>CM064551.1:42003991-42331491 GCA_032716605.1 Paralithodes platypus
GCGACCATCGTACGATAAAACTTTTCACTTTAAAGTTTACTAGTAACGAACCAAAATAGTTAGCATCGAAAAAAGTCCCTAATTTCAAGAAAGGAAAGAAAGCAAACTTCCATAAACTTAGAAGCTATGTTTAAAGAAACTGGACGGACGCTTTTTAATTAACAAACTAACGACATAAATACATTCTTGGAAGTTCTTCGAAACCCACTTACCTACTATACAAAGCAGTTGCCAAGACTGCATACCATCGAAAATACGGGCGTCCAGGCCATAACTAATACAAGCCCAAATGGTTTGGAATAAAAAGATATTTCAAACTGCCTGCTTGCTGCTAAAAAAAATGTGGCTAATGATAGATTAAAAAGCAGCACAAAATGACGAAGAACGGCTGAAATTTGTTTTTAGAGCTACGACAGGCTAAAGCCAAAAAAGTTAATTTTTAAGCAAAAGTTAAAAAAAGCCTTTAGAGTTACTACTTGCGAAATCAATAGTAGTAAAAACAAACCCGAAAGAATATCTATAGTTATATCAGAAAGAAAAAAAAGTAGTTACTTCAAACTGTTGGACCGTTTTAGTCGATGTGAAAAAGGAGAATACACCAAAAGACCGGAAGTTACCAATGAAGTAATGCCCTCAACTAACCTTCTTTTGCATCAGTTTTTTACACAACAGAAGACCTCAGTGATATCCCTACACCATCGCCGATTCAGAACTTGATAAATCAGACTGGTTTCTAAGCAAGATATCACCGTTAACAGAGAGAGAGAGTATTGAATTGTTTAGATATGAACTCAAGGGTAAATAAAACGCCAGGACCTGATACAATCTCGCCTTAGAGTTCTAAAGGAAGCTAAGAATGAGCCTCTCCTACACCCACTGACATTACTATTAAATAAAGCCTTGCAGTCTGGCGGAACTATGGCCTGATCAGTGGAAGCTAGCCAACGTAACACCGATATTCAAAAAAGGCAGCAAATCCCTACCCAGTAACTAGCGTTCCAATTAGCTTAAACCTAAGTTGTATGTAAAATGCTAGAAACGGTCATACGAGGGACAGACTCGGGTAAATCACTTGGGGGAGGAAAGAATAACAATACTTAAAGAAGATACTCAACACGGCTTTCGTTAAAAAAAGTTCCTGTTTAACAAACCTCGTAGACTTTCTTCCACGATATCCTCAACCTCTACGATGATGAGTAAAGATGTAGATTATTATATACCTTGATTTTCAAAAGGCCTTTGCAACAAAAGTTTCCCCAGCAAACGTTTACTGCTAAAACTAAAGAGCGCATGGAATACAAGACGTTGTGTTGAAATGGTATAGAAAATTGGCTCAGCAAACAGAAAGCAAAGGGTAGTCATAAACGGTTAAGGCATCTAAATGGGGACCAATGTAAGTAGCGGGGTACCCTCAGGGATCGGGTACTGTACTAGGACCAATTCTCTTTCTAATTTACATCAACGGACATAGATGAGGGTCTCACATGCACAATCTCAAAATTTGCTGACGATTACAAAAATTGCAAATAGCGTACTCTCAAAAGAAACAAGTTGGACGATATGCAACACGACAATCTAGATAAATTGTCATGTTGGGCCCCAAAAAATTTGGCAAATGAGTTTCAATGCGGATAAATGTAAAGTACTACATGTCGGATACCTAAATGAGGGAAAGCAAAACTATTCGATGAATGGCACTCAGCTTAAGAATGTAAACAGAGGAAACACTGATCTGGGGAGTAGTAAACAATATCGAGTAACCTAAAACCGAAGTCACACAAATGTTCAGAAGTTGTTTAGAAGTGGCAAACAAAATAAATTGGCTTTATAAGCAAGGTCCATTTGAGCATAAATCCAAAGACAGTTATCCAAACCCTTTACAATTCGCTTAGTCCGCCCTCTTCTGGAATACTGCGTTCAATCCTGGTGCCCTTTATTACCAAAAAGATATATAAACCAAGCTAGAACGACGTTTCACACGTTAGTAGTTACCAAAATGATACCTTTAGGCCCCTAAAGAACAAACCATACGAAGAGCGTTATAGAAGAATTTAAATCTATTTGCCTTTAAACCCCAGCGCAGGAGATTAAGAGGCGAATCTCTAATTCAAGCTGTTTCCAAAAATCATCAAAGTCATCCCCCCGATCAATATGAAACTGTTAAGTAAGTGACCTTCCACTATCGACCAATCTAATTTACCCGCGGGAGAAACGGTTGTTGTGCAAATTTATTCGGTAAATCTGGAACTCGCAACCGAATTCTAAGAGGAAATTTCTTCTTCAATCGAGTTGTCAACTGTGGTGGAATGGGCTTCCCCGAGACGTTATAGACTGCCAAGCCACCGTTGATTCATTTTAAAATTCCGCCTAGACAACATGATCTCCGCAAATAGTCAAACCCGCGACTGACGCGTTTGTAAATGAATAAACCATTTATCCTCCCCAATGTCTCAGTCGCTTACTAACCCATATGTCCCCTACTAACTTCCTCAGTCCTGCCACGTTAGTGGCAGGGCAGTTATAGTTCCCGTTCAAATGGTCCCTTACCCACTCCTAAAAACCACTGTTTGGACACTTGTATTCCTCAGTGTGGTTTGGAGGACAAGCAACCTAGAAGGGTCACTAGATCTGTGCCCACTCCTGCCCTGTTGGGCTTCTGAGTTTCCTTTGTACTCTTTGTACTCTCTCTCTATTCTCACTCTCTCTCTCTCTCAATTTCTCTCTCTCTCCTTCTCTCCTCCTCTTCCTTCTCTCTTCTCCTCTCTCATCGCTCAGCGGATCCTATCTCTCTATCTCTCATCTCTCTCCTCTCTCTCTCTCTCTTCTCTCTCTCTTCTCTCTCTCTCTATCTCTCGTCTCTCGTCTCTCTATCTCTCTATCTCTCTCTCTCTCTCATCTCTCTTCTCTCTCTCTCTATCTTCCTCTCTCCTCTCTATCTCTCTAGCTCTCTCACGCCTTCTCTCTCTCTCTCTCTCTACTCTCTATCTCTCTCTCCCTCTCTCTGCTAGCTCTCTCTCTCTTTTTTCTCTCCTATCTCTCTCTCTCTCTCTCATCTCTCTCGCTCTCCTCTCTCTTCGGGGAGAAAAAGTGCTTTGCTAGCTTTACCTTCCACTTAGTAGCAAATTTTGTTAGAATAAAGTCCGAACTGCCTAGTAGGGACCGCAAGGTCTGTGCAGTATGTGCAACTATGTAAGTCTCTCTCGTATTCCTTGAATTTTATACCAATTTTCGCAATTTATTTTCTATTATTTTATAATTTAGGTTCAAATATATGAGGTTTCATGAATCGCAAATATTGTCATATCTCATTTCGAGAACATAGGATCTCTCTCACTACCTATAGTATTTTCCCATCTACCAAATAATCTACCCATTCAGTTATCTATTTATCGCTTCAACTATATTTGTCTAGCTCTTTTATATTTTGTTAATTTATCTATTTGTATATCTATTTGTATAGCTCTGATTCCATATCTATTGTTCTCAATGTATTTATCAATCTATGATAATAGATTTATTGTTCATCAGCAAGCTTAGATGATCTATATAGCTGTCTATCATTCATTGAATTTCTTTCTACCTATTCATCTATCTATTTTTACCTTTGCTGGAGCATTTTCGTTGGGTGTTTCTTTGAGCTTGAAGCTAGAGGGATAGGTCGTTGTCATGTTGGGAGCATTGTTGATCTGCAAAGAAAAAAAGAAAAACACATGTTAGAACAAGTTTTGATATAAAACATATCCCCGGGCGCCAAAGAAAAGAAGTAGAAACATGTAATAATAATATTGAACATCCTGTGTATGGTGATGTGAATTCGTTTCGCTAATACCTATTTTATTTTTCAAACAATTACGAACATCAAAATTTTTGTAGAATAAATGTGCATGCAGATGTTTCCTCCTGATCAGGAACACAGCACTAAATACATTAATTACCACTAAAATCACAGTCACTCCAAAAAAACATTAACATTCCTTATGAACATTTCACCATACAAGCAACCTTGCCAATCTGAAAATGACGTAGTTGTGTGATGCATAAGCTCTCATCGTCTTCCCTGGGATAAAGAGATCCCACAGCAGAACTATGGACGTATAAATGATGATAATGGTGATGATGATGACATGGGGAAGTGTAAGTTATGCTCAGTGTGTAAGAATGGGCTTGCCTTGCACCTCCCGAACAGTCCTAATGAAATTTGATGTTGGCATAAGCACTAACTTTCCCACCTTCACGAATCACACGCCAATGTCCCGGTATGATAATCGTGGCATATCTTGAGAAATTGACCACAAATACTGTGTACTCAAAGTTGTTATGTTATAGATGCGAATTGCTATGAAGTGCCTACCGCAGACCTACGACTCAGACATAAAACGCTACGAAACTACGAAACGCTAGGAACTGCTATGAAAACTGTCAAATTATAATAATTGTGATTTACGATGACCTACGATGCACCTAAGAATACCTTAGAACCTGTAAGAACCCCCTAGAACAGATACAAAGAATCACAATTAATGTTATTAACTTTTGTTGTTTTCATTAGGTATGTGTTGGAAGGATATTATTTGTGTATATTCCATTGCATTAGAAATCATTATATATCTCTGTTCATAAGTAAGGTAGGTAGGAAGTCTTAAATACACAAATACAAACATAAATAACATAGTGAGGTGAAAATTGGTGAAAATGGGAACAAACAAGGTGAATTTTGGGTTTGGCACAACCAAGTATAGTGTTTATGTATATCTACATACCGAATCCCAACATGTGCCTCATGTCCTATGAACAAAGAAATCGTGTATGTTGGGTACCAACTATGCATTTATATATATATATATATATTTATATATATATATATATATATATATATATATATATATATATATATATATAGAGAGAGAGAGAGAGAGAGAGAAGTAATCACAAATACACGTGATTAATAAATTTCTTGTACTCGCTAGGAAAATGAAAAAGAGAGCTGCAAGCTTTCGTCTGTATTCCAAGACATCTTCCGGCAGATAGAGAAGAAAGGGTGGGAGTCAATTTTGTAACTTGCCACGGGTTATGAGAGATAAATTGACTTCCACCCTTTCTTCTCTATCTGCCAGAAGATGTCTTGGAATACAGGCGAAAGCGTGCACCTCCGTGTTTCATTTTCCTAGGGAGTACACAAAATATAATTATATACAGGTATATATGCACACACACACACACAGGAGAAGTCGTCAAGGATCATCGTCTCAGGAATCGTCCCCCGGCTCAGTGTAGAGAGCCGATTTTACAACATAGCCACCAGCACAAATCGTCGTCTAGCTTACCTCTGCAGGATGGAGAACGTGGGATTCATCCACACCTGGGACAATTTATACTACGATGGCTATTTGTTTTTGGATGATGGAGTTCATCTGAACCAGGTGGGAGCAGCATGTTTTGGACGTCTTCTCAATGATGCAGTGAAGGATTTTCAGAGAAGAAATCGACTCAACACAGGACAACCAGGAAGGAGGATCGAAGACAGCGAGGAAGGCGACTTGCGAAGGACTTAAATGCTAATCTGTCAAAAACCACGACTTTGGATAAAGCTCCATTAACAAGACCAAAATCCCAAATCGCCAGGGATGAGGACCGAGGACAGCGAGGACCGAGGACAGCCATGGATGTAAATGTAGATCCGACCAGAACCAAAAATGTGATTAAAGAGCGTTCCGTGAATTCTAAACCACAACTTTTTCATAAGGTTTTCTATGCAAACTCTCGTAGCATACGCAATACATTTTCATATTTGGAAGAACTAGTGTTTACAGAAAATTATGATGTTATTGGCATAATCGAATATTGGCTCAATACAGAAGACAGACTTCTTAGCAGAGTATTCACTTCCCGGTAATGTAATGTTTGAGAAAAGCCGAATAAATAATAATGGAGGTGGCGCTTTACTTTTTATCAAAGAAAATCTTAACTCGATTCTCTTGTCAAAACCTCAAATTGTGAACGTCGACACATCCTTTGTGCTAATAAAGAATATTAAAGGTACAAAAATGAACAGACCTCCAGCTCAATCAATGCAAACAGACCAAGAAATTTATGAGCAAATTGCAGATGTAAGTAACTCGCAAGATACCGTAATTTTTGGCGACTTCAATTTACCTGTGACCAAGTGGGGAGATAGTATTACTTCACAATCTGGACAAGACCTGTATGCAAACTTGCAAGAGAGTTCGCTATATAAATTTATTAGATTTCCAACCCGTGGAAATAACGTCCTTGACCTTGTACTTTCAACAAAAGAAAAATTGATAGAGAATCTGAATGTCTGTGATGAATTCAGTAACAGCGACCATCGTACTATAACTTTCAGTTTAAAGTTTACTAGTAACGAACCAAATAGTAGCATCGAGAAACTCCCCAATTTCAAGAAAGCAAACTTTCGTAAACTTAGAGAAATGTTTAAAACCTCTGAAATGCGCATGGGGGGTATGAGACACCACACTCCTGTGCTGACGTATTTGAGCTGTTCCCATCACTAACATCGTTATTTTACCATAAATAACATTAATACTTATCCATATGCGCCTATTATAGGTTGATTATAAAGGTATTAACCTGTTACAACAATAAAACAAGTGGAAACAGCGTTTGGATGGTCAAAATCGGCGATACAGGCCGGGAGTTACATAATGTATGGCTGAGGCAACCTCACTTCCCACCACTTTTCTCCACCTCTGGAGAGAGACTGTCGATCGATACTCTCTCTCTCTCTCTCTTGTACTCGCTTGCTAACAGTGATGACAATGCCCTGCTTGCAACTCGCTAATGTTAGCACGAAAATATACCACATAATAAGGGAATAACAGGGAAAATAGGTGATAACTGAAGGAGGGGAGGAAAGTGGGGAAGGAGGGGAGATGGAGGAGTGATATTTGGCATGGCCCAGGGGCAATACAAAAAACAAAAAATAAAGAAATAAAATCATTTTTGTTTTTGTTTTTTGGGTGTTTTAAATGGATTTTTTTTTCCCTGATTCTTAAGAGTCTTCCCGCAGTCCACTGGGGGAACTCTTAAGAGTCTTCCCGCAGTTCCCGGGTTAAAGAAAAAGACTGGAGCTTTCTAATTAACAATAAAAACACAAATACATCTTGGGAATTATTCGCAACCACTTACCTAAAAGCAGTGCAAGACTGCATACCATCGAAAATATGGTGTACAGGCCATAATGATAAGCCCTAATGGTGGAATAAAGATATTTCAGACTGTTTACTTCCTGAAAAGATTGTTAGTGATAGATTAAAATCCTCACAAAATGACAAAGAACGGGTGAAATTTGTAGAACTACGACGCAATGTCAAAAAGTTAATTAAGCAAAGTAGAAAAACCCTGGAGTTACATGTTGCGAATCAAAGTAAAACAAACCCGAAAGAATTCTATAGTTATATAAGAAAGAAGAAAGTATTTACTTCAACTGTTGGACTGTTAGTCAATGAAAATGGAGAATACACGATAGACGAAGTACAAATGTGTAATGCCCTCAATACCTTCTTTGCATCAGTTTTTACAATAGAAGACCTCAGACCCTACAACATCGCCAATTCCGATTGATAATTCTGATGTTCTAAGCAATATCACCATTACAGAGAGAGGAGTATTGACATTGTTAGATAAACTCGTGGTAAATAAATTGCCTGGACCTGATACAATCTCACCTAGAGTTCTAAAGGAAGCTAAGGATGAGCTCTCCAAACCACTGACATTGCTATTCAATAAATCCTTGCAGTGGAAGCTAGGCAACGTAACAACGATATTAAAAAAAAGGCAGCAAATCCCAACCAAGTAACTATCGCCCAATTAGCTTAACCTCAGTTGTATGTAAAATGCTAGAAACAATCATAAGAAACAGACTCGTAAATCACTTAGAGGAAAATAACATACATAAAGATACTCAACACAGCTTTCGTAACAAACGTTCCTGCTTAACTCTTTCACGCTTTTATGACGCAGAGGTTGCCAGATTAGCAATAAGAAATAGAGTTCTCTCACTCATATAATTACCTCTCCAAAATGAGTTTTCTGCCCACAGCTAACTCAAAGACAACTGCAGAGGTTGAAGTAACTAAACTAAAGGTTTCTAATTACTCCTGATGGTAACAAAGGCTTTAAAGTATCCTCATAGTCTCAACATCGCGTCATAAGCGTGAAAGGGTTAACAAACCTCTTAGACTTCTTTCACGATATCCTCAACCACTATGATGAGAGTAAAGCTGTAGATATTATATACCTTGATTTTCAAAAGGCCTTTGACAAAGTTCCCCACAAACGTTTACTGCTAAAAATTAAAAGAGCATGGAATACAAAATAGTGTGTTGAAATGGATAGAAATTTGGCTCAGCGACAGAAAGCAAAGAGTAGTCATAATCGGTAAGGCATCTAAATGGACCAATGTAAGTAGTGGGGTACCCCAGGGATTGGTACTAGGACTAATTTTCTTTCTAATTTACATCAACAAGATAGATGAGGGTCTCACATGTACAATCTCAAAGTTTGCTGACGATACAAAAATTGCAAATAGCGTACTCTCAAAAGAACAAGTTGACGATATGCAACACAATCTAGATAAGTTGTCATGTTGGGCCCAAATTTGGCAAATGAGTTTCAATGCGGATAAATGTAAAGTACTACATATAGGATACCGAAATGAGAAAGCAAACTATTCGATGAATGGTACTCAGTTTAAGAGTGTAGACAAGGAAACCGATCTGGGAGTACAATATCGAGTAGCCTAAAACTGAGTCAACAATGTTCAGAAGTTGTTAAGCAGGCGAACAAAATAATTGGCTTTATAGGCAGGTCATTTGAGCATAAATCCAAAGAAGTTATCCTAACTCGTTACAATTCCTTAGTCCGCTCTCTTCTGGAATACTGATTTAAATCCTTGTGCCCTTATTACCAAAAAGATATAGACAAGCTACAATGAGTTCAACGTAGAGTTACCAAAATGATACCTTGCCTAAAGAACAAACCATATGAGGACCGCCTTAGAGAATTAACTCTATTTCCTTTAACCCAGCGCAGATTAAGAGGCGACTTAATTCAAGTGTTCAAAATCATCAAAGGTATCGACAATATGAACTGTAGTATGTACTTCACTATCGACCAATCTAATTACACGCAGGGAAACGGTTGCAAAATTAATTCTTTTAACTCACACGAATCTAAGAATTTCTTCTTCAATCGAGTTGTCAACTTGTGGAATGGGCTTCCCCGAGACGTTATAGACTGCAGCACCGTTGATTCTTTTGAACTTAGCCTAGACAAATATCTTGCATCAAACCCCCGACTGACTGCGTTTGTAAATGAATAACTTTATTATATTCCTCCCTCAGATTCATCAAGGATTATTGCGTATATATACTGTAATACTAAGACGTTACTCTCTTTTTCCCAGATATACGAAAGATCACTTATAACTGTGTTATGTTACTAACCCATCTGTCCCCTACTAACTTCCTAATCCTGCCACGGACATTAGTTCTAGGGCAGTAGTTCCCTTTCCAATTTTCCCTTACCCACTCTAAGCCACTGTTTGGACACTTGATCCTCAGTGTTTTGGAGGACAAGCAGCCTAGAGGGGTCACTAGACCTGCTGTTGCTTGATTTCCTTTGTATTCATTTGTACTCCTTTGTATATACTGTATATACAGTATATAAATATATATATATATATACGGTACAGTATATATATATATATATATATATATATATACTTTATTTAGGGACTTACAGGATTGACCACTCAACTCAGGGTCCGTCCGTTTCTGAGGCCCTCAATGTATCTTATAGCACTATTTTTGTACAGTGGTGTGCGGCTAGTCCATCCATTCCCCGTCTTCACCTTTAGGTAAACAGTACGGATATATTAAAGGTTTACTTCCCTGGACGAGTTGCCGATGAAGGCTGACGAGCTCCATCCACCCGGATTTTCTCAGGTTGTCTCCCGTAGATGGGTTGCCGACCAAAGCTAACAAGTCCAATCCACCCGATATATATATCCTGTTCAGTACCAAGGACAAACCTTTTATCATATTTTGGCAACTATTTCACGATTTCCTTCAGCTTAGGAAGGACATTTAGCAATAATATGACTTCAAACGATCTCAACCAATCTTTTTAAGCACCACAGACCCATCCTATACTGCATAATAATAATATATTATATATAGCATACGTCACTGGTATTCTAAGGGACAGGCTATATATATATATATATATATATATATATATATATATATATATATACCGGTATATATATATATATATGTGGATAGATAGATAGATATATATGGATAGATAAATAGATATAGTGTACATGCAATTAGCGGGCAGGAAACTGTTGTTGGTTATTCTGGTTTAGCATTTTATGAGTATATAATAGGAAGCAAAATATTTTCTTTGGATTTATCAAGCTTGTTTTATAGCTTTTCAACTCTATATTGATATAAAGATATAAAGGCATCATTGCAAGTAGCACTTTATCAGCTACTTTTGTGCATTAGATATTGCAAACCTGTTTGTTTAGTGTTTCAACTATATACTAAACTAAAGCTAGATAAGCATAATTGAAAGTACCTCTGTATGAGGTATTTGTGTGCGTAACTGTACATATATCCGAACACCCTATACAAGGTCACCGCGGCTCAGCAACAGTAAATATGTTTGGTTTACGACAGTGTTGGGTCGAGGCTGCCAGGTTCATTCACTTCCTAGTTTTTTTTCTCTCTCTCTCTCTCTCTCTCTCTCTCTCTCTCTCTCTCTCTCTCTCTCTCTCTCTCTCTCTATACAAGAAGGGTAGCAAGGCCAAAGCAAGTAATTACAGACCAATTAGTCTAACTTCAATTGTAGGAAAAATCATGGAAAAAATCCTTAGAGATAAGATAGTAGATTACCTCGAATCAAACAACCTAATGACAAATAGTCGACACGGCTTTAGATCAAATAAGTCATGCCTAACAAATTTGATTGAATTTTATAACAAACTATTCACATATAACGACATGACGAAATCACTAGATATAATCTTCTTGGACTTTCAAAAAGCTTTCGACAAGGTGCCACACCGAAAACTATTGGCTAAACTGGAGAGGATAGGTATCAAAGGTGAAATTCATTCTTGGATAAAAAATTGGCTTACAGACAGAAGACAGAGAGTGGTGATAAATGGAGTGGAATCCGAGTGGGAGCCTGTCACTAGTGGAGTTCCACAGGGTTCGGTCCTTGGACCGGTCCTGTTTCTCATTTAGATTAACGATATTGATGTAGGGGTAAACAACACTATTTCCAAATTCGCCGACGATACAAAAATAGGAAATACAGTCCTGAACGAAGAAGATAGAAATGCGTTACAATCTGATTTAAACAAGATATCAGAGTGGTCGGAAAAATGGCAGATGCCCTTCAATGTCGATAAATGTCAGGTGCTGCAGGTTGGTAGCAGAAATATGAAATACAAATACGAAATGTATAGCAAACAAATAAAAACCGCAACGGTAGTAAAAGACCAAGGGGTACTAATAACTGAAAACCTAAAAACTTCCGACCAATGTATAGCAGCTGCAAATAAGGCAAACATAGCATTGGGCTTTATTAAACGAAAATTTACATATAAACATGAGAACGAAATAGTGCCACTGTTCAAAAGTATGGTGAGGCCCCACCTTGAATATGGTGTGCAGTTCTGGTCACCTTATCTGATCAAGGACATTGTAAGACTCGAGTCAGTACAGCGTAGAGCGACGAAGATGATACCCTCATTAAGAAATAAACCATAATTATGAAGAAAGACTTAAACGATTGAACCTGTTCTCATTAAAAAAGGAGGTTGAGGGGTCAGCTTATTGAGTGCTTTAAGATACTAAACGGTTTCGACAAAGTCGATTTAAATACACTATTCACATTAAACAATAATACTCAAACTCACGGAAATGGAATGAAATTAAAAACCAAAAAGGCAAACCTACAGTAGATGTCACAAAGAGTTTCTTCACCTACAGTGTGGCGACAGAGTGGAATAAACTACCAGCGAGAGTGGTGGAGAGCGACACAATAAACGCTTTCAAGGGAAGGCTTGACCTCTATCTACAGAGGGCTGGGTGATATAAAAAAAATAAATAAAAACAAATATATATATATATATATATATATGTGTGTGTGTATATGTGTATATGTATGTGTATGTATGTTCCCTGATTAAATAGCACTGTATGAATATTCCCATATTCAAAAATATGCTAATGGGGTGCAATGCCTGGTGAGTTATTTGCTCAACAGGTGGCGTTGTGTGTGTGTAAGTGTGAGAGTCCGAGTGTAGGGGATGAGACAGTGAAGCACGGGAACGAGGTGGCTTCAGAGATGGGGTCGTTTCGGGCCATGAGTGAGCACCGTGCCTCATGTGAAGGCAAGATAGCAGGTGCTCGTTGTACTGTACGTGCTTCACGTGTCTCACTCCCTAGACTGGAACAAGACCTCACGGGCTTCATTGTTCATTGTAAAGCGGTGAATGTTAAGGCTTTCAGCCTATGCCCGAGAGGAAGTAAGTTGGAATATAGAAAAAAAAAAAAAAAAAAAAAAAAAAAATATACATATATGTATATGTGTGTATAATTATGTGTATGTATATTAGAGATGGACCGAATATTCGTTTCGTATTCGTATGTCCGAATATTCGCTATGTTTTTCAATATTCGTATTCGTATTCGTATTCGCATTTCCATTCATAGCTATTCGCAAATATGCGAATATGTTCACGAAACCAATAGAATATTTTATACAAACATTTTAAATATTAAATTTTAAAGTTAACACAAACGAATAAATAACCGTGTAGATGTGCGTTGGGGCCGCTAAAGTGGAATGAAGGAGAACTGAGCAGTGTTGCTACTTAACTGTATTTAATAGTACCAGATCAAACTAGTGAAAAGTACCAATTTATTCTAAAGTGGAATCACTGCCCGGTAAACGAACGTGCGCTGGACGCCTGCACCTGGACATTTGAACCGTCGCAATATTGCCATTTCAGACATATCCAATGTAATAGCATGTCACTAAAATATATTACATCATATTTCCTCACTGATTTCGTATTTAGTACCAGATATGGACTATTTTATTGGAAAATGTATAAAATGTACTTGAGAGAGTCAAATGTACCAAATCTGGTATTTTAGTACCAACAAAGCGGCAACATTGGGACTGAGGACTGGACATATAGAAAATTGAATGGATTTAATTTTAATTATTCAATTTTCTATGGCTGAACTCTTACAATATATTAAACAATAATTCATATAGTTCATTTATGATATTTAAGAAATTACATATTCACATCGTCATTAACTTCTGGTAATTAATGTCATAGTAATGTAATTAACGTTTGTTGGTGACATAAACATAAATAAATATGGATTGAAATATTCGCTATTCGTATTCGTATTCGCGAATTTTACAACAAAATATTCGTATTCGTATTCGTATATATATATATATATATATATATATATATATATATATATATATATATAGTTTGTAAGGCCAGACTGCCTAGTAAGGACCTTGAGGTCTGTGTGGTCTGTGTATGTATGTAGCTCTATGTAGCTCTATGTAGCTATCTCTCTCTCTCTGGCATCAGCCCTTGCAATCTACATATATTTGCAAACTTTTTGAGTGTTTTGTAATTTTCGAGCATTATATTTTTAGTTTGTCCCCTACTGTATGTTAAATAAAACTCCCCTAAGGCCACTTCAAGTTACAAAACAATACACCCACAAAGCCTCTCTTCAAACTAAATGTATACAATTTGTTGGTAGAAAAATGGCCTGGCAGAAGGCTGGGTTCCCCCTAATTGCCGACTCGCTCTTGCTCGCCCAAAAAACATCGACAACTGAATGGGATGAAACGTCTTAGAATCGCGAAACTAACTGGGTGAAATGTGCGTGTTTTCTCGCATCTGGAAGATTCACTCACCTCCTATAAAGGTAATTAGTCTTGCTCTTACTCTCTGCACACGCTGTTAAAATGCTCTCTCTCTCTCTGTTTTCCTGCACTAGCCCCTTTTTTTACGTTTACTTATAAACTGTTCATACCATGCATTATATCACACTTTCTTCCGGCTACAGTAGTGTACACGTTGAAAGTGCAGTGGACAAGGAAAGTGGAGGGGAGGTGTAAGGAAGAGACGGTGGAACAAAAGGCGCTGATTGAGTATGTATACATGACCGAATGAGGGGATTAGTGATTGACGCTAGGGTGCATAGGGGTATTGGTAGGGTCTGTCTGACTATTACATGGTAGTAGCAAAAATGAGAGTAGAAATAAGTGGGTAAAGAGAGGTAGAGTTTTGTTTTCTTCTATGTGGATGAGGGAGACAAAAAGCAAAACTGCCTGGGACGAGTGCCTCCCCCAGAGTTGAAAGAGTGACAGAGCCCAAATCAACGAATGTTCGACCCAAAATGTCTAGACCCAAGGAGTTTGAAGTAATTTAAGTCATAGGATAAGGGAAAGATGGATTCAGGGAGAGAGTTCTAGAGCTCAGCTGTTGAATATAATAAATATTGGGAGTATCGTTTCACTCTAGAGTTGGAGAGTTGTACAGAGTAGGGGAGGGATTATGTTGCAAGACGGGTACTACGTACCTTACGTAGAGGAGGTGGTATACACTGAGAGAGCTCTGAGGAACACTGATTATTGTAGTAGCAATAGAATAGCGTGAGAGATACAACATTGTACAACATTGCGGCGAAGAGAGAGAGATTGCAGATAGTCGGTGAGTGGACGGGAGTTAATGATACGAAAGGCTTCCCTTTCTACTTTGTCTAGAAGTGCTGTGTGAGAGGTTCTTCCCCACACATGTGAACAATACTCAATACAAGGACGCACTGTGCCCCTGTACAGAGCAAGAAGCTGTGCAGGGGTAAAGAACCCCTTGAGGCGGTTGAGCACACCCAGCTTCTGGGAGGTCACCTTAGCAAGAGTGGATATATGGTTCTTCCAAGAGAGACCAGAAGAAAAAGAGACACCGAGTATACTGAGAGAAGATGAAGGGTTGATTTTTGTATTGTTGAAGTATATGGGATAGTCCTCTGGGATTTCATGACGGGTAGATAAATGGAGAAATTGGGTTTTGGAAGCATTAAAGGCAACAAGGTTTTCTCTGCCCCAATTGAAAATGGTAGTTAGATCAGAAGATAAATGTTGTATGGCTTCATTATGTTTGTTTTTGAGGGTTTACTTGCTGGGGCGTTCAGGAAAACTAGTTGAATAGTGTAAGGTAGAGTCGTCTTCATATGAATGGATAGGACTGGAGGTACAGTTGAGAAGATAATTTATGAAAATTAGAAAGAGAATTGGAGATAAGAAACAACCCTGAGGAACACCGGAGTTGATAGTATGAGGAAGTGAACGATGGCCATCCACAACCGCAGCTATGGAACGGCCGGAAAGGAAATTAAAGACAAAAGCGTAGGTGGAGGGATAGAAACCGTAGGAGGGTAGTTTAGAAATTAAAGATTTGTGCCAGACTCTACCAAAGGCCTTCGACATGTCTAGCGCAATAGAAAAGGTCTCACCGAAGTCCCGAAAAAAGGTTGACCAAGAGTTAGAAAGAATATCACCAGTAGAGTAACCCTTAAGGAAGCCATACTGGAGATCTGAGAGTAGATTATGAGAAGAGATATGTTTAAGAAATTTGGAAGTAAGAATAGTTTACAAAACTTTAGAGATACAAGAGATGAGAGCAATTGGGCGATAGTTGGAAGGTCGAGAGCGGTCACCCTTCTTTGGGACAGGTTGAATGAGAGCAAACTTCCAGCAAGAAGGGAAGAAGTTAGAGGAGAGACAGATACAGAAGAGTTTGCCTAGGCAGGGAGTCAGCACAGAAGCACAGTTTTGTAGTACAACAGGAGGAACACCATCCGGACTGTACGCTTTCTTAGTATTAAGCCCAGAGAGGGAAGAGAATACATCTTTAGAAGAGATTAGGATATTATGCATAAGTAGGAGAGAGGGGGGTGGAGAGGGAGAAAGGAGAGAGGAGGAGTGGTGAAAAGGGGGGCAAGATTACATGAGGAGTTCAAAAGAATAGTAGAAACGCTGCTAAGTAGGTTTGAAATGGAGCAAATGGAGGAAGTGGAAGAGTACAAAGGAGTGCAAAGGAAAACAAGGAACAACACATGCTGATCCTTACGAGGCTGCTTGTATCAAGCCTAACTAGTCAATGTCAACAAAATAAATTAATAAATATTGGGAGGCTATTCATTTGTGAAAACTGTTAATTGGGGATTTAGAGCGAGATATTGATCAAGTCAGGTTTTTAACGTTTGAACAGTACAACATTCAATACAATATTTTGGTAGTTCATTCCATAAATTTACCACTCCTTTGAAAAAGAAATACTTTGCCTCATGTAAATGAAAAGGCTTTCAAACGATTATACAGCCATTTTCTCTAGTGTACTTTAACCCGGCAAGCGTGCCAATGGCCTGTGACAAACATAGTTATATGCGAATGAATAACATTTATTTCAGACAGAATTCGTTATATTCTCCCTATATAACATTATTTCTTGTAAATATACGTTTATTTTATTTATATGATGAATATATAAACCTTGAAGAGTGATAAAAAGTATTTGGGTGGTGAAAAACTAAAATATTCGCTGCCCAGTCGTATCCTCAGGTGGGAGGCGGAGAGACATATACCCTCCCTCTTCAAGCTCTAGCTCTATACTGAGGCGAGCAGGTGAAGTCTCAAAGTTATATAAGGTTTCTTATGTGCTATGTAACCGCGGGAGAGAAATTAGTGCGATAAATGACAAATAAATGATGAAAATATGAGGACAAATAGGTGATAATTGAGGAGGAGAGAAAAAGGTGGTGAAGGAAGGGAAGGAGGGTGGGGTGAGAAACATATGGATGAGTGGTAGGAAGTACTAGAGAGGAATTATCTCACCTAATGACATATTCCTTTGTTTTGAGAGCCTCGGGGGCATTTTTGAAGTTTTTGTCATGGTATTCCTTCCGTGAGGCCCATCACATTCACTATACACATACTTCTGTGAGTTCTATCACACTTCTCGGGTTAATTGGTCAATTGTAAATAACTTGTTGACATTTATTTTGTTAAGATCTTTAATAATTTTGAATACTTGAATTAAGTCCCCTCTCAACCTGCGCTTTATCAGAGTAAATAGATACAACTCATTGGTTCGCCCTCATCTGGAACATTGCATACAATTTTGGTGTCCATCTTATCAAAAGGAAATAGATAAACTGGAGAGAATACAGAGTAGAGTAAAATTATCCTTAGACTTAGAAATAAGCCATACGATTAACGCATGTTCATCTTTCTAAGTCTGTATTCTGTCCAGTTTATCTATTTCCTTTTGATAATATGGACACCAAAATTGTATGCAGTACTCCAGATGAAGGTGAACAATGAGTTATATAAGGTGAGAATAACGTCTTCGGATTTGTATTTGAAGGATCTGCCAATGAAACCAATTATTATATTTGTTGTTTAATTACTGCAGCACATTGTTGACTGGTTTTGACATTGTTCGATATTGTTACCCCTAAATATTTGACTTTATTAACGCTTTTGAGATAACTACCATTCATAGACAAATTTGCTTTTTCGTTCTTGTATCCTATATGTAGTGCTTTACATTTTACGGTATTGAAACTCATTTGCCAGGTTTGAGCCGAGTTTCATAATTTATCTAAATAATTTTGGATCTGTTGAACCTGCAAGGGAGACACTACTACATTTGCAATTTTGGTGTCATCTGCAAATTTTGAAATTGTACATGAGAGGCCATCATCGGTATCATAGATATACATCAAGAAAAGAACAGGTGCAAGCACTGAACCCTGGGGCATGCCGCTAGTGACCTTTATCCAATCCAAGGCTTTACCATTTATATCAACTCTTTGCTTACGCTCAGTAAACCAATGTCCGATCCATCGAAGTAAGAAACCTTTAATATCATGAGCTTATAGTTTTATTAAGAACGGTTATGGGGGACTTTGTCAAAAGCTTTCTGGAAATCAAGTTATACAATATCAACAGCTTTACTTTCATCGTAGTTATTTAAAAAATATTATGAAAGAAGTCAAGGAGATGTGTTAGGCATGATTGCTTGTTTCGAAAGCCATGTCTCTAATTATTGTTTCAAGCAATTTACATATGACTGAAGTCAAACTGATTGGACTACTAGGTAGTGATTTGCTTTCTTTTCTGAAAATAGCAGTTACGTTTGCTAATTTCCATTCATTGGTTACAGTTCCGCTTTGTATTATATTGTTAAACAGTAGGGCTAATGGTTTGTATTATATTGGTTACAGTTCCGCTTTGTATTATATTGTTAAACAGTAGGGCTAATGGTTTTGATATTCCATCTTTTAGTTCTTTCAAAACTCTTGGAGATATTTTAATGGGTACAGTTTTGTTTTTAGACTTTAGTTCGTTAATACTGTTTAGTACAATGTAATCTCTGTGATTATGATGTTACTCAGAACATCATTATTGTTTATTAAATATGGCATGGTAGATGGCATCAAATTCAGATCTTCATTGGTAAATATAGTAAAGAAAAAGTCATTGAGAATATTACTCATCTTGACTTCGTCATCAACAAGAACTCCTCTGTCATTAGTTAATGGTCCGATTTGAGAGGTAATTTTTTTTTCTTCTATATTCCAACTACTCCCTCATGGGCATAGGCTGAGAGCCTGTACAGTCTGGGACTAAAGTCGTGGTATGGACCTTCAGCCATCCATTAGTGCCCTCTGACGGCGGTATTCAAAGCAATCCGAGATATGATGTGTTTGGCTCTCCGTAGATGACTCTGTTCAACACGTTCAAGTAGCAACAAAAGTAAGCGAGAAACTTCCTGTTTCTTGGTGGATTACAACGGAAAGCCATGTACGCCGCCGAATCCCTTACCCCTTGCGCATGCGCGAAAATGTAAGCCCCCTTGGCTCCGCCCCGCTGCCCAACCGCGTTTAAATATAGCCTTCAAACCGTTTCTGCCAGGTCGCTCTATATCTTAGTCGGTAGAGCTCCCGCCCCTAACACTGATAAACCGGATCTAGTGTATTTTATATTTTTATTTTGTTATTTGTGTTATGTTATATTATATTATTTTATATTAGGGTTAGGTTAGGTTAGGTTAGGTTAGGTTAGGTTAATCTAATCTAGTATAATATTTGTACATTTTGGGCAGTGGGTGGGGCCAAGGGCTTACATTTTCGCGCATGCGCAGAGGGTAAGGGATCCGACTGCGTACATGGCCTCCCATTACAACCATGCTAACTAGAACACACACACACACACACACACACACACACATATGCATAAGCATTATCTATTATTAAGTGTTCGCGTATCTTCATCCATGTATTTCCACCCTTAACAATAGAACGCCCAGCTCTTCCATATTTCGCCTTCTGTCTCACACACACACACACACACACACACACACACACACACCTACACTACCGAGGATTAACCTCCCATTGTAGTACCCGCACCCTCCTTACCTGACCTTACCAAAACAGTTTCTGTATGTATGTATGTTTGTGTGCATACGTGAGCGTTTGTGTATACAGACATGTGCACACTTACTGCATGTTCTTATGTTCCTATATATGTATGTATATGTATGTGCGCACGTACGTGTATATATACGTATGTTCTGTATATGAGTAAGTAAATAAATGTGTATATGTACTGTATATCATTTACTCTCATGGTTATTTTATGATAATTTGTATTCTGCACATGCATCATTATTGTATTTATTTATTTTGTTTGTAAACTAAGCTTACCATCCTCATATCTGTACATCTCATGTTCATCCACTAAATTGTAAAATGTGTATTTTCAGCTCATGAGGCTGCCATTCTTTAATAAACCGTTTATTATTATAATTATTATTATTCATTATCAGAATGAAAGGAATATTAATATGCTCTACAACTATAATTAATGCATAAACTAGTGATGCGAGTTTTACTCTTGCAAAGTAATATTATCAAAATAAATAAGAATACTGTATTAAGACACCGTTCCGGATAATTTATGATTAAATATATAATAATGGTAAAACATAGCAATGTAGATAAGGCACACCGAGTATTCTAGCTTACTAGGGAAATGGTATATAGTGGATACAGTATACACAACTTTGTAAGTGAATACAACAAAAGTCTACAGCCTATTATAATTTAGTCATATTTCATGTAGGAATTATATACAAAGTTAGTTTACACTAATTATTAGACATATATTATACCTAGTGGATATTGGCAATACTATGACTTTTTGCGTAAACAAATCTACTCAATTTGATAATGTCGTGCCCAATATTCCTGCATCTGATTATTTTTCAAACGTTACCCAACTCCTCCGTCAGTGGTGGTAAGCAGATCGGACGTCCATGACAAATAACAATCTACACTAACTTGTCTAAACCTGGCAGTGTTCTTTCCATCATAATAGAAGGGAGGGGACTGCCTTGGTTCGCTGAGACTCGGCCACACTACGCTCATACATGGCTTTTTGATATAGGGGGATGTCCCCACGCTTTGCCCTTGTTACCAGGTCCAACATCGTTTGATAGACTGGTCCTAGTTATAATTTACAAGGACACACCAAGTCTCGACTCTATTTGGAGATCAATTCAGTTGTGAATGGTTGTGAAGAGCGGTTGTGAGAGTCATAACTTGTCACGTCTATGTGAATATTAATAGATCGTTTTATAATTCTTCATTCAAACATTCACTGCATTGTGAGAATCTCTCCTCAAAGTCGCATTTCTCGCCCAGTGACTTCACGATGCCAGAGAGAGAGAGAGAGTGTCAGGTAGAGGGAGAGAGGGGTAGTGGGAGGTGGAGGGAGGGAGGGGGTAGTGGGAGGCGGAGGGAGGGAGGGGGTAGTGGGAGGTGGAGGGAGGGAGGTGGTAGTGGGAAGTGAAGGGAGGGAGGGGGTAGTGAGAAGTGAAGGGAGGGAGGGGGTAGTGGGAGTTGGAGGGAGGGAGGTGGTAGTGCGAGGTGGAGGGAGGGAGGTGATAGTGGAAGGTGGAGGGAGGGATGTGGTAGAGGGAGGGGGTAGTGGGAGGTGAAGGGAGGGAGGAGTAGTGGGGGTGGAGGGAGGGAGGGGATAGTGGGAGGTGGAGGGAGGAAGGGAGGTGTAGTGGGAGAGAGGCTGTATTAATTTAATTGGAGGTGTTTGGTGTTGGAGTGAAATTAATAAAAAACAAAAAAATAGATTGTAGGGTTTGGCGGGTTAATATAGGCAGCTTATATTACCCAGAGTATGAAAGAAACAAAATGTAGTTTATACATTTTGATTAAAAGAAGATTCCTCTCGTGTAACAAGATGTGAATTATTAGGCAGCATTCTACGACAACATAAAAAGAATAGGGACACATTTTGAAATGGGTAATGAACTCGGTAAGTTGCCCTGTATAATGGAAAAATATTTTCTTTTTTATATAAGCGAAAAACAATATCAAAACAATATTTAATAAATATTTACTTTAATTTGTAAGCCAAAAAAACATGGTAGAAAACACAGCCTACTATCATTCAGATTAATTAACTGGTACAGCAAGGATGTTTGACCTGCTAAGCAAAGACGTAACTAGAACATCTAACACAAATTATTGTGTCAAGGAGTTCTCGAGGGCATTGGACGTAATGTGGAGGAGATGGCTTATGAAACCTTGCATAAAATAGTTACATGAACAGTTATTCAATACTATCAAATAGTGACGAGGCCCGATGATTATCAAACCTCTAAACAATTAGAGGTATGCTGTATAATATAAACAATTTACACAACTAGGGGTTTAATATTCTACGCATAGCCTACATTGTGACGTCTACCAGCGTTGGCAGAATCGCATCTCGTTAGCCACTAGCGCTCGCCAGGGACATCGAAATGGGCTACAGTTATCAGAGAATGTTGTTCTTTCTTTCCTAGTAATCGCATTGTCACAGATAGTCCAGTGGTGGTCTTTGTTTTCGTCTGTGACAACGGGTTATATTTTATATCAACAGTAGTGATAATAGTACCAGCGTGTGAATGAGAAAGACTTTCAGAGGGAGGAGGTAGTGAGTGTCTGTATGTATGGTGCATTCCTGCCTCTCGCTCGCTATTGGACGGCGTGCCTGGCTGTGTCCTATGGCGCCTGCTGTCTTGTGATGTCTTGGCCCGTGATTGGCCGACCATCGCGCCTTTGCGGGCTCCTGTGTAACTTACCTCCTCCATGAGGGTCCCCAGGAGCTGTCCTCGTCAGGACAGGCTTGGCGCGCGTGCTTCTAACATCCCTTTGCATACTCTCTCCCGATCACCACCTTTATCACTGTTTCTCTCACACGATTCTCTCTTTCCATACTCTAACCTTTATTAACTGCACAACACTCCCCTTGGGTCCTGCATACGGTTTTCATAGCCGGCCCATTGTATTGCATGCGCCATCCTCAGAGATATTTACATGTACTTAGAATAGGTTTGAGGGTTCTTAGTTAGTATAGGTTAAGAACTTTGTGTGTCTCCATTATTGATTTAGTGTTTCTGCTCTTTTATTTAATGCTAGACTGGGATAGGGTAACTGTAGTCGTTGTCTCCGATGTGTGTACGGTTTGCGTATACCTACACGACTTCGACCGGTCCTGTGGTAGCCTGGGTTGTATTTTCGGTTGCGTCCTTTGCGAGTGCAGCATTGTGTTGACTGAGGGTTTTGGCCTGTACCAGTTCCACACTTTGCTGCCTCTTTGCTTGTCTTTAGAGGGTCGCCAGGATAGAACCAGATACTTGTGATCTGGATCTATCGAGAGAGCCCCCTAGTCAATTAACGTAACTTAAAGGATACAGTCTTAAGGACATCGCTAGGCTACGAGCCTGTCTTGCTCAACCCCAGTTCCTTACCTAGAGTATCCCAGCTAGACATTATTAATCGAGTAGACACTTGTTAGTATTTAATATAAGCTCTTTGATATGTGCGCATTATTATTCACAGCATTTATTAGTCTAGGTTGTTGCAGAGCCGCACAACCATAGCAGACTGTTTCGTTGATGAGGAAGTACTTCTTTTAGTGTCGAGCATTGCTACCGTTGCGCATTTATAGTATTCTCGTGTCAGTTAACATTATATGTCCTATCTTTTAGTGTATTCGATTTACACGTGTGGTGTCCTGCCTCCTGCCTTTATATAGTTCTAAATTAGTACGAGCATCTTATGAGCATCAGACTTTCTTTAGAAGTTTCCAGGTCTATGCTGTAGGACTATACTTCACTTTCTTTCAGATAGGAGTGAAGAGTTTATTGTTGTTTAGAGTAACTGTATTGAAGCATCTTTTTATTGTATTAAATCTTGCAGTGATTTAATTGATCTTTCCATAGATTCCTTTTTATGCATTTTAACGTAACTTGCATCTTGTTTGTTATCAGGCTATACCAGTGTCGGTTAGCCTGAAGTAGAGTACATTTATGCCCAGTTAAGGATACCCCGCTATCGCAGATTAACCCTGGAGGGTATAGGTGTTTTGTTCGCCGGCATATAAGTTCGAGGGTTTGGATCTAGCGTACCGTTGTTGCACAGTGCCCTATTATTAGTCCAATCATTAAGTGCCCTTGTTTTATTCGTAGCCCCGGTCGTAACAACATATAGCTTAACTACCTTATTACAGTCTAGGAGGCTGTTTAAGATTTACGGTAATTCCTAAATCAATCTCGTGCCTTATGTCAGCTATTATCTGTTATCACTTAAACATTAGGCCTACCATAGCGCGGTTGGGAGTATGAACATGATTAGATTAATATCCAGTATTCGAGAATGGATAATAAGTCGTAGGCGTGAGCATAATCCTTTAACCGTCCTGGTGGTGTAATGGTTAAGGTGGCAAAAATCTGTGTGTGATAACCCGGGTTCGAATCCCGGTGGATCATATATACTTTAATTAATTTCATTGGAGGTGTTTGGTGTTGTGGTGATATTAATAAAATATAGATTATACATCGTTACAAAGTATCCATGGAAGAAAAGGGTTTAATAAGACCTAGTTTTACCTATGAATCATTGGATGTTTACATTATTCCCCCTACACCCTAAAGTACTAAAAGAGCTATAGTTCTTTTTTTCTTGCTTCGTAGCGTTTCATAAACTTTCCCTCTCCTTCATAAAGATATGAGATATACCGTAGACGGTATGAGAATAACATATGGATTTAATTTATTACGCTACGACCAAACTCTGTTGAAAGAGGTTTGAAATAGTGAAACATATCAACGCTTGTAGTGGTATTTGTTTTATAATATATAAGTCGTCGGGATGATCGAAGGGTGGTGTGATACAGGCCAAGGTTGGGCGGTGGGATCCCCAACACAATTTACTGTATGGAATGATGGAATTATATAAATCGCAATATTGCTTTAATACAGCATATACTGTAAATTAATATTCATATAGGTAATTCTTTAATTGTTTCCTTCTATTGTTCGTCGACATTATATTAATATCATATATTTTGTGTTTTTTAATCAATGCTTTGTTACACCACATTGTCATTCCTATGAACCATACAATATTCAGTTACAGTATTTGTGTTTCATTGTTAGTATCCTAGTCTCAATTTTATATACATATTATTGGCGCTATCAATACCGTCATTTAACTACCTATACTATAAACACCCATTATTGGTTATATTATTCGCATGAATAAACTACTGTGTATAGGGATAACTATCTATGTATTACCACTTCTAACTCTGAAATGTGTGCCTGTCATGGATACCCCGTGCATTTTCGCTTCCTTTTAGCAAATTTAGCATATATAGTCCATACATTAACCCGTGGAGCCCCGGCTAGTTTTGTAATGTTTGCGCACCAGAACCCGGCCGGTTTTCAAAAAATGGTTTTATTCCAGAAACAATAGCGAATGGGTTAGGAATGAAGGAAAAACCACGAAAAACCGCTCAAAAAGCTTAAAAAATGGTCCTACAGAGCCCCCGAAAATGGATTTTACAAGAGTAAAAAATTGAAGGCAATTATCCCAAAAAACCAGGTTATTGCGCGCTCGCGCGCACGCACGTGGACTTTGAGAGTTTTCAACCATCGGCACGGTTGCGTGGGATACGTACACAGTTCCCATACAAATCTGAGCCCTCTTGAGTGGCTACACCTGAGGTCACGGTCGGCGCAATTAGGGTGACGCGCCAGGCGCGTCTCTGGGGCTGTGCGTTACATACATCGCCGATGCGTCAGGCGCGTTGCTGGGGCTGTACGGGTTAAACAAATGAAGTAGTGTGTGTGTGTGTGTGTGTGTTCTGGTTGGCATTGTCGTAATCTACCAAGAAACAGGAAGGTTCTCCCTTACTTTTGTTGCTACCTGGACGTGTCATACAGAGCCATCTACGGAGAGCCAAAACATATCATATCTCGGATTGCTTCGAATACCGCCGTCAGAGGGCACTAATGGATGGCTGAAGGTCCATACCACGACTTTAATCCCAGACTGTACATACTCAACACGGTGAAGCCTGTGAGGTCTCGTTCCAGTCTAGGGGGTGAGACATGCGAAGCACCCACCCACGGCTCGAAGCAGCCCCATCTCTGAAGCTGCTTCGCCTCCGTGCTTCACTGTCTCATCCTCTAGACTCGGACCTTCACTCTCAGAACACCACCTATTGAGCAATTAACTGACTAAGCATTGCTCCCCTGTAGCATATTTTGAATATGGGAATATTCATACAGTGCTATTTAATCAGGGAACAATGAAGGTATTTGTTTGACGTTTCGGTGGGCTTTGCGGTAATGCAGTGATACTAGGTACAGCACAAATTACATCCCAATAATATCTTCCCATTGACATATCGGGATTCGAACCAGGGTCCATTGGATTACCAGTCCAGTGGCAAGACCACTCCACCACACCTCCCCTTTTTGCTTCTGATAAATCCATACCATTCCTTTGGGTTTGAGTTGCTTAATATTATAATACGTGATTAGAGATATTTCTTACTGAGTTTAAATAGTTGCTTTGCTTTTCGTCAGAGATTATGATAGTTTAATCTGTCTGTTTCGTGTTTTGTTCTACTGAAGATGCTGTGAGGAGCTTTCTTGGCATTAACCCTTCAGACTCGGATGGCCTCTCAGGAGGCTATTAGCTATTGCCACTGTGAGACCCGGATGGCCTCTGAAGCACCTACGGGTTAATCTAAGGCTTAAAACCAATTAAAACTGCACTAGAGAAAGTTTTGTTGTCTTGGCGGGTCGTCCGTATAACCAACAACAACAAGAAGACACAGCCAGCCAGTCATATGACTCCTGCTTGTAAGCAAGCCTTACGAAAGCTTGTACCTTCTGAACCTGAGTCCCAAACCATGCATAAAAGCAGACGACAGTGACTTAGGAATGGTTACAATGGTGAAATATATCAGTAATCAATACTCAATTATCAATAAAATCAATATTATTACATAATACATAATAAATAATCCATATTCAATAATCAATAATAAATTGTTGAATGAATATACAGTATACAGACCGTAGCCGCGGTTGGCAGAGCGGCGCCGCCGCATTCGGACGAAGCTCAGAATTCCCGCCTTACTCGCAGTCTTATTTCTCACCTCACACAATAACTACACAATGTAGAGTGTTCTAGTTTTCACCCATCGCATGGCAACGATCATATCTACCTCTGGTATGCATAAACACTTGGTTAGGCAATTTATTTGCAGAGATATGAGTATCGGTAAATGACGAAAGTCGGAAGTAAACACTGAATTCTATCCTTTCGTCCAGCTTACTGACCTAATTATTTTCATCATAACAACTGAACCACTTGGTCTAGAGACTTTTAGTTTTCACCAAAAGCAAGAAAACAACGACAACTGCCGCTGGATATATATATATAAGCTAGGTTAGGCCATTATTTCGTGTATAAAAAAGTGCGGCAAAATCCCGAGAATTCAAAGAAATCGCCGGGTTCGGGTTTGGCGGGAATATTTAAAGGGCCCGAAGTTCGAGGGTTAAGACAATCTTTGATTTCTTTGTTCCACCATTAGGGTATATCATTTCGAGTTAAGCGCCGATTTTTCATTGCAAGCAGTTATGGCATTATCGTATAATTTTGTATGCATAATTTCTGAATATCAGTGTTATCCCTGATGTCATTTATGAAGCTCCAGTCTGTGTTGTCAAATAAATTACGGATTTTTTCGAAATTGGCTTTCTTGAAATTTGGTACTTTTTCATGACTCTCATTTGATTTGTTGTTGAGGAGGCGATGCTCACGCAGATAGATTCGGTATAGCACTGAACAATTTAACTGATGTAAAAGGAGTAATAAAATGGGCACTGAAAACGATATAGATACTCTGGAAAAGACACTGAGAATATGATGACTTGTCATTGAACACTGAAAATTATAACAGGAACAAAATCATTTAAACTGAAGCACAAGAAAAGAATAATCTGTAACAATAATCTGAAAACAAAGAAAAGGGGACGAAAAGTTAAAAAAAAAATAGTAATGACAAATAAGCACACAGAAAAATGAGAGAAACAGAGGTACTTTACAGTATTATGATTCGCAGGAAATCGTGGTTTGTGGTCGTATCCGGAGCAGTTTACGGGGTGCGTGCGCTCTCTCTGACAGTTCTGATTCAACTGAGAGGTGAGTAATGTGATAAAGAAGAGATATGTGCAGCATGCGAAGAGGTCTGTGGGGTTAGGAGAATGGGGACAGGAGTGAAAGGGCAGCATAGTAGAATCTCTACACAAACAGTCAAAGAGAAAAAAGAAAGAATGCTTACAGGGAGTGGTTGGGTAATACAGGGAATGAAATCTTGAGAGACAGAAAAGGAAAATGTGTTTGGAGAAAAATAGAGTGGCAATTAGAGTAGTGAGGGAAACTAAGAGAATAGTAAATGAGGATGTTTTTAAAGGAATATAATTATAAAGTGGAAGTAGGGTAAGAAATTGTTTTGGAAAGAATTCAAGAGAGTTAGGAAGGGTGTCAATGGAAGTAGTAATGATGTGGAAGATGAAAATGGGGGAGTGCTAGTGGAGAGGCAAAAGAACCTCAAGAGATTGAGAGAGCACTTTAATGAACTGTTGACTATAAATGAAAGCCTGCAAACATAATTGGATGGGGGATGGGAGGGAGAAAAGGAGAAGTAATGGAGGAGAGAGAGGGGGGGGGGGGGAATCAGGTCAGAAGTGTGTGAAGCTTTGGAGAGGGTGAAAATGGGTAAAGCAAGAGGGAAAGATGGAATGTGTTGTGAGATGCTGAAGTATGGAGGTGATTAAATGGGTATGGAAAAGGTGTAGACTAATTATGGAAAAAGGGAAGTGTGCGTGAAGACTGGAAATCAGACATAATAGTCCCCTTGTATAAGGGGAAACAGGGAGAGAGGAGTGTGTGGTAGTAAGAGGGGGGATGTCTTCTAAGCAATGTGGGAAGATGTACTGTACAATATTAATGGAGAGAATGAGAGTGAGAATAGAGCGATGGGTAGGTGAAGGAGCAGAGTGGGTTAAGGAAGGGAAGAGGCTGTGTAGACCAGATCTTCTCTTTGAGCAATGTTGTGGAGAAGGGACAGAAGTTATATGCTGCCTTCATGGACTTGAAGAAAGCCTGTAACAGAGTACATAGAGAAGGTTTGTGGAAAGTATTGAGAAAAGACAGACCAGTCGCTAAGTTGCTATAAGCGGTGAAGAGCATGTACGATGGTGCAAAGGCGGCAGTGCATGTAAAGGATTAACTCGGCAGTTGCGACAGCATGTTTTTTAAACGTCCGCTAGTGCGGCTGGTTTACACTAGATTCTGAACGAATTTGATATATTTACCAAATACAGCAATAATATAATGAGTGAGTAATGGAGTGAGTGAATTCGAATCCTGGTCAGGATACCTCTCTCCCAACCTGTCCGACATTATCATTAGATATTTGTCATTCAGAGAGATTTCATAATAATACCAGGACGATTAAAATTGTATCACTTAGCCGAGTTGGTGGGGGGGGGGGGATGTGTAAAATAGTCATGGTTGAAGTCTAAGAAACTCGCCACATGTCTGAAGGCATAGTCCCCCACGAAACTATAACCTGGCTCTTCAAATAAGAATTAAGGTTGCTTCTCTTATATCCGCTCATGGCCGAGTGGTTACAGTGCCCAACTCTCCCAAATATACCTGAAGTGAGTGGGTTCGAATCCTGGTTAGGATACTGTTACAATGAGCGGTTGCTTACATTGATACCAGTAGATGGAACTACGTATCTATGTGCACAAAACAGACATACTGCCGCTCATTGTAAGCTTATATTTTTAATTTGCAGTGTAGATTAATATCTAATTATTACTGATATGTTTATCAGTAAGACAAATTAATATTATTTGGTTAGTTATGGGTTCTAAGGGATTATATTGCATACGAGACCGGAAATTGCATGTTCAAAATATTTTTTGTAAAAATCTTTTTTTCTGTGATGTTAATCCATTGAGCCCCAGCTGATATATTATTGATTGATACCCAGAACCCAGGCATATTTCGAAAACAAATGTTTTCCTGAAAAGACAGGGTATGGGTTATTAATGAAGGAATACATTCATAAAAGCACTCACCGAGATCATCTGTGGGTCCTTCTTTACCCTTATAACATGGGTAAATAAAGGGCGAGCTTAGCCGTCGATACGGTATCAACGCTGGGGCTGAGCATTACATACATAGCCGTCAAACACGCTTCGATGCTGGGGTTGGAGGGGTTACCATTTCCCGTGTTCTGGGTGACCACGTCATCATGTTAAATTCCCGCCTTAAGGATTACATCATCCCACCGCCACTCATGTTTGCTGATTGGTTAAATCCTGGCTCTAAATTTAAGTGTACAAAAGCTGAAAGAAATTTAAGGATTTCCAGTTGAATAACCCAGTGTGTATGTGATTTTATGCCTCATATAAATATTATGCATATTGTAATTTAATCCTATGTGGCCCTACATGTTCATACACACTTAATTTATGCATAGGAAGTACTGAGGCCTTATGGGAGGGTTCTCAAATGTTCCTTGGTTGGCACCTAGTTCTCTAGCGATATCATAGTAAGGTAGGATCGACAATTCCTACTCAATCTGGTCTGTAAAGTTAAAGGTAGAACATGTTCCTCACTAGTTTGAGCAAATTAACGTAATTTTAAATGTCACGACCAAGGGGCCAATGGGCTATGATTGCTTTTAAATATATATCTTTATCCCTCATTTCATCTATAGCCCAGCACGAGCTACAACACATATTAAGCACAAATAATTAACGTAATCAAATTAGGTCTTGCTTTTTAGACATTCTTGTATATAGGTTACATGCAAATTAATGTAAGTTTCAAAGAGCGCTATCGTGCCTCCTTGCCTTGATTTTTATTTTTCTATGTGAGTGAGGGAGACAAAAGGCAGAGCTGCCTGTATCAAGTGCCTCCCCCATAGTTGAAAGAGTGACAGGGCCAAAATCAAGGGACGTTCGAGCCAAAATGCCTTTGCTTTAACCTAATATTCAGATCAAAGAACTCGCTCTGCTCATTCTCCGCACATACTGACACCTTTGCACCCTCATACATTCTCTTCACTGCTTTCAGAAACTTGCCATCTACTCCGAATATTCTCAGTACAATCCACATACCCTCTCTGTCAACTCTATCATAGGCCTTCTCCAAGTCCATAGGGGTTGTGGAATGCGGGTTCCCCTACTCTACGTTAAGGATGAGATATTCATTGAGAAGGCTTTGAAGGCCATTAATTATTGTAATGGCGGTAGAAGAATGAGAGAGATGCAACATTGTGGCATGCTATTGTAATCACTGTTGCATATTTTAAAAATGTATAATTATTTCCTCATGTTCAGTCAGAGCCTTTCAGGGTGACTTTTGTCTTGAAAAGCCAAGCTTTTTATCATTTTATTATCACATGTTTTAGTGGTATGTTTAACACTATGTAGCCTACATATTGATGGCTAAGAAATATTTGAATTTAACCCGGCAAAGGCTAGACTATGGTATTTAAAACTTCCCGCCATGCGGAGGTATTTTGGTTCATTCCTGACGATAATCGTAATTTTACCATAGATATTGTTATTACTTATTCATATGCGCCTATTTTACGTTTAACCCCTTCAGACATATATGACGCAGAGGTTGCCAGATTAGCAATAAGAAATAGAGTTCTCTCACTCTTATAATTACCTCTCCAAAATTAGTTTTCTGCCCACATCTAACTCAAAGACAACTGCAGAGGTTGAAGTAACTAAAATAAAGGTTTGTAAAAAACCCTGATGGTAATAAAGGCTTTAAAGTATCCCTAATAGGCTCAAAATTGCGTCATATGTCGGAGAGGGTTAATATGAAGATATTAACATTTAAGAGCAATAAAACAAATGGGAACAGTATTTGGGGAGTGAAAAAGAGGTATTATTGCCGACCAGTCCATTCATGAAGGGAAAGCCACGGCGGCATATATCCCCTCTCCTCCCAAGTTCTCAAGCGACACTGACGGCTCTAAGTAGAAATATCTCTGTTGCAAGGATCTCTAGATGTCTCGGCCATGCTATAGAGACCGCGGGAAGGAAATTCGCGCCGAGGGGGGGGGGGGGAGAAGGGGGGGACGTTGGGACGCATATGTAGGAATGGTAGCAAGTAATGGAGGGGAATCATCTAACCTAATCACATATTGCTTTGTTTTGAGGGTCACTGGGGTATTTTAAAAGACTTTCTTTAGGCCTTGGATCTTATGAGGACCTTCGCCTTCCACCACCAAACATTTTATGAAGATGCCTGCCTTTCCCGGGTTAAGGTCTCTGATCCAAGAAATCAATCTTCTCTCCACATTGAATAATTGATTGTCCGGTTACAAGCGACATATCACTAAATGCTTTCTTAAATCAAGAACCTTTATGAGCAACAGATCCAACTACCAAATGTAGTATTGCAAGTGGTGGTATGAGAATCTCCAGCAACTCAGCTATAGGTAGCTTAACTTTTTATAACTCATAATGAATGAAAGCAATCTGACTGACGCTTCTGTCATTTGGGAATAGTCCACCTGGTAAAAGGTGTGGATATGTACAGCCCGTTTGCTCTAAGCCCTGTTGACTTACAAAGAGTTTAGGGAACAAGATTTTTGTCAAGTTCGTTGGCGCCACCTATAGTAACATTGGATCACCTGCAAATCCAAGATATGTGATAGAAATATTTTGAAAGATGCTTCACAGCTACTTTCATAGAATATCAATTAGTGTTATAAGTAAAAGTAGTAGAATGCCCTAAGTCACTTCTGAATCATGGGGGAAGAAGGAGGATGCTTGTTCACTACAATTAGCAGCACTCGCTGTGGTAAACAGAGTCAAGACACCAGGCCAACTAATTATTCATGATCCACTGAATCAAATGTTGTTTTGAGATAGTATAAACGGTGTACAGTTGTTTCTGTAAATGAAGCCGCCATTCCATGAGGTTTGTTGAGATTCAGATTGCTTAGTTTGTTTTGTATCTTTTAGCTGGTCTCTGATTTGTATCAATATGATGTAAGTACAGAACTGGCCTGACAACACTGCATTGTATAACACCCTGGTAGTATGATAATTATATAAGCTAACATATATATATCTGAAACAGTGAACTATTGACGTTGGATATCTACAAAATTCAACCGCATTAATATATGCTGTATACTTGCTACATGGTATGCATGGCACCACTCGTGTTTGAAAATTGTCATCCTACTAAAATTAATTGTAATGGTCTAAACTCCAAAACATAGCATAACTGATTTTTAGCGTATGTTCAGTTTTGTGCAGTCCTCTCAAAATGTTAAAATTGATGAAGAGATGCCATTTAGTAATTGCATTACAATGCATAAACCATTGTCCCCTTGTGTTGAAATACAATTGGAACTTCTTGTATGACAGAGAATGACTTTTTAATACACCTTGCAAAAGGTGATCAGCTAATATGCGAAGCAAAAAAATGCTAGCCAGTGTCCCGTTTAGTCCATTAAGAGTACTGTTAGCCTAGTGCTCGTACAAAGAAATGTTCTCCTCGTTGTAAAAGGAACGCACTGCAGCAGGTGTCTCAAGGTTGAATATAAAGATCGGGTTTACCAACTATCTTCAATCCAAGTCTGATGTTCATTTACGAGTTATTCATGTAGTTTTACTACATGAGTGCTTTTAATTTATGTAATAATTTGACTAAGCAAGCTTAAAATCTACCTACTGTGATGAGGCTGAATTTCGTTGGAAAATAAAATGTATGTGAGTGATGAGTTTGTTTTTGCAGCTACCACCTTGGGCAATATATACTCCTACTATTTTGGTCCAACTTGATTTATGTGTGTCTCAGATTCTATCTCATTGAATGACATACTTAGGTAATAATGTGTCCCTTGTTCCAGTTTGGATTTGACTGAATTTAAATGTGCATTTTGAAAACTTGTTTACATCAATTAACATAATAAAGATATATATCTAAGTGAACATTTATATTGTTTGGCATTTACTGCATTTCAAGATTGTATGTGTTTTGGTATAAATATGAATCTACTGTTTATACGAGGGGATATCGTAAAGTTTTGATTATCACCCGGAAGTTATTGAGCTATGTTGATGAAATTGTGTCAGTGTAATGACTGGTCTTTATGCGCATGATGGTGCAAAAATGTTCTCCTAAGTTCGTTTACTAACTTTACAGGTGGCGCTAGATGTCAGTAACCTGCAAGATGTAGAAGATTGAGGCTTGCAGCGTGATTAAGTTCCTGCATTTGAAGAGTTACAGTGCCCGGAAAATCCATGATGAAATGAAGGCTGTCTATGGTGATGATTGCTTGTCATATGACACTGTTGTGAGGTGGAAAAGGAATTTCCAAACTGGCCACATGTCCCTCACAGACGAGCCAAGAAGTGGGCGACCATCACTGAAGGACGATGCGGCCACAGTGAAGAAAGTGGAGAACATTTTTGCACCATCATGCGCATAAGGACCAGTCATTACACTGACAACATTTCATCGACATAGCTCAATAACTTCCGGGTGATAATTAAAACTTTACGATGTCCCCTCGTATTGTCTTTGTGAAGGTGTGTGCTTCATTGATTTTCATTCAAACATTGATCCTAATGTAAGTGTGTGATTATTTATATTTCCTATGTGCATGAAGGAGACAAAAGACAAAACTGCCTGTAGAAAATGTCCCCTCCCTGGGGGTTAGGGAATAGAATATGCCCCACGTGCCTTCTGCGTGTCGTAAGAGGCGACTAAAGAGGTTGGGTCGGTGGGCTTGCGACCCCCACCCGGAAAAAATATCTAAGCAAAGAAAAACGAACGAACAGCCTCGGATGCGGACGGAACCAACATTGACGAACCACGACCGACTAAGGACATGCCTTCGGACATTCTGAGAATGGCTACGTGGAATGTTAGTGGCATGAATGATGGCACAAAAGAAAGAGAGGTTCTGGAAGTGTTAGTGAATGCCAGGCTGGATGTATGTGGAATGACAGAGACCAAATGGAAAGGTTCAGATGTGAGAGAGTGGGAGTGTGGAATGGGTGTGTGTGTTGGAGTGAGTGAAGGAACAGCGAGAGAAGGTGCATGTTTGTTTGTAAGTAGCAAATGGAAGGAATGTGTAAGAGAGTATGGGTCTGTGGGTTCAAGGATTGTGTGGGTGAGAATGAAAGTAGGAATACAAACGTGGGTGATTGTATGCGTGTATGCCCCGACAGAGGATATACTTGAAAGAAAGAAAGAGGAGTTCTGGATGAATGTGGAGGCGTGCCTGGAGAAGTTTGACAAGAACGAAAAAATATTTCTGATTGGGGATATGAATGGTAAGGTGGGTGATAGGAAAGTTGAGGGAGTGGTGGAGGGGGGGGGTACCATCAGAGGTGAATGGGAATGGTAGTGCACTTGTGGACGTATGTGTGGGGAGGAGGCTGTGGATAGCCAACACCTTCTTCCGACACAGAATGATCCACAGGTACACATGGAAACGGATGTTGACGATGAAGGATAAGACAGTGGTGGAACGAAAGTCATTGATTGATTATGTATGTGTGGATGAACGAATGAAGAAATCTGTGATGGATGCTAGGGTGTATAGGGGTATTGGAGGGGGTCTGTCTGATCATTATGTAGTGGTAGCTAAGGTTAGGATACAAAAGAAGTGGGTGAGGAGAGCGGGAGGGAGGCGAGAGGAGGGTGGAATGGTGAGGAGGGTGGAGAGGTTGCAGGAGGAGGAAGTCAGGGAGGAGTACAGGAGAGCAGTGGAAAGACGACTAGGTGGGTTCGACCTGGAAGTTATGGAGGAAGTGGAGGAGATGAGCAAGGTGTTTAAGGATGAGATCTGTGCAGCATGTGAGGAGGTGTGTGGAGTGAGGAGAAGAGGGAGGGGAGTGAAAGGTACAGCATGGTGGACAGAAGAGGTAAGAATAGCTGTGGAAGAAAAGAAGAAAGCATATAGAGAGTGGTTGGGTAGTAGAGGGAATGAAGATTCCGAGAGACAGAAACGAGCGAGGTACGTGGAGAGTAAGAGGGTGGTGAAGAGAGTAGTGAAGGAAAGTAAGAGAAGAGTAGATGAGGAATTTGGAAGGAATCTGAGTGTAAAATGGAGGGAGAGTAAGAAACTGTTCTGGAAAGAAGTCAAGAAAGTTAGGGAAGGTAGCAAGGGAAACAGTAAGGGTGTGAAAGATAAGAATGGGAGAATGCTAGCCGAGAAGCAAGAGAGAGTCGAAAGATGGAGGGAGTACTTCAGTGAGTTGCTAAATGAAAGGAATGAAGAGCCAGCAAACATAGCTGGATATGGTATGGGAGGGAGAAGAAGAGAAGTAGTGGAGGAGGAGGTGGGGATCAAGAGGTCAGAAGTGTGGGAAGCCATGAAAAGAGTGAAGTTGGGGAAAGCACCAGGAACAGATGGAGATGTGCGCAATGTTGCATCTCTTTCACTCGTCTACCACTATTACAACAATTAGTGTTCAGAGCTTTCTCAGAGTAACCTCCTCCCTTACGGAGAGTGGGTGGCACCTGCCTTTCAGCACACTCCCACCCTTATTCAGTCCAGCTCTATAACCCAATAGAGAACTGATTTTCCAATTCTTTATTTTATCAAAAAGTGACTTCTGGAACCTTTTCCTTCATTCTATTTTTCCTTCATAAAACTTAAACTGCTTCAAGCTCCATGTGTCCAGACATTTTGACTCTAAGATACCTTGAATTTGGCTCCCTATCACTCTTTCAACTTTAGGGGGGGATACTAGTTACAGACAGCTTTGCCTTTTGTCTCCTTCATGCACATAGACAAAAAACATATTGTACTGGTAGATTATTATAATACTATATGTGTGTGTATATATGTGTTGCTTAGTGCACCAAGGTGTTAATTGTTGGCATACAAAGTTATTTAATGTGTTTGCTATTTCCTTTTCCTTGTTGACATACACTACTAAATAATGTGTGTGTGTGATTGTTATATCACATTCCAAGTTAACATACACTTCTACCTAGTATTTACATGTTTCTCTTTACCTTAGGTGGCCACTCCCCGACCACGGTAGAGTAAGCAGGACTGAATCCCACCGTGACGTCACTCAAATCAGTCGGCGGAGGAGCGTATTTCGGGGTGCTGTCACGGCTCGAAGCGTCGTGTCCATTTTGAAGGTTCGTCGAAGCGTTTTGCGAGAATTGGGGTCGAACTTGCTTGGGTGGGGAACCCTTGGTAGGTGATCGTTGGTGACGGGGAGATGCTGATTGAGGTTGTGGGGATTGTTGGTGTGGGTGAGGAGAAGTGGTCACAGGCTGAGGTTGAGCTGGGGTTGGGTGCTGAGGGTGGGCAGACTTGGTAGGTGAACGTCTTGTTTGTTGAGGGTGGGGAAGATTGGACATGGGCTGGGGATGAGAAGGGGTTGGATGCTGAGGTTGGGCAGGCTTAGTAGGAGAGCGTCTTGTTTGAGGTGGAGCCTTTTGGGGTTGGGGTTGGGCCATTTGAGGTTGGGGTGGGGCCATTTGAGGTTGGGGTGGAGCTTTATGAGGTTGAGGAGGGGTCATTGGAGGTTGAGAGGGAGTGGGTTTACGCTGGGGCGGTGATGGCTGGATTGGGGCACTCTGGAGCTGGGGAGCATACTGAGGTTGTGCCTGGGGAGCAGCATATTGAGCCTGAGGAGTTCCAGAAGCAGCTTGAGCAGGAACATTCTGGGGATGAGGGGCAAACTGTGATCCAGGAGCCATTTGTTGTGGGGCACGACGAGGGTGCTTCGCGGGCATTCGCATCCCGAAAGGAGTTTGGCGACTCTGTTGAGAAGGAAGATCATCTTCTTGGGGGGCAAACTGTTGAGGAGCATTCTGTTGAGGGGCACTTTGTTGAGGCGCAAACAGCTGAGGAGCATTCTCTTGAGGTGCAACCTGTTGAGGAGCATTTTGTTGAGGAGCCTTCTCTCGAGGTGCAACCTGTTGAGGGGCTTTCTGTTGAGGTGCAGGCTGTTGATGCATCTTCTGTTGAGGTGAAGCTCGTTGAGGAGCATTCTGTTGGGGAGTAAACTGTTGATGAGCATTCATTTGGGGAGCATTTGGCTGAGGTGCAAACTTCTGGGGGAACTTCTGATGTATGGGTGCAAACTGCTGTTGAGGAGCAGTCGGCTGAGGGGAGAATGGCGTGGGGGTAACATTTGTGGGGAACCTAGGCTGAGAGCTTGACTGTGGAGGCATGAAGGGAGTTGGAGAGGCATTCTGGGTTCCAAACACCTGTTGTTGACCACTCTGTTGGCCGAAATTAGAAGACTGAGATGTGGTATGATACTCCTTACTGATAACCTGAGGCTGGGAGTACGAGGTGGTCTTTTGGGTCGTCTGGTACTGTGTAAACTGCTGTTGCTGGGGTTGGACTGGCTGCTGGAAGTGTTGTTGTGTCGTTGATGTCTGTGAAGTCTTCTGGAACTGCTGCGAAAACTGTTGCTGTGGTCCTGGTGGCTGTTGTTGGAATTGCTGTTGTGAAGTTTGCTGAAACTGCTGTTGTGGTTTCTGCTGAAACTGAGTCGGCATCCCTGGTTGCTGCTGAGAACCAGAAAACTGCTGCTGATAGTGTTGTTGAACCTGGACGCTCTGTTTCGTGGTTCGCGTTTGTTGCTGTTGCTGCTGCTGTTGCTGCTGCTGAGTTTTGAACACCTGTTGGTGATGTTGTTGCTGAACCTGCTCCATATTCCTGTTGGAAAATGTTTCGCTGACATTTGGTTGTTTGCCATTTGTATCTTTCAATCATCAATCTCAACAACCCTCACCTTTTTACCATATATTATTTATATACAGTACTAGCTAGAATATGTTTTATAATGTCTAATGCATATAAGCAGAATCAAGAATCATGTTCAAAACCATGCTAATGTGTAAATTCATATTATATCTTACCTCATACATGGGTGTGTCAGGTATTTAGGGTGTTTGCTTGGGCCTTTGTTATTATATTTTCAAGCAGATGCATATTACAATATATCCAAACAATATTAGGCGTATTTCCAAAGCACTGGGAGACATAGTATCTGCAATACATTTTGCTGTTATAGTAAAGGCTTTGAAGTAGTAATAGCATTAGTAATAGCAGTAGTAACTGAGGTTATAGCAGTTGCTCTAACAACCGTCCTTTATTCACTAATTTATATGTTTTAACCATTATTCAGGAAAACCATCAATGTAACGTCTGACTAACATCTGTGCTTATATGTTTAATAATCCATATACAGTATATATAATATATATATATATATATATATATATATATATATATATATATATGTACAGTATATATATATATATATATATATATATATATATATATATATATATATAAATCAACACCAGCGCTGGTACGAACATCTTTCTCTTTGTAACGTCCAGATAGCTTAAGCCTCTTATCTATAACCGTTATGTCGATGACACATTCGTCGTTTTTAGTTCATCTGACCACGTTCCTCTGTTCTTGAATTACTTAAACTCGAGATATAAAAACATGAAGTTCACTTGCGAGATAGAGGAAGACAATAAATTTCCATTTTTATATGTTCTGGTGGAAAAAAAATCATTTAGTACTTCTATATACAGAAAACCAACCTTTACAGGCCTTACAACAAAATTTAATTCTAGCATCCCATACAATATAAGCCAAATTAAATTATTACTTTAGTCACTAGAGCCTATCATACATGTTCATCTTACATGTCCGTCCACCTCGAATTTGAATTATTACGTAAAACACTGAAGCCTAATGGCTTTCAAATAAATTTCACAAATACCTTAATTGGTAAGCAACTAAATAAATTAAGAACCTCCTCAACTCCGATCCTTACAGCTCAGAAACTAATTGTTTATTTCACTATCCCATTTCTAGGCAACAAATCATATTCAATTCGAAATGAAGTCGCTAAATTGATACGTGAACATTACCCTCAAATATCATTGAGAGTGGTATTCAAATCTCCCCAAACACTCTCTCACTTCTTTAAAATTAAAGACCGAATCCCCGATTCTCTGCAGTCCTTGGTGGTGTACTCTTTTTAAATGTAGTCGCTGCAATACGACTTATATTGGTCAGTCCAAGAGACACCTCACCGCCAGGATCTCGGAGCATCGGGGTAGGTCATTTAGAACTAACCGACACCTTTCAAACCCTTCTTTTTCTGCCATTCGAACCCACTCTGAATCATCTGATCACCCCATAAAACCCTCCGATTTTTCAATTCTCACCACTGCCCCAAACACAGTCACACGACTCCTGTCTGAGTCCCTGCTCACCAAGTTACGTAAACCCAGCCTGGGTTTGCACGACTCCTCCACTCCTCTACTGTGTTGTAAAGGTTGTGTTTTGTATTTATGATAACATTTATGTGATTAACTTTGCCTCCCCCCCCTTTTTATTTCTCACATAATGTTTCCCTCGTCTCTCATTTAATTTTTTTCATTTTGCCAATTTTAATATGTATTAGGTTATTTTTATAACTATTAATTTTAAGTTTTATTCTAGATTTCTTAACCCCTTCAGACGAATGATTATTACTTTTTTTAAATTTAGTTAACATAAGAATATTAACATTAGAAAATTACTCAGCCACTTATATAAGCTTTTATTTAATTTTAGGTCTGCAGATGGTTTATGCTTAAACCGAAACGTTACAAAAATAAAGATGTTCGTACCAGCGCTGGTGTTGATTTTTATCATCCGACTCCGCTTCCCCCAACAAGAGAGCATTGCGTACAGTATATATATACAGTGCCCAACATACAAAAAGGAAAAAGCCACTAAGACCTATCGATACATATATCATATCGAACTTTAAACAAATCTAGTTTACATAATTACTTATAATCATATTGTTTTAATCTAGAGAGGCTATGACAAGATTTATGTTCGTTCTCAAAACAGACTACAGACCATTGTATTATATGATTGTACTTTACGGTAATTTTATCCATTTCATTAAATATCAAACCGATCTTTATTAACATGCCATATGCAATATCCTAATTTAACTAAATAATCTTAACTAAATTCGGATTAACTGTGTTGTCAGTTGGATGGGAACAAAGTAGGCTACACGTACTAGGTAAGGTACTATAATGGGACACTTTTGGTTAATACGATTCCTTCCACAGCAGGGGGACAGGAGTTATCAAGTAGATGGCAATAATGCGTCATTCTACTACACCTTCAATAATAAGGCTTCCTATTACATATATACAATATATATGATACATTAGGAGAGGAAAGAAAACCAATAACTAAAATTACTAAGAGGATATTAACGTCAGCACAAGATTAATCGCCATGCACTACTCCAAGTTCCTGATGCTACACTATCCTGTTCCCTATTCCATATAACCAGACGGCAACTAAAGGTAGAGTAACACGATAACTGTTAACGGTTGATTTCTTCGGAGTCACTCAATACCAGCCATAATTATACTGTAATGAAATCAATTAGCCTATGATTGAATAACATTTTGAACATTGAAACTCCAAATCTTCGATATTCAAAGTAATCAGTATGAACACTATGGAAGAACAACTTAATAACAACGTTTAGATTATAGCTAAACTTTGTCAATACAGTTTTTCACCATATGATGTTTGAATCCATTGTACATTTTTCCGTTTATATTTTAGTTTAAATCTTACAACACCTATCAGATATCTGTCGCCTTTGTAAAATCACCGGTAAAGCATCTCGTGTGAGCCTGGTTATAAAGCAAGCAAGCTGAAGCACCTGCGGGTAGTTAGCAGGCCTGGGCGGCACAGGCGGAGCGTCGGGGTCTGGCTGGGGTATGGTACAACGACGACGGCGGTATACCTGGTCTTGGTCGAAACGAGGGGGCCACTCCACGGGGCGACCTGCAGGGAGGAGGGAGAGAAAGATTACAGTTAGGTGTGGGGTGGTGTATGATAGATAGGTTGATGATAAATAATGTATATGATTGTATAGAGGTACACTCACAAGTCATAGGTAACACACCCTCTTGCATCTTTGAACCTTTAAAGCTAAGCTCGGAAACTTCGTGGATATAATATACCATTGTATTATCTTGATTGCATTCGATGCAGAGTCAAATGAGTAAATATGTATCATGGGTCGTGAGTGTACAATAACGAGCCATAACAATCATACACTCATTTGTATCTGAATCAAACTCAAACGAATAATACAATGCCAAATATTGTCCCGTTTCTATATTCAACCCTTCCTCCTGACTCTGGCTTTCAGTAGCCTGGAGATTTTATCGTTGGACAAGACGAATAATGAAGGTATTTTTCTTGATAACTGTCTTGTCATCTCAAACTCCTGCACACACCTGTTGAACTTGTCACTGAGTAGGTAGTACAAAGGAGTACAAAGGAGTACAAAGGAAATCAAGCAAAAACAGGTCTAGTGATCCTTCTAGGCTGCTTGTCCTCCAAAAAACTGAGGATCAAGTGTCCAAACAGTGGTCTAGAGTGGGTAAGGGAACATTGGAAAGGGAACTACTGCCCTGGAACTAATGTCAGTGGCAGGACTAGGAAGTTAGTAGGGGACATATGGGTTAGTAACTGAGGGGAGGATAAAATAAAGTTATTCATTTACAAACGCAGTCAGTCGCGGGTTTGATGCGAGATATTTGTCTAGGCGGAGTTTAAATGAATCAACGGTGCTGCAGTCTATAACGTCTCGGGGAAGCCCATTCCACAAGTTGACAACTCGATTGAAGAAGAAATTCTTAGATTCGTGTGAGTTAAAAGATTTACCAATAATTTTGCAGCCGTTTTCCCGCGTGTAATTAGATTGGTCGATAGTGAAGTACTTACTACAGTTCATATTGTCGATGCCTTTGATGATTTTGAACACTTGAATTAAGTCACCTCTTAATCTGCGCTGGGTTAAAGGAAATAGATTTAATTCTCTAAGACGCTCTTCGTATGGTTTGTTCTTTAGGCTAGGTATCATTTTTGTAACTCTACGTTGAACTCGTTCTAGCTTGTTTATGTCTTTTTGGTAATAAGGGCACCAGCATTGAACGCAGTATTCCAGAAGAGGGCGGATTAAGGAATTGTAAAGGGTTAGGATAACGTCTTTGGATTTATGCTCAAATGACCTGCCTATAAAGCCAATTATTTTGTTTGCCTTCTTAACAACTTCTGAACATTGTTGACTCGGTTTTAGGTTACTCGATATTGTTACTCCCAGATCAGTTTCTCTGTTTACATTCTTAAGCTGAGTGCCATTCATCGAATAGTTTGCTTTCTCATTTAGGTATCCGATATGTAGTACTTTACAATTATCCGCATTGAAACTCATTTGCCAAATTTGGGCCCAATGTGACAATTTATCTAGATTGTGTTGCATATCGTCAACTTGTTCTTTTGAGAGTACGCTATTTGCAATTTTTGTATCGTCAGCAAATTTTGAGATTGTACAGGTGAGACCCTCATCTATGTCGTTGATGTAAATTAGAAAGAGAATTGGTCCTAGTACCGATCCCTGGGGTACCCCGCTACTTACATTAGTCCATTTAGATGCCTTACCGTTTATGACTACTCTTTGTTTTCTGTCGCTGAGCCAATTTTCTATCCATTTCAACACACCGTCTTGTATTCCATGCGCTTTTAGTTTTAGCAGTAAACGTTTGTGGGGAACTTTGTCAAAGGCCTTTTGAAAATCAAGGTATATAATATCTACAGCTTTACTCTCATCGTAGAGGTTGAGGATATCGTGGAAGAAGTCTAAGAGGTTTGTTAAACAAGAACGTTTTTTACGAAAGCCGTGTTGAGTATCTTTAAGTATGTTATTTTCCTCTAAGTGATTTACGAGTCTGTCTCTTATGACCGTTTCTAGCATATTACATACAACTGAGGTTAAGCTAATTGGACGATAGTTACTGGATAGGGATTTGCTGCCTTTTTTGAATATCGGTGTTACGTTGGCTATCTTCCACTGATCAGGCATAGTTCCAGACTGCAAGGATTTATTGAATAGTAATGTCAGTAAGTGGAAGTAATGTCAATGTCTACTCCCTATAGTAGTATAGGGAGTAAGCGGTATAGTAGAATAAAAGGACCCCTGCCGAAGAATAAGTCAGAAATAGAGAAATTTGAGTGTGTAGTGTGCAAAGGCGAGCTTGTGTTAAGTGATGATCCTGTGGCTGTAAATTTTGGAAATGAGTCATTGGAGCTGGTGGACAAGTTTACCTAGGAGATACCATCTCTGCCGGTGGTGGGGCCGAGGCTGCCACTGTCGCTAGAATTAGATATGGCTGGGGGAAGTTCAGAGAACTGCTGCCAATTCTGACCTTGAAAAGAATGCCTCTCCCACTGAAGGGAAAGGTGTATGCCTCATGTGTTAGAAGTGCAATGACGTATGCCTCAGAAACATGGGCCGTTAAAGTAGAGGATGTCAACAGAATGGAACGTAATGAGATGAGAATAGTGAGATGGATGTGTGGGGCCAGGATGCAGGTTAGAATAACAAATGATGAGTTGAGGAGACGTTTAGGTATAAAGAGTATTAGCGAGGTGATGCGTACAAGTAGACTGAGATGGTATGGACATGTGGAGAGAATGGATGAACAAAATTGGGTGAAAAAATGCAAGTCTGTGATTGTGGAGGGAGCTGCACCAAGGGGTGACCGAGGAAGACCTGGGATCGGACAATACGTGCCGATCTCAAATCCAAAAACTTGACAAGTGAAGCAGCCCTTAACAGGGTTGCCTGGAATGCCGCCATTAGGACAAGAAACTGAAATTGCACGTATGTGTGGAGCACTCAGTCTTAAAATGTTATGTATGTATGTATGTATGTATACCCCCATAGTATTCTATATACATGGAAATGTTCATATAATGCTGTTGTATTGGATAGGGGGATTTTTAATGGTTTATCAGTAGGTCTAGTACTCTAGTGGTAAAGTTCTAACAATAAGTAGGGTAAAAAATATCCCGATAATAATAACCCTTCATATATTTGGATATGAACCCAGGACCAATAAATTAGCAGATCAGTAGTAAGACCACTCCACCACACCCTCATACATTGTCTTCAAAGGCTCAAATATTAGCAGATCAGTAGTAAGACCACTCCACCACACCCTCATACATTGTCTTCAAAGGTTCAAATATTAAAAGGGGGTTGATAGTCATTACAACTTACAACTGTACAACCACCTGCAGTGAAAGGTAATGTACATTATATTGAACATTGTTGATACGCTGATGCGCTTCTCATTACGCACAAAGTGTATCAGTGTGTATCTTAACGTGCATCACAGAGTAGTGCACTGGCTACTTGTGCAGACGATTATACATGGGTCGATCCACAAAAAGACACCTAAATCATCATCATCATTAGCCTATTATGATCCACTCCATAATCGGCCTATCCCCAAAAGGACGATGGCAGCCTCTGTGCCTCACCACGGTGGCCTAGTCTAGCTTTCATTAATCGATTTTAGGAGTATTGTTGGTTGTTGGAAGGAACATAATAATTTATATTGGTTCAGGAGTAATTTATCGAGAGGACTTCCCTAAGTGGTTAAGGCCCCATTAATTGCTCTTTCCATTCACATATGCATAGCCTACGTGAGTTGTAGTTGGGATGTGTGTACATGCTTAGATTGATATGCAGGATTCGAAGTTGCATAATAAATCGTAGGCAGTGTCCACCAACCTTTAACTGTCTTCGTGGTGCGATGTATAAGGTGTTGATTTTCGGTGTGAGCATCCTGGGTTCGAGTCCACGGACTGCCACATGTGTTTGTAAATTTCATTAATCGATTTTAGGAGTATTGTTGTTGGAAGGAACATAATAATTGATATTGGTTCAGGAGTAATTTATCGAGAGGACTTCCCTAAGTGGTTAAGGCCCCATTAATTGCTCTTTCCATTCACATATGCATAGCCTACGTGAGTTGCAGTTGAGATGTGTGTACATGCTTAGATTGATATGCAGGATTCGAAGTTGCATAATAAATCGTAGGCAGTGTCCACCAACCTTTAACTGTCTTCGTGGTGCGATGTATAAGGTGTTGATTTTCGGTGTGAGCATCCTGGGACAGATCCCAAGGTTAAGGCCTTGGGTAAAGAGTTCCTTAGTAATGAAAATTACTAAGTCCACGGACTGCCACATGTGTTTGTAAATTTCATTAATCGATTTTAGGAGTATTGTTGGTTGTTGGAAGGAACATAATAATTGGTAAGGTTGTATGTATTGTATGACGTGCATGTTGAATGTTTCTGTACAGTTGGAGTGGCTGTGGATGTGAATGTAGTCTGTAACCAGTGTAATCAGCTTACCCATGCTGTTCTGGTGCTAGCATATACATGTGTACATGCGACACTGGTCTATCGCACCTCTAATGTCCGTCAGTGCAACTATGGGTATGGAAAGCCAAGCCCTTAGGCGAATAAACAATTGGCGCTCTGGCCAGGGAGTGATCACGGGACCCTCCACACATATGTCATGTGCGGTAGTCGCTTAGCCACACTGATACCTAAATATAGGTACAGTCGCGCTAATAAGTGATGTTTTGACCAATAATTGGTATCAGCAATATTTACACATGATGTCTTCCTTTTTGAGTGATATATACAAACATGTTCCTACACTTATCCACCCTATTCAACATCTTACAGACATTAATACAGCGCAGAGCGAGCCAAACGTAATGACTGCTGGGACATGGCTTATTGGCGCCACCGTACATCAAATAATAGGTCCATTAATTATTTGATAGATACATTGGCTATATATATATATATATATATAAGTATAAAAGAGAGAGAGAGAGAGAGAGAGAGAGAGAGAGAGAGAGAGAGAGAGAGAGAGAGAGAGAGAGAGAGAGAGAGAGAGAGAGAGAGAGAGAGAGAGAGAGAGAGAGAGAGAGAGAGAGAGAGTGTGTAAATCGAATGTGTGCAATGTAGAGCCCTGTACTGAACCAAACTGACACCAATGATCTGTGTGTAATTATCGATTTGAGTAATATTTCTAAAACATATTATTTCGCTCTCTTTGGACAAATTTGTGATAATTAATACAAATGTGATGAGGATGAGTACCATTATAGTGACTTATTCTGAAAGTGCAGGCCCTACATAACAATGCATAGCACAGTAGTTAAACCACTGTGTTCTGTGTTGTACACACATTTGTTGTGTCTATGTGTATGAAGGAGACAAAAGACAAAGCTGCCTGTAACAAGTATCTCCCACAAAGTTGAAAGAGAGCCAAATTCAAGGTACACCTTAGAGTCAAAATACAGTATATTGCAGATATCATATTATAATATATATATATATATATATATATATATATATATATATATATATATATATATATATATATATATATATATAGATAGATAGATAGATAGATAGATAGATAGATAGATAGATTTATATTCAGACAGAAATATGGACAGATAGAGTGACTGAAACAGAAGGAAAGACGAGACACAGAAATGGAGGAAACTAATAATTTTGAGCGAGGCAGACATGAGGTATAAATGTATACAAATAAGTATAGATGAGCTAGCAAATAAAAATAAACAATTAGACAATTAGATACATATACAATTACACATACATCTAAGTGCATTGACACGGAACAAAACTATTTAGATATTGATAGACGAATAGACGCAATAATTGCGGTTTATATACAGTTTCACGACATAAGGTGAACTACAGTAAAATCACAATTAATGCAAATGAAACATGGATGTTACTGATGTATGGAGACTCTTAAAGACACAGCACACAATTCTAACTACTATTTCTTCATCAGAAAATATGAGGAATAAGGTACTTCATAGAACAAAAATAAATTGTGAGAAAAAACATTGGGAGAGACATGAGGAAGAGCGAGTGAGTCACGTCTTGAGGGTATGCCAACAACTGAAAGGCAACTACTGTATAATTATGATCTTTGCCATATGGGGACAAGGGGGGGGGGGGGGGAGAGAGAGAGAGAGAGAGAGAGCGCTCACGCAAGAACTTCTGTGCCCTGCATTAAGACTATATAAATATAACCTATGTTTGTTTACATGACACCGAAAACGAATAACTATAGCAGTATGGTATACTAATAATAATCCAACACACTCACACACACACGGAAGCATCTAGTAAGGGTATAAATATAGTGACTTTCTAAGCAACTGTAGCGACTAAAAAGGTTTCCTTCTTACGCCTTCCTTATTATCCCCCCCCCCCCACTATCTCTCTCTCTCTCGCTCTCGCTCTCACTCTCACTCTCTCTCTCATGCTTTCTCTCCTTGTAATATATATAGGCGATTTACTAGGGATTCAACATAAAATGTTACTCCTCTGAGAGAAACTTAATGCCACACCCACATTTATCAGTCAGCCTTTCTCGTAATGCTTCAAAGTGTGTGTGTGTTACACAGAGTTACACATATGCTCAGACCACACAGACTTTGCGAACCCTACTAAATGATCCAGCTTTAATAATACTATAGACAGAGACAGTATATAGTAGAAGAGTAGGACAGCAAAGTAGAGGGTTCTCTCCTGTTAAAAAGCCGTACCGGAAAATAGGATGAAATGTAACATGGGTCAGCAAATGCCCACAAGGAAAGTATATATATATATACTATATATATATATATATATATATATATATATATATATATATAGAGAGAGAGAGAGAGAGAGATAGATAGATAGATAGATAGAAATAAATTAGTTTGAAAGGGAACTTACACTTACATACTTCCAGATACATTCATATTTATACAATCTCCATCAGATGAACGTCCAGTCCCTTATTACTCATATTAATTGAATTACTATCGACCCCCTCCTTTGGAACACTAGTCCACGCTCTGACCACACTGTATGTGAAGACGTTTTGTGTGAAGTCTAAACATGCCTTTTTTATATTTTATTTAATTCTATTACCTCTGGTTACAGTATTGTTGTTAATCGTGAACAGTGTTTTGATACCTACTTTGTCAAATCCTTAAAGTATCGTAAGACAAACGATAAGTTGGCCTCGTAGCCTCCTTTTTCTTTAGCGAGAATAAATTCAATTTAATTAATCTTTCATAATATGGCTTGTTTTTCAGAGATGGGATTATCTTAGTTGCTCTACGCTGCACGGACTCGAGTTTTGCAATGTCTTTCTTGAGATACGGGGACCAGAACTGAACACCATATTCAAGATGGGGTTAAACAAAGCTTTCGAATAGCGGCAAAATAATGTTCTCGTTGTTAAAGGTAAATTGTTGTTGATAAATCAAAACGAGAGAGAGAGAGAGAGAGAGAGAGAGAGAGAGAGACTAGAAGCAACATTCACATAAACACATGTGGTCTGTAACTAATTTACATAGAATTAACGCTCGTTGAAATGCGCACCTGACCATCGAAAAAATTACAAAGTTTATTTTATCACGATGAATATAATGGTAACGAGTATTAAAATGTTGACCAGCTCGACACGGTTTTTAGACGTAAAGCTTTTCCGAAAGTCCAGGATTAGTTTTGAACTTGAGGAAGTATTATTTTATTGTGCATTATTTTTTGTTTTTTTATTATTATACTTTGTTTTAATTATTTGGCATTATATTAAATAATATGATCTCACACAAAAACACTCTCACATATACATTTCTGTAGCCCACACTCAATTATTAACATACTTACATATGTATTTCCTTAGCCCACACACAATCATTAACACACTCAATTACATATACATTTCCTTAGCCCACACACAATCATTAACACACTCACTTATATTTCTTTAGCCCACTTCACAATATTTGATAGAGGTCAAGTCAGTTCCGATCTGCCTATCATGGAAACACTACACACACACCTCCAGCAACCCACGATAGGCGACAATTTGTCCTCTGGCCAACTACTATATTGTCAGGTATAAACTGTTTTATAATATTACTTTCAAGTACCGCTTAGCAGTAGTCCTTGATAACATTTCAGTTAGGATTATACAGTTACCTTTCATGTTTAATTGACAAGCAATCGTAATTCTTTTAATTACCTTTATTTAGCACATTCTTTATGTTTTTATATACATTTAGGTGTACCAGGTTTTGATTTGCAATACGATTAATCCAATAATTGTTCATATAACGTAAACATTAATTTTGAAAGAAATATCTTAAATTTGAGTTTCCAAATAATTTCGTTCATATACTGTATATGCCGTGTAACAATAATTTCGTTCATATACTGTATATGCCGTGTAACAATAATTTCGTTCATATACTGTATATGCCGAGTAATAATAATTTCGTTCATATACTGTATATGCCGTGTAACAATAATTCGTGTCTTTCCTTTTCAGATAAATTCAAGTACAGTTACCGTAATATTATCTTTGTCAAGCAATCGTGCCTTTTTAATTTATTTATTGCAACTCTTTAGCATTGTAATATACTTTTTCACTTTAATTAAGCAAAATATATTGATGAATGCAAATTGTGTAGGAATTACTGTAAGGTTCGAGTTCACATTTATAATAATTTGTATATATGCTGTTTAACAGCAGCTCACGATATTCATATTTAGTTTATGAATAGTTACCGAAATATAATTTAAGGACATGAGTATTTGAACGTTCTTTGTATTGTTTAGCAGTGCGAATGTTATCTGTTTTTGTTCACTATGTTCTAGCATATAACAATTTATTTAATGCAAAAAGTTATTAAAGTTAAGACTTTTAATCCAAATAAATATCTCTAATAGGTCTGATGATGCAACAAGCCGGACAAAAATATACATGCCAAACTTCAGGATATGATTATATAGATGACTCTAAGCTCAACATGTTTACCAGCAAAAAATCGAAATCTCAACCGTTAAAGATATATTGAAGAATTTACATAGTGTCCTCCATTGCACCACTGTAATGGACTCATCTATATCAAATAGTTTCCAACAAGTCCAATGTTTATGTGTCTCTAACAAGTCCATGTGAGCTATGTGTCTCTAGATCAGTTTCCTTCCATGTGAGCTATGTGCTCTCTAATACGTTTCCAACAAGTCCAATGTGAGCTATGGTGCTCGAATGTCGCAACAAGAGGAATGTCCAATGTGGAGCTATGGTGTCCTACCAACAAGTCCAATTTATGAGCTAGTGTCTCTAATAGTTTCCAACAAGTCCAATGTGAGCTATGGTGTCTCTAATAGTTTCCAACAAGTCCAATGTGAGCTATGGTGTCTCTAATAGTTTCCAACAAGTCCAATGTGAGCTATGGTGTCTCTAATAGTTTCCAACAAGTCCAATGTGAGCTATCGTGGGTGTCTCTATATAGTTTCCAACAAGTCCCATGAGCCTAGTGATATCGGGGATGTAGTATCTCTAAATAGTTTTCCAACAATGTCCAATGTGAGCTATGGTGTCTCTAATAGTTTTCCAACAAGTCCAAATTGGATCTATGGGTATCCCCTCAAATAGTTTCCAAAGTCCAATGTGAGGTATGGTGTCTCTAATAGTTTCCAACAAGTCCAATGTGAGCTATGTTGTCTCTAATAGTATTCCAACAAGTCCAATGTGAGCTATGGTTGCTAGATAGTTTACACAAGTCCAATGTGAGCTATGGTACTTTTATAATAGTTTCCCAACAAGTCCAATGTGAGCTATGGTGTCTCTAATGTTTCCAACAAGCCCAAGTGGACTATGGTGATCTCTCTAATTAGTTTCCAATGTGAGCTATGGTGTCTCTAATAGTTTCCAACAAGTCCAATGTGAGCTATGGTGTCTCTAATAGTTTCCAACAAGTCCAATGTGAGCTATGGTGTCTCTAATAGTTTCCAACAAGTCCAATGTGAGCTATGGTGTCTCTAATAGTTTCCACAAGTCCAAATGTGAGCTATGGTGGTGTCTCTAATAGTTTCCAACAAGTCCAATGTGAGCTATGGTGTCTCTAATAGTTTCCAACAAGTCCAATGTGAGCTATGGTGTCTCTAATAGTTTCCAACAAGTCCAATGTGAGCTATGCGTGTGTCTCTAATAGTTTATCCAACAAGTCCAATGTGAGCTATGGTGTCTCTAATAGTTTCCAACAAGTCCAATGTGAGCTATGGTGTCTCTAATAGTTTTTTCAACAAGGCTTACCAATGTGAGCTATGGTGTCTCTAATAGTTTCCAACAAGTCCAATGTGAGCTATGGTGTCTCTAATAGTTTCCAACAAGTCCAATGTGAGCTATGGTGTCTCTAATCATTTCCAACAAGTCCAATGTGAGCTATGGTGTCTCTAATCATTTTGTAACCTACAGAATTTCAATACCTTGATTATAACAGACACAATAAATACATTTATGTGAGGGTGGGATAGGACCTTTGACAGTTTGGCATGTCTTATGGGGAAATACGGAACATACCGTATTCAACATGCAACAGCTCTCTAACCGTTGAAATTTGGATTTGTTCTTACAGAACATTTCATGCTTATATTTTATTATATAACTTAATCCCGCCTGTTTTGGACTCCCTCTACTTATTTATACACACACACATATATATATAGATATATATATATATATAATATATATATATATAGTATATATATATATATATATATATATATATTATATGATATATTATATGTATGTATATATATCATATATATATATATATACTACTATATACAATATATATATATATAAAAACATATAAATATACAATATATATATATACATATAAATATATATATTTATATATATATATTTTTTTTTTGTCTTCTATATTCCATCTACTCCCTCTCGGGCATAGGCTGATAGCCTTTACACTCTACCCCTGAACACGGTGAGGCCTGTGAGGTCTTCTTCCAGTCTAGGTAGTGAGACATGCGAAGCTTCACGGCTCGAAGCAACTCCATCTCTGAAGCTGCTCCGCCTCTGTGTTTCACAGTCTCATCCCCCAGGCTCGGACCCTCACTCTCAGAACACCACCTATTGAGCAATTAACTCACTAGGCATTGCCCCCCTGTAGCATATTTTTGAATATGGGAATATTCATACAATGCTATTTAATCAGGGAAGAATGAGGGTATTTATTTGGCATTTCGGTGTGCTGTGGTAATGCAATGATACTACTGTAGGTACAGCACAAATTCCATCCCAATAATATCTTCCCATGGACATATTGGGATTCGAACCCGGGTCCATTGGATTACCAGTCCAGTGGCAAGACCACTCTGCCACACCTCCCCTGTATATACTGTATATATATGAAAGAGAGAGAGAGAGAGAGAGAGAGAGAGAGAGAGAGAGAGAGAGAGAGAGAGAGAGAGAGAGAGAGAGAGAGAGAGAGAGAGAGAGCAGACATTGTACTAGCATTTGTTTTATATGACCTTCCCTTGACTGAAATGGCCCTCCCTGTATCTTCAACCTTATCTAATGTTTTCACAAAGGAAACCAAGATAAATTTTGAATAGGTGGTTTTGAAGTTCAGCATCTCTAATGACGGTATTGCAGTACCAGTATTTGCAATTACCAGCTCGTAGGCGTTCAATGAAATAGGTGGTTTCACGTGACCAACTTTTTTCAGCAACTATAAATCGACATTTACAAGTACGCCTAGGTCTTTTACCTGTGTTAAACTATTTACTTTTTATCCGTTCATGTAATATCAATATTTACTGTTTTTGGAGCTGATTTGTAATATCTGACATTTGTTTACATTAGGGCATTTGCCAATTCTCAGACCATTCTGCGAGTTTATTTAATCTGTTTGCACACTGATTATATTGCTTTTTTAAATAATTGCATTTCCTATCTTGGTGTCATCCGCAAAATTGGATGCTATATTACTGATACCATTGGCCATATCATTTATATATTTTGTGAACAAAATTGAACCTAATACCGAGCCCTGAGGGACTCCACTACTTACTGGAGCCAATGTTGATTCTACACTATAAATAATTACTCTGCTTTCTTTCATTTAGCCGGTTTCTATTCCAATCGTAAATTTTACCCTATAGTCCTAGGCCCTCGACTTTCTCCAGCAATGTATTTTGTGGGACCTTGTCGAAGGCTTTCATGTCGAGACTGTTGACATAAAATTCAACTAAGTTCGTTCAGCATATCTTTTCTCTGAATCCATGTTGATTATATATATATATATATATATATATATATATATATATATATATATATATATATACAGTATATACAAGGTTTCCTGAAATAGATGTGCCAAACTTCAGGATATGATTATATAAATAATTCTAAGCATACAATTTTATATGATAAAAATGATAAAACTTAATCGTTTAAGAGGTATTCAAGGTTTTATATAGTGTCCTCCCCTGCATCGCTGTAATGGATTCTTCCATGTCAAATATTTTTCAGCAGGTCCAAAGTGACCTTGTATGTCTATAAAAAAAAATGCAATTTACAGAATTATATCTTGATAGTAATACGATAAAATAATTGCAGTTAAATGGGGGTGTGGTAGGCTCTAGGACAGCTAATCAAGCCTTATGGGGAAATACTGAAGAAAATTCAATTTTCAACAGACAATAACTCTGTAACAATTACAATTTGGAATTTTGCTTATACTGTAGAACATTTTATGTTTGAAATATTTTTCCTAACCTAGTCCTGAAGTTTGGCACGTCTATTTCGGGACACTATGAATAGATTATGGTATATATATATATATATATATATATATATATATATATATATATATATATATATATATATATATATATATATATATATATGTATATATATATATATATATATGTATATATTATATATATATATATATATATATACTGTATATATATATATACATGTATATAGACAGTATATATATATATATATATTTACATGTATATTATACAGTATATATATACTATATATATTTATAATATATATATATATATATATATATATAGAGAGAGAGAGAGATGGAGATAAGGGGGGGGGGGGAGTTACTGATGTACTATATACTAGTGTCAGGCAATAGGGACAATGCTAAAATCTTGTTCATGAGATGCTTTCTTTGAAATATTGTTTCTATATACAGCATAATACCATCCAATAATGTATATTCTTCTCTATAATAATGAGTGACACAAAATCGTACAAACAACATCTTTCTTTGCACTCGCACATATAATTGATACATATACTGTAAGTCAGGACGACCACTATTTCACTTCATAATATATAAAAACACACACTTTATTGTCTTCCGTAATAACTATAATCACGCATATTTCCTCGAGCTAGTAATAGAACTCTGAACAAACTCTTAATCCCCCGGTCCATTAGAGAAAAGCCAAAGATGTATTGGGGTTCATTGTTCGAGTTCATTAAGGGCCTCACAGAAGAAGACTGCCTCTTTTCCAGGAATCGTTATTTTTCACCCACTCACCAAAAAAGCTTGTGAAATAATATGCCGACATGCCGGTATTTAAATTGTGTTCAGATACATACGCTGTAATATTAAAGTGTGCAATATACAACACATATACTGCAACATACAACGTGTGCAATATTAGACTCGTTGTAGAGATCCTCATCGTTCTGGAACACATTTATGATTCTTACCATGAATATGTCTGTTATGAATGCCACATATAATTAAGCTTTCTATTATGTGTTCAAGATAATACTCATGAAATACGTATTTGCTTTGTTGCAAGCTACATGCTTAATAATTCATTTTACGTGTACAGCCAGATACCACGCGTCGCCGAAATCCTTGATGAATAATTGTGACAAATAAAGATAGAAGGATATATGTATATAATAAAGATACTATATTAACCCCTCCAAACCCATGGAATCACGTTACGTGTCGCCTATGTATGTAACACACAGTACCAGCGACGCAACATATGCGTCTGCCTTAATTACTCTAAGACTTGTCCTATGGCACCTAGAGGATTCAGATTTGTATGGGAACTATTTTAGGATCCCACAGAACAATACCGATGGTTGGCAACCCCCCAAGTCCAGCTGTGTGCGTGTGGGTGCGCATGGAATGATAGACCTGTATACCGCCTACCCATCACCCAATGATAATTGTGACTTCCCCCTGCCTCCCCAGGACCCTAACTGAGCGGTTTTATGTTGTTTTTCCTTAATTAGTAACCCATCCCATGTGTTTTCAGGAAAAACAAAAAAACATGATAAGTGGCTGGTCCTGGAATGTACTCTTTTATTATATCGCTTGGAGTCCAGGGAGCTAAATTATGATACGATACTTGGCACAATAACTCCATGTAAGATATATGTTATCACTGATTTAATCTGGACTACTAGCATCACCTAAGATACTGCATATGTTTATTTCGTGTGATCTATTTACTAGTATACATTTTATCTAGCAGTGCTATAGCTTCATCATAACTACATAATTAATAATGTAGCTTCATTTAATCAACTTACCATATCAACTTTATGAAATATTTCCTATTTTATCTTAATTTGAGCTACTAACTCTTAATAACTATATCTAGTATATTTTCAACAATAGATTCATCTGAACTATGTAATGATTAACAAAGAAACTGCACACATACATTGACATACGGTTACTTACGCATAAACATACACAAGCACAAACCAGCTTACAAACAATCAAAATATTTAAATTCTCTAGCACACTTAATAAGCTCATCGTATTGTTATCAGTTTCGATATTTCTTAATCACAAATTTAAACACTAATATATATACTGATATACAGTATATATTTACTTGTGTGTTACTTATCCTCCCTTTCTCTTAAAACAAATCCTATACAGGTTTTATTAATATAATTATGAATGATTAATTTACAAAAGACTATCAGAACAATCAAAGTTAAATCAGTAAAAGTGCGCAACTCTCCCCGCTTTGGATATAGTATATTATCATGTAAATAAGCGACGGTAATATATTTAGTGTAATGAAACACAGTGGTGCTGGGACAAAGCTGATGATTAAATGGTCTAGATCAAATGGATATCGCATATATCAAGTATTTGTAATCATGGTTTTCTTTTAACAAAAGTATATCATGTTGCTGAACAACTATTTGCTGTATAGTAATAGATCATCATATCAGGTTAAATGATGAAAGTATATTTATACTTTAATGGAGTCCTCATCATATTTATACTGTTTAAAGATCTTGAGACCTAGGTGTACAGTCATGGACATGAATACCTGAACATCTCCTTATGATGAAAACAAGGCAGGAAGCATTAACTGGTGAATAGTTTTAATTTGATGTGTGTGCCACAACCAATTTGACGAAAACGTTCACTCTTGTATCATAAATGTGCATCAAAGTTAGACCACTCCATGTACAGTATACGGTTTGTAATACCTACTGGAATATGTTACTGTGGTCACGTATATACTGTAGGTAATAACTACTGTAATATGTTACTGTGGTCACATATATACTGTAGGTAATAACTACTGTAATATGTTACTGTGGTCACATATATACTGTAGGTAATAACTACTATGTTACTGTGGTCACATATATATACTGTAGGTAATAACTACTGTAATATGTTACTGTGGTCACATATATACTGTAGGTAATAACTACTGTAATATGTTACTGTGGTCACATATATACTGTAGGTAATAACTACTGTAATATGTTACTGTGGTCACATATATACTGTAGGTAATAACTACTGTAATATGTTACTGTGGTCACATATATACTGTAGGTAATAACTACTGTAATATCTGTGGTCACATATATACTGTAGGTAATAACTACTGTAATATGTTACTGTGGTCACATATATACTGTAGGTAATAACTACTGTAATATGTTACTGTGGTCACATATATACTGTAGGTAATAACTACTGTAATATGTTACTGTGGTCACATATATACTGTAGGTATAACTACTGTAATATGTTACTGTGGTCACATATATACTGTAAGTAATAACTACTGTAATATGTTACTGTGGTCACATATACTGTAGGTAATAACTACTGTAATATGTTACTGTGGTCACATATATACTGTAGGTAATAACTACTGTAATATGTTACTGTGGTCACATATATACTGTAGGTAATAACTACTGTAATATGTTACTGTGGTCACATATACTGTAGGTAATAACTACTGTAATATGTTACTGTGGTCACATATATACTGTAGGTAATAACTACTGTAATATGTTACTGTGGTCACATATATACTGTAGGTAATAACTACTGTAATATGTTACTGTGGTCACATATATACTGTAGGTAATAACTACTGTAATATGTTACTGTGGTCACATATATACTGTAGGTAATAACTACTGTAATATGTTACTGTGGTCACATATACTGTAGGTAATAACTACTGTAATATGTTACTGTGGTCACATATACTGTAGGTAATAACTACTTACTGTGGTCACATATATACTGTAGGTAATAACTACTGTAATATGTTACTGTGGTCACATATATACTGTAGGTAATAACTACTGTAATATGTTACTGTGGTCACATATATACTGTAGGTAACAACTACTGTAATATGTTACTGTGGTCACATATATACTGTAGGTAATAACTACTGTAATATGTTACTGTGGTCACATATATAGGTAATAACTACTGTAATATGTTACTGTGGTCACGTATATAGATAATAACTACTGTAATATGTTACTGTGGTCACATTATTATATACTGTAGGTAATAACTACTGTAATATGTTACTGTTGTCACATATATAGGATATATAGGTAATAACTACTGTAATATGTTACTGTGGTCACATATATAGGTAATAACTACTGTAATATGTTACTGTGGTCACATATATAGGTAATAACTACTGTAATATGTTACTGTGGTCACGTATATAGGTAATAACTACTGTAATATGTTACTGTGGTCACATATATAGGTAATAACTACTGTAATATGTTACTGTGGTCACATATATAGGTAATAACTACTGTAATATGTTACTGTGGTCACATATATAGGTAATAACTACTGTAATATGTTACTGTGGTCACATATATACTGTAGGTAACAACTACTGTAATATGTTAATGTGGTCACGTATATACTGTAGGTAATAACTACTGTAATATGTTACTGTGGTCACATATATACTGTAGGTAATAACTACTGAAATATGTTACTGTTGTCACATATATAGGTAATAACTACTGTAATATGTTACTGTGGTCACGTACATAGATAATAACTACTGTAATATGTTACTGTGGTCACGTACATAGATAATAACTACTGTAATATGTTACTGTGGTCACATATATAGGTAATACCTACTGTAATATGTTACTGTGGTCACGTATATAGGTAATAACTACTGTAATATGTTACTTTTGTCACATATATAGGTAATAACTACTGTAATATGTTACTGTGGTCACATATATAGGTAATAACTACTGTAATATGTTACTGTGGTCACGTATATAGGTAATAACTACTGTAATATGTTACTGTGGTCACATATATAGGTAATAACTACTGTAATATGTTACTGTGGTCACATATATAGGTAATAACTACTGTAATATGTTACTGTGGTCACGTATATAGGTAATAACTACTGTAATATGTTACTGTGGTCACATATATAGGTAATAACTACTGTAATATGTTACTGTGGTCACATATATAGGTAATAACTACTGTAATATGTTACTGTGGTCACATATATAGGTAATAACTACTGTAATATGTTACTGTGGTCACGTATATAGGTAATAACTACTGTAATATGTTACTGTGGTCACATATATAGGTAATAACTACTGTAATATGTTACTGTGGTCACATATAGGTAATAACTACTGTAATATGTTACTGTGGTCACATATATAGGTAATAACTACTGTAATATGTTACTGTGGTCACATATATAGGTAATAACTACTGTAATATGTTACTGTGGTCACATATATAGGTAATAACTACTGTAATATGTTACTGTGGTCACATATATAGGTAATAACTACTGTAATATGTTACTGTGGTCACATATATAGGTAATAACTACTGTAATATGTTACTGTGGTCACATATATAGGTAATAACTACTGTAATATGTTACTGTGGTCACGTATATAGGTAATAACTACTGTAATATGTTACTGTGGTCACATATATAGGTAATAACTACTGTAATATGTTACTGTGGTCACGTATATAGGTAATAACTACTGTAATATGTTACTGTTGTCACGTATATACTGTAGGCATAAGCAATATTCACGTACCTAGGTAAGCACTATTCATGTACAGTATATAGGTAAGCACTATTCACATATTTAGGTAAGCACCATACAGTAGTTATAGGTTACTGTGGTCACGTATATAGGTAAGAAAATAATATTCACGTATATAGGTAAGAAATATTCACGTATATAGGTAAGCACTATTGTAATATGTTACTATATTCACGTATGTAGGTAAGATATTAGTTCTGCGATCTCAATATTTAAGTATTAATCCTGTAACTAATGTGACTTCGATATATAATTGTTAGTCCATGTATTGATAATGATGAATGCAATATGACTGGCACCATTGAAGACATTACTAAGGTACAAAGGAGTACAAAGGAGTACAAAGGAGTACAGAGGAAATCAAGCAACAACAGATCTAGTGACCCTTCTAGGTTGCTTGTCCTCCAAAACACTGATGATCAAGTGTCCAAACAGTGGTTTAGAGTGGGTAAGGGAACATTGGAAAGGGAATTACTGACCTGGAACTAATGTCCGTGGCAGGATTAGGAAGTTAGTAGAGGACAGATGGGTTAGTAACTGAGGGGGGATAAAATAAAGTTATTCATTTACAAACGCAGTCAGTCGCGGGTTTGATGAGAGATATTTGTCTAGGCGGAGTTTAAATGAATCAACGGTGATGCAGTCTATAACGTTTCGGGGAAGCCCATTCCACAAGTTGACAACTCGATTGAAGAAGAAATTCTTAGATTCGTGTGAGTTAAAAGATTTACCAATAATTTTGCAACCGTTTCCCCGCGTGTAATTAGATTGGTCGATAGTGAAGTACTTACTACAGTTCATATTGTCGATGCCTTTGATGATTTTGAACACTTGAATTAAGTCACCTCTTAATCTGCGCTGGGTTAAAGGAAATAGATTTAATTCTCTAAGACGCTCTTCGTATGGTTTGTTCTTTAGGCTAGGTATCATTTTGGTAACTCTACGTTGAACACGTTCTAGCTTGTTTATATCTTTTTGGTAATAAGGGCACCAGGATTGAACGCAGTATTCCAGAAGAGGGCGGACTAAGGAATTGTAAAGGGTTAGGATAACTTCTTTGGATTTATGCTCAAATGACCTGCCTATAAAGCCAATTATTTTGTTTGCCTTCTTAACAACTTCTGAACATTGTTGACTCGGTTTTAGGTTACTCGATATTGTTACTCCCAGATTGGTTTCTCTGTTTACATTCTTAAGCTGAGTGCCATTCATCGAATAGTTTGCTTTCTCATTTAGGTATCCGACATGTAGTACTTTACATTTATCCGCATTGAAACTCATTTGCCAAATTTGGGCCCAACATGAAAATTTATCTAGATTGTGTTGCATATCGTCAACTTGTTCTTTTGAGAGTACGCTATTTGCAATTTTTGTATCGTCAGCAAATTTTGAGATTGTACAGGTGAGACCCTCATCTATGTCGTTGATGTAAATTAGAAAGAGAATTACGAGGATCACTGTAGTCATTCGCCCTCTATTATCTTACTATTTAAAATATATACAAGTATAGATTCAATAACAAATAAATTAAAACTATGCAAGGAGTCAGGTTTTAGCTATTCTAATATGTGACAAATATTTATTCATACCATCTGTTTACAAAATTGCTGTCATATCACTATGAAGACAAACATTCTATTAAACCTTTCTCTCGCAGTATAGAAATGTTAATGGAAGGATTTGAACTACTATACAGTATATTACAAATTTTATTGGAGAGGTGTTATTAATTTTTTAGTGTGGATATTCGGACTAGTCTGCGAATATACAGTATATGTAATTATATATGTTGATCATGAGGCTCAAATATGAGCTGGTAAAAAACATGCTTACATAATACAGTGCATGAACACCTGCATCCTAATACACACACACACACACACACACACACAAACATATATATATATATATATATATATATATATATATATATATACCGGTATATATATAATTATACAGTATATATATGTGTGTGTGTGTGTGTGTGTGTGTGCTATCACACAGGGTGATGTGATGTGACTAGTGCAGTAGCATGTTGGTGTAGTGCTGCTTGCTTGCATGCAATTCTCGCTTTCAGCTGCTGCCGCAGGCTAACCCTTGTGGTGAAAAGGGGAGCCGAGTGCGTAAGTCTCCCTCTGCCAGTACATATCCTCTCCATCACCAAGACTCCTATTGTGCCTCCCCGGGGCCACACACGGTAACTGTGGGTCTTGCGACCCCAGGCTAAATCAATAGGGGATCTCGAGGCATGCGGTGGCCCCCAGAGGTATGATGTGCATCCTTGTCATCTACCAACAACCGCACACACCCACTGCCTTGTGGTTTAGTCTAGTAAGACAAAGGCTAGGGGAGCACACCCTGAGAGAAAAGCAGACGTTGGGGTCACATCCTGGCGGTTTCCGACAAACTGGAATTCCGGCAGTCCCCTGCAGTATTGAGCAGGAGCTGGTCGTCTTGGGTCACCCCCTTGCCATCAGCAACCCCTGTTCAGTACCAAGATAGTGAAGTTGGAACTGCGCACCTCCCTCGGCACTCTAAACTCTTCTATGCGCAGGTTTTCTCTTCCTGCTTTTGTAAATTTTTCCTTTTTCCTGAACCAAAGACCAGCGGCGATGGGGAGTCTAGTGACGGGAACAGGAACAGGATGGTTCTGGGAGTTTCTAGCTCGACCCCTGCACGTTGGCGACACAGGGCTATTTATGGTCGCCGATGGCTGGGACTGGAGTGGCAGTCATCTTCGGCAGACCCCTGTGTGTCTGAGCAGTCCTTTTCAGGATCCGTACTGCTCACCCTGAATAGGGAAGGGCCTAGAAAAGGTGGCCTAAAAATCACCCACTCCACACAAGCTGAGTAGGACACCGCACCTACTGAGCCATCCCATATGCGGTCGTAACAATAGAAAGAAACAAATTCCACTTAAACTCGGAACGTGGAATGTGAGAACCCTACTGGACAGAAACACCCAACCTGACAGACCCCAGCGTAGAACAGCCCTAGTTGCAGCAGAGCTTCAACGGTATAAGATTGATATTGCTTCTCTCAGTGAAACCCGTTTCCTGGGAGAAGGATCGCTGTGTGAAACGGGATGTGGATACACCTTTTACTGGAGAGGCTACCCTCAAGGAGGCCAACACATGCATGGTGTGGGTTTTGCCATCAACAATGACATCTTAAGAAAAATTCCAGAAGTGCCAGTTGGAATCAGTGAAAGACTGATGACACTCACAATACCCCTTGTTAAAAACAGATATGCCACCATCATCAGTGCATATGCCCCTACCCTAGCTGCTACAGAGGACGACAAAGATCAATTCTATCAGGCACTAGACGAGGCCCCCAGCAGACTCCATAGGCATGATGCAATACTACTTTTAGGTGACTTCAATGCAAGAGTTGGAAGAAAATATGAGACATGGGAAGGTATAATTGGTAAACATGGAATAGGACACATGAACTCCAATGGCCTTCGCTCCTCACATTGTGTGCTCAACATAACCTTACTATTACCAACACCCTTTTCCAACAGAAAGACAAGTATAAAACATCTTGGATGCACCCACGCTCAAAACATTGGCACCTGTTAGACTATATAATTGTAAGAAGAAGTGATGTAAGTGGTGTCCTTCACACACGAGCAATGTCTCATTGCTCGTGTGTGGAGTGCAGGAGTGCTCGTGTGGAGCGGAGTGCTGAACAGATCACAGATTAGTAAGATCTATCCTTAAACTGACAATACGACCACCTGTACGACGTCTAAATACAAATAAGAAAAGAATAAACGTTGCTAAACTTAAAAACCATGAATTTTGTAACAGCTTCCGCAGAGTTATATCTGAGAAGCTAAGTGATGAAGATCCCATTAGCAACTTGACAATTCCACTAGATGAAATTTGGGCTTCACGTAGTGAATTAATTTATGAAGCAGCAAAGGATTCAATTGGTATAAAATCAAAAAATCATCAAGACTGGTTTGATGAAAATTTGGGCAACATCTCCATTCTTTTAGACAGGATGCACAGAGCTCATAGAGCAACTCTTATCAACCCAACCTCTGAAACCTTAAAAATGAACTGGCAAGAATTACGATCCGATGTACAAAGAACCTTACGAAAAATGCAAAATGATTGGTGGACAAATAAGGGACAAGCAATACAAGGGTATGCCGATGCACATGACATGCACAACTTTTATAATGCTGTAAAACAAGTGTATGGACCTACAAGCTGTCCACTTACACCATTAAGGAGTGCAGACGGAACTACTCTTATAAAAGATCAAAAGGCAATTGTGGAGAGATGGTGGGAGCACTTCAAGGACTTGCTGAACCAAGACAATAATGTAGATCCAACTTGCCAACAAGAGTTTGAAGAGCAACCCATTATTCAAGATCTTGATATACCACCAACCTTTAATGAAGTGACTAGAGCAGTTAAGACCCTGAAAGATAACAAATCTCCTGGTCCAGATGGTATACCAGCAGAGCTAATTAAATATGGAGGTTACCTATTGCTTCGAGATATTCACTCATTCATTTTGGAGGTTTGGGACAAGGAGTACATACCTCAGACATGGAAAGATGCAAATATTATCACAATTTACAAAAACAAGGGTGATAAATCTAATTGTGGCAACAGCAGAGGCATTTCTCTTTTAGCTGTGGCAGGGAAGGTGCTGTCAAAAATCATGCTTCAAAGACTGTTGACCAAAATTACTGAGGAAATACTGCCAGAGTCACAATGCGGTTTCCGTAAAGATCGAGGAACTATTGACATGATTTTTACTATACGTCAATTGTAAGAAAAATGCAGGGAACAAAATAAAGACATTTTTATAGCCTTCATTGATCTGTCAAAAGCCTTTGATACCGTAAATCGAGAAACATTGTGGAATATTCTCCGTATCTTTGGCTGTCCACCAAAATTTGTGGCACTTGTAAGGCAGTTTCATGATGGCATGACGGCGAGAGTCACTGCAGGAGGCCATGCATCAGAAACATTTGCTGTTAATGCCGGAGTCAGACAAGGGTGTGTACTGGCACCAGTCCTTTTCAAAAAAAATTAATATGCGTTATAATACTTCTTCATAGGACTATAGCAAACAGAAGTGGAATCAACATAGACTATAGACTAGATGGCAACCTCTTCAACATTCGTAGATTTCAAGCAAGAACAAAAGTCTCTATGGAAAATATCCTGGAACTTCAGTATGCAGATGATTGTGCTCTTGTAGCTCACTCGCCAGAGGAACTAGAAGTCGCGCTTGAAGCTGTAGCAAGTGCTTACTCCAGAATGGGCCTGTCAGTTAACATCCAGAAAACACAAATAATTTCTCAGTGGTCAGCTCAGATACCACCTGTGCAGCCAGTGTTCAGATTAGCAGGAGAGGAGATAGCACAAGTTCCTTCCTTCAAGTATCTGGGAAGCTTCCTGTCTGAAACGGCCAGCATTGACGATGAGGTACAACACCGACTGAGACAAGCTGCAGCATCTTTTGGCCGCCTACAAGAGAGAGTTTTCCAAAATAATCACCTTACTCTTTGTACCAAAGTGGCTGTATATAATGCTGTGTGTTTAACCACTTTGCTCTATGGTTGTGAGACATGGACGACATATAGACGCCATATACGACCCCTGGAGGCTTTCCACATCAGATGCCTCCGAAAGATTATGGGTATAATCTGGTAGGACCGTGTTCCTCATATAACAATACTTGAAAGAGCCAACAACACCAGTATTGAGACCATTATCATCAAACAACAACTCAGATGGGTTGGGCATGTCATCCGTATGCCAGAGGAGAGACTACCTCATAAAATACTATATGGACAGCTGCATGAAGGCCGCAGAGCACCTGGAGGACCAAAATTAAGATACAAAGACAGTATAAAGAAAATACTAAAAAGGTGCAATATACAACCAACTGCACTTGAAAACTTAGCATCAGATAGACCACTATGGCGCTCACACTGCCAGCAAGGAGCGAAGGAACTGGAACGTCAGAGGAAACACCACCAGCAGGAGAAGAGGGCCCGGAGACATGCACGCCGGGAACAACCAGCACCTCCTAACCCGGACTACCAGTGCCCAGACTGTGGCAGGATATGTGCATCACGGATAGGACTCTACAGTCATCGTAGAACTCACAACAGATGAATGCAGGAAGGGAACTTCATCATCGGACTACGATGGACTACCATAAGGAAGGTGTGTGTGTGTGTGTGTGTGTGTGTGTGTTTATGTACTGTATATTGATACCTTAAATGTATGTACAGGTTACATGTATATGTATATATGAATGTATGGATATGTATATGCATATGCACGGTACATATATTTGAATCAGTTAAGCCAACAGCTCTGCAGAAGTTACGAGTGCTCAGCCATCTCCGTGGGTTCTACACCCCCGCTCAGCCTCTTGCCCTGTACAGGGGCACAGTGCAACCATGTATCAAATATTGTTTGCATGTGTGCGTTCACACATACCGCACTTCTCGAAAGGGTAGAGTTAAAAGCATATATTCTTGGCAATTCACCTCCTCGAATTCCCTATACACCGCAATGTTGCATCTTTTTTACTCATCTACTGCTATTACAATTATCAATGATCTTCAGAGCTTTCTCTGTGTATACATCCTACCTTACAGAAAGTGGGTGGCACCCGCCTTTTAATACATTCCCACCCCTATTCTGTCCTATTCGCTAACCCAAGAGTGAATCGATTTCCCCAGTCTTTCTTCTACTTAACAAGTACATTTTGGAACTCCCTCCCTCAATCTGTTTTTCCATCATCCTCTGACTTAAACTGCTTCAAGTGAGTGTTTGTCCAGATATTATGAGTCAAATGTACCTTGAATTTGGCTCTCGGTCAGTCTGTCAATTTTGAGGGGTGGGGGAAAACTTGTTACAAGCAGCGTTGCCTTTCATCACGTTCATACACACATAGACAACAAATGAATACAAATTGTATGTAGCTCTCACGTGTATATTTTCAGCGTCTGGCTGCAATTATAAATAAACAGTTAATTATTATTATTATTGATATTATTAAACACACACACACACACACACATACAAACACAACCCCCCCCCCCCCCACACACATACGGTAACAAAACAAAAACACAAACATACCCCATTATTGAGACGCGGATCAAACTGCCAAGCCAAACACACCCCTGGGTATGAAGGCTTGTTTTGTTTTGTTATATTTATTATGATCAACTCATGCACTTCACAACCGTTCCCAATCTTTTAGCCCACAACTGTTCTCGTCTGCAGTAGATTAGTTTGCCCTCACTTTACAGGATGTTATGTAATGTAAAATAACATGTACAGGTATATACAGGTATTCAGTTGGTTTGGGTTCGGTCAGTGAAATATTAAGTTAGGTTGAGTTACGGAAGGCTAGATTAAGGTTAGGATAGCTTAACTTCAGATATATATACTGTGTATAATTATACAGTATATATATATATATATATATATACTGTATATATATATATATATATATATATACAGTATCTATACTGTATATATATATATATATATATATATATATATATATATATATATATATATATATATAGAGAGAGAGAGAGAGAGAGTGTGTGTGGGTGTAATTTGGTGAATTGATAATTTATATTTATATAAATATAATGACTGATAGGCATTATATGTGCGTGTAATGACTGAAGGAAAAGACGCAGGCTGAAAGATCTGTAAGCTCTTCCAAACCTCCTTGTATGACTGAGCTCAAGGTTGGTAACACTCCTGATATCCTCTTAACTTTTTCCTTGGCAGAGTTAATTAGCAAAGTGAGGTGTTTAACCCTTGTCTGGCGGGGGTGGACTTAAGTCGGGCTAGAGAACCATGGACTATGTGGCGGGGACCGACTTAAGGCGGTGTGCAATTTTGAGCAATATTTGGCTCTGAGAGAGAGACGCGCGGTGGGGGGAGCGTAGGTCGGCTCTGACCGCTCGGCACGGTTCCCGCCTCCACACACACCCACACTCACTGTCTCGCTACACAGGGAATTATGTAAGGAAATTACCGTATTTTAGGGATTTTGCACTCGTCTTGCACGATCGTTGCAAGAGAACGCATGGTTGTAGAAGGATGGTTCTGGGGTCATTGGAAAGCTCAATTATCGCCCTTTCAGGGATACATAATTGTATTACGCTCTGGCTCTTATTTATGCATGAAAAAGAGCACGGAAACAAGGTCGTTTAGGGTAAAACCACCCGCTTGGCGGGTAGTAGAAGTTACTGACGGGCCCGCTCGTAAGGCGTTAACAAGATTATCTTTATTATTTGTTTGTTTTTCAGTTAATAAGGATATTTTATCGGTGGCTTACACATTTGGGTCTTACTCTGAGAAAGCCAAATGTGCATATAATATTACTGTCAGTGAAATGTATGTATGTATATACTGTAGTATACTCAGGCATATACCCCATAGCTGAGGGTGGCCGACTCGAGACAGAACTCGAACAAAAACAACATTGAAAGTTCCAATTCTTAGGGTCCGGGACAAATTTTGCGTTCCTCGCCCCTTACTCTGTCTCGTCTAGTAGGGGAGGAGGATACCTAGCCCCCTGCCCCCAGAAGGAAAATTAGGACAGTGAAAGAGACAGACAGAAATGTCTAAGGTTGGCTAGAGGATTCCAACCCTTACTTTGGATAGGACCAGCCGTCACCAGCAGTTACATAATGTGTGTGTGTATATATATATATATATATATATATATATATATATATATATATATATATATATATATATTATATATATATATATTGCATATATATATATATATATATATATATATATATATATATATATATATATCTATATATATCTGTATATATATATATATATACTAGCAGGGGTACCCGGCGTTGCCCGGGTTTAAATTCTAAACGACCTCCGATCGTGGCCTCGTCCCCTCTATGACCTGACCCAGGTCAATTTCAGCTCCCCAGGTCCAAAACTGCGGCCGCCTATTAAGAACACACAGGCAGACAAACAGACACACGAACTGATTACTGTACCACCATAATCACCATCACTACTACCACCACTACTACTACCATAATCACCATCATCAATCACTACTACCACAATCATCACAATAATACTACTACCATAATCACCGGCCTCGATCTCCCTGTGCCTCATTAAACGGCGACCTCGATTTCGGCCGCTAAATGACCTCCGATTTTGGATCTGACCTCATCAGTACCCCCATTTTGGGAGGCTACGAACAACTTTCGTTCCACACACCTTTTCGATCCGAGGCCTCTTTCTGCCCCAAACGGCCATTTTATTCCATTTTTTGTTTTCAATTTCAGCCTCGAAACGACCTCCGATCGTGTCCTCGCCCCCTTTATGACCTGACCCAGGTCAATTGACACCCACATGCAAATTTTCAGCTCCCCAGGTTCAAAACTGCGGCCGCCTATTAAGAACACACAGACAAACAGACACACGAACTGATTTAATAATATATATATATATATATATATATATATATATATATATATATATATATATATATATATATGTACAGTATATATATGCTGTATATAATTTGTTTTTTCTTTCTATGTGGATGAGGGAGACAAAAGGCAAAACTGCCTTGACAAGTGCCTCCCCCAGAGTTAAAAGAGTGACAGGGCCAAAATCAAAGAACGTTCGAGCCAAAATGTCTGGACACACGGAGTTTGAAACAATTTAAGTCATATGATGAGGGAAAGATGGATTCAGGGAGAGAGTTCCACAGCTATTCTGTTGAATAGAAGAATGATTGGGAGTTATGTTTCACTCTTGAGTTGGAGAGTTGTACAGAGTTGGGGTAGGATTGTGTCGCAAGATGGGTACTACGTACCCTACGTAGAGGAGGTGGTATGCACTGAGAGAGCTCTGAGGAACACTGATTATTGTAGTAGTGATAGAATAGCGAGAGAGATGTAACATTGCGGCGAAGAGAGAGAGATTGCATAGAGTCGGTGAGTGGACGGGAGTTAATGATACGAAAGGCTTTCCTTTCTACTTTGTCTGGAAGTGCTGTGTGAGAAGATCCTCCCCACACATGTGAACAAAACTCAATACAAGGACGCACTGTGCCCCTGAACAGAGCAAGAAGCTGAGCAGGGGTAAAAAAAAAATTGAGGCGGTTGAGCACACCCAGTTTCTGGGAGGCCGACTTAGCAAGACTGGTAATATGGGTTTTTCCAAGAGAGAGCAGAAGAAAATGAGACATCAAGAATACTGAGAGAAGATAAAGGGTTGATTTTTATATTGTTGAAGAATAAGGGAAAGTCCGATGGGAGTTCACGGTGGGTAGATAGATGGAGAAATTGGGTTTTCGAAACATTAAAGGTAATAAGGATTTCTCTGCCCCAATTGGAGATGGTAGTTAGATCAGAAGATAAGTGTTCTATGGCTTCATTACATTTGCTGGGATTGCTGGCTGGGGCGTTCTGGGAAACTAATTGAATAGTGTAAGGTAGAGTCGTCTGCATATGAATGGATAGGACTGGTGGTACAGTTGAGAAGTTAATTTATGAAAATTAGAAAGAGGATAAGAGATAGGACAGATCCCTGAGGAACACCGGAGTTGAAAGGATGAGGAAGTGAATGATAGCCTTCCACAACCGCAGCTATGGAATGACCGGAAAGGAAATGAGAGACAAAGGCGCAGATGGAGGGATAGAAACCGAAGGAGGGTAGTTTAGAAATTAGAGATTTGTGCCAGGCTCTATCGAAGGCTTTCGATATGTCTAACGCAATAGAAAAGGTCTCACCAAAGTATCGAAACGTGGATGACCAAGAGTTAGTAAGATATGAAAGAAGATCACCAGTAGAGCGACCCTTAAGGAAGCCATACTGGCAATCTGAGAGTAGATTATGAGAAGATAAATGCTTAAGAAATTTGGAAGTAAGAATAGTTTCAAAAACTTTAGAGATACAAGAGATGAGAGCAATTTGACGATAGTTGGAAGGTTGAGAGTGGTCACCCTTCTTTGGGACAGGTTGAGACGAAAGAGTTTGCCTAGGCAGGGAGTCAGCACGGAAGCACAGCTTTTGAGTACAACAGGAGGACCACCACCCAGACTGTACGCCTTCTTAGTATCAAGCCCAGAGAGGGTAGAAAATACATCTTTAGAAGATATTAGGATATTAGGCAGAAGTAGGAGAGGTGCAGAGGGAGGAACAGCACCGGAATCATATATACTATATAAATATATATATATATATATATATATATATATATATATATATATATATATATATATATATATATACCTCTCCAACAATTTTACTTCCTCGTCTTTCCATCCTCTTTTCCAATCTGAAGTCACCACCGTTACTTCTTCCTTTGACAAAGATCAAGCTTTCGCTAAAAATTCCACCTTGGATTATTCAGGTGCTATTCCTCCCTCTCCACCCCCTTCTCTCTTACTTATGCATAATAACCTAACCTATTCTAAGGAGACACTTTCTGCCCTCTCTGGGCTTTATACTAAAAAGGAGTATGGATCAGATGGTGTTCCTCCTGATGCACTCAAAAATTCTTCTTCTTCCGTGCTATCCTATTAACTCCGGTGTTCCTCAGGGTTCTGTCCTGTCTCCGGTTCTCTTTCTAATATTCAATAATTATTTTCGCAACTGTTCTTCTAGTCCTATCCACTCATATGCTGATGATTCTACCTCACACTATTCAACTAATTTTCCACAATGACCCACAAAACAAGTACTCCCAAACTCACGTGATCAGTGCAGAGAAAATCCTGTTACTTTCAATGTTCCAAAACCCAATTTCTCCATCTACCTACCTCCACAGGACTATCAGTTATTCTTAAGGGGAGGTATTTAGTTTGTTCCCTAGACCTCCATCAAGCTTAAAATTACACCCCTTAACACCTTACGAGCGGCCTATGCGGTTTATTATATGTACCGCACAGCGGGGTGTTTTTAGCCAAAATAGGGCTGTTTACGTGATCATTTTCATGCCTAAATAAGACCCAGAACGTAAAACAAGTACCTATCCCTGAAAGGGCATAAACAGAGCTTTCGAATGACACCATAACGATCCTTGTATGATGGATAGTTTTCTTGCAATAACCGTGCAACGCGAGTGCAAAAAGCAGGTAATTCGGTACTTTCGGTACATAATTGAGTATGTAGCGAGTGAGAGAGGGAGGAGGGAGCTGAGATTTGTGTCAGTAGGTTCGCCGCGGTGGTCTGGAGCAGTCATACGCTCGCTAGTCTCCTGCCACCACTTGTCTCTCTCTCTCAGCCACATTACGTGCTGAAATTGCCACTCGACCTATGTCGAGCGCCGCCACATAGTCCAGCTTTTTTTAACTCGACTTATGTTGCTCGCCGCTAATTAAGGGTTAAGTCCCTTTCAAGATAAATTTTTACATTTTTCGGTAGAAAAATGTCCCGGCCGAAGGCCGATTCCTCTTAGATTACAGGCTCGCTATCGCTCGCCAGGATAAAATTGACACCTGAATGGCACGAAAGGTCTTAATATGGGGTGAAAGTTCTTAAAATCTCTAAACTAATGTGGCAAACGTTTTATAATATCAAAAGCAATGGGGCTAAACATGAGGGAGAAAGGAGTCAAGAAAAAAATCCCTCGAGTGGAGATCTCCCCTTAAACAATACACAAATCAGCCTGTATCTTCTCTCAGTATTACTGGTGTTTCTTTTTCTCCCGAACTTTCTTGGAAATATTATATTACCACTTTTGCTAAAAGAATTTCCCAGAAGTTATGTGCGCTCAACAGTCTCTGTGAGTTCTTCACCCCCTCATATCTTCTTGCTCTGAACAAGGGCACAGTACGCCCATGTATCGAGTATTGTTAGCATGTGAGAGGAGATTCCACCCATACCACACTTCTTGATAGGGGAGAGTCAAAAGCATTTCAACTCTCTACCCCAAGAGTAAACCGATTTCCCTAGTCTTCCTTCAACTCAAAAAGTAATCTTTAGAATTATCTCCCTCAATCCGTTTCCCCTCTTCATATGACCTATATAGATATATAGTATACCAGTATTATGTTTTGTATTTTTTGTTTTTTCTCTGTGGATGAAGAAGACAAAAGGCAAAGCTGCCTGTGACGAGTGCCTCCCCCAAAGCTGAAAGTGACAGGGCCAAAATCAAGGACTGTTCGAGCCAAAATGACTGGACACACGGAGCTTGAAGCAATTTAAGTCATAGAATGAGGGAAAGATGGATTCAGGGAGAGAGCTCTAGAGCTCAGCTATTGAATAGAAGAAACATTGGGAATATCATTTCACTCTTGGGTTGGAGAGCTGCACAGAGTAGGGATGGAATTGTGTTACAAGACGGGTGCTACATGCTCTACGTAGAGGAGGTGTTATACATTGAGAGAGCTCTGAGGAACACTGATTATTGTAATAGCGGTAGAATAGCGAGAGAGATGCAACATTGCGGCGTAGAGAAAGAGATTGCAGAGAATCGGTGAGTGGACGTGAGTTAATGAGACGGAAGGCTTTCTGTTCTACTTTGTCTAAAAGTGCTGTGTGAGACAAACCTCCCCACACATGCGAACAATACTCAATAGATGGACGCACTGTTCTCCTGAACAGAGCAAGAAGCTGTTTAGGGATAAAGAACTCCGGTAAGCGGTTGAGCACACCCAGCGCTTCTTGGAAGACCAGTGTATGTAATTATATTGTTAACTAATTTCTTCTTTATTATTTAAAAGTTTCTGACTAATATTTTGTCTTCTACAACTTAGTTGGTGAAAGATACTTCCAAAATTTAAGTTCATATTTCGCTTATTTTCTTTCTCTCATAGACGTTTCGTGCATCTTAGCACATCATCAGTATTGTTGGAAAATATATAGGCATACATTAACACTCATAATATATAGGCATACATTAACACTCATAATATATAGGCATACATTAACACTCATAATATATAGGCATACATTAACACTCATAATATATAGGCATACATTAACACTCATAATATATAGGCATACATTAACACTCATAATATATAGGCATACATTAACACTCATAATATATAGGCATACATTAACACTCATAATATATAGGCATACATTAACACTCATAATAATATAGGCATACATTAACACTCATAATATATAGGCATACATTAACACTCATAATATATAGGCATACATTAACACTCATAATATATAGGCATACATTAACACTCATAATATATAGGCATACATTTAACATCATAATATATAGGCATACATTTAACACTCATAATATATAGGCATACATTAACACTCATAATATATAGGCATACATTAACACTCATAATATATAGGCATACATTAACACTAATAATATATAGGCATACATTAACACTCATAATCAATTATTGAAAATAAATAAAATAGAATTGTAGTCATGTTGAGAGTGTAAGCGTATAATCACAGATGCAGGTGTACCTCCATCGCTGGTTGGATCGAGACTGACTTATGAGATTGTACGTGTGTTGATTTATGTTGCTCTGTGGGTCTATATTATTTATGTCTGCGTTTGTTGTTTTCCTAGGTACGAAGGTTTGTTGTTGTGGTGTCTGTATTATATTTGAATTATTTATGTTAGTATTAGGCGTCTCAAAGGTTCGTTGTTGTGGTGTCTGTCTTCTATTTGTATTGGTCTGGTGATTATTTATGTTGTTATTTGATGATTCGTGGGCTTGTTGTGGTGGTGTCTGTGTTATTTGTATTAGTCTGGGTATTGTTTAGGATAGTATTTGGTGTTTAAATGGTTCTTTGAGGTGGTGTCGATGTTCTGTTATGGCTAAACAGTGTTAAAACTACTGTATATCCATACCTGTGGTTTGGATATTTAATTCTGGTTGTTTCTGTCTGATATGCAGTGCTTCGGCTATTTGGAGTTGTGATATATCTTGGCAGTATTTTAAAATCTCAGTATTGGTTGTTATTTGTTGTCTTTTAATTTCGGACCTATGTTGTTGTTTCAAATGTTTCTTAATATAGCTTGTTTGTAGGTGCATGGCGAGTCGTCTGCTAAGTATAGTAGTGATCATGCCAATGTAATTCATGATTCGAAATGTGCAAGCACAAAGAAGAAAATTAGTAAATACAAAATATATACTGGTTTTCAATACATTTTGTATTAATGAAAATATGCTGCCAACATAATCTGATATATATATATATATATATATATATACAAAATATATTGTATATATTATATGTGTTAAAAGAATTTCAATTTCAGAACAAATGTGCTATGGCCGTCATTATTAATTTAGTAAGTTTTATATGTACTGTAAGTATTATAATAGTACGGGAGGGAGCTTAAATAAAGAAAGAAAACGGTAATAACAGAAATTCAGAATAAGTGATCAGTGAAGGTCAAAGGGTTGATAGTCATTCTGAAAATGTATGAAGGGTGGAGAGACAGATACAAAGGTAAGCAGACATAATTACAGATAGACAGGTATAGGCAGAAGAAATAGGTAGATAGATAGGCAAGTAGGCAAAGAAGCAAACAGTGAAGTACAGTGTCAAACGATAATATTAATACACCTAATTGACTCAATATGTGATAAGATAATGCTATATAGTATCCCAAAAGCTTCAGACTGTGGTATTGAATGGTTGACATAATGAACAGTTTACATCCCTATTATGGGTTGTAACTGTGAGGGGGCAGGCAGGCAGTGAAGGTCATCTCTCTCACAGTGCCATATATAGTCCACTCTGCCACCACATAAACCACACCGTTTAAAGGTTCATATTAAACAGTAGGCACTTCTGAATTTAGCACCATACTCACTCACTCTCACTCTCACACACACTCTCTCTCTCTCTCTCTCTCTCTCCCTCTCTCTCTCTCTCTCACTGATTGTGATATACATTTCTGCGAATGGAGACATTAGATTGATAGAATGTGTTCCACTTTAGAAGTTAGGTAGTCAAAGAACTTTGGATAGTTAGTAGAATTAGGGGAGAGATAAACAGCACATACATATTTAGCTTGAGGGGGACAAGATAGCTATTAGCTAAAGCCAGAAAGTTGAGAATTCAGAAGAATACATGTTGGGGACACGAAAGAAAGAAAATTGTTGCACCCATATACATAACATCCACCTTTGGCTTGAAACTAAGGATATCAATAGTAGGAGGATACAGAGAATGGATTGCTGTCAGTACTCCCAGACAACTGGGTTTCGGTGAGAAAGAGAAGATCAGGGTTGGCAGAGGAGAGGTGTTGTTCCTTAGAGTGGAAGTTAGAGAAAAGGCCACGAAGTATGGTAATTCTATTGATTGTGTGCTTACAGAAACTTTTTCACTTTTCAAATTTCTTTCATGAAGGTGAAATGATTCATGGATATAGGTAAACAAAACAAACATTAAGTCGAAAGCTTTGTTTGGGGTTCAAATTCTGCTGATCGATGACATTCTGAAACACATTAGAAAGTATATGACTCTCAAAAAGTTTGTTGACGGTTTTTCAGTTCACTATGCCTTGCATCAACTCAAAATGTGGTTAGTTATGAATTAGACACATTGTACATATGTGTATTAGATTAATCCCAAGAAGTTGTAAGCAAAATGTCGACAATAAATATAGTCTTGCTCACATGATACGTATTGTCTAGATTAACTTATTCAATATTTTGATTTAAACATCCTTTTTATACTTACAGATAAAATTAACTTTTATCCACAACATGATTCGCAATTTATGTATTTTGTTATTCACATCTCACATATATAGAATATTGACAATTAAGTTTAGCTCTCTGGAAAAACTGAACTGTAATGTCAAAGCCTAATATAAACAATTGTCCCTGCTTCCATTACAGTACTTGTTGATTTTCAGTCACCATTTTTGTCCAAACATTCTGAGAACTTGTGGTTTCTCCCCTCTTCTATTACCACTCTTGTAGAATCGACTGCGGTGAAAGGTGGTACATAACATATCGAATAATTCTAACACATTGTTGCTATATTTGTTTTCCCTATAGACGCATTTTTGAGTCAGTGTTTACCCTCATCAAAGCTCACTTTCACAGGTTTATGATATAGAAGTGTACCGACTATTTATGCAGGTGATTGTACTTTGGTCTTTTGTGCTCAATATTTAATTGTGCTCCTGCCATATACAATTAAGATCAAATTGTACATTTTGGCCCGAAAGTTGTTTTCCACTTTCATAACCTACATTTCTCCTCTCTGGTTATAAACAATATGTATTCGATAACACAATACAACGCTTGACTTAAACAAAATGTATGTGTGTGTGTGTGTGTGTGTGTGTGTGTGTGTGTGTGTGTGTGTGTGTGTGTGTGTGTGTGTGTGTGTGTGTGTGTGTGTGTGTGTGTGTGTGACTGTTTAATTATTTTCACTAGAAAAATAATATATGTTGAAATTATTTAGGGAAAACACAATTATTGGCCATGATTGTGCAGTACATCATGAATTGCAACAGTGCCTTCTATGTACTCGAACCTATATATTCGAGTACATATATGCTAACCGTTTTAAGTTCTAGCTCCTCTTTGTCCTTCGAACCCACTTTAAAAGTTTGCAACTAATCCTTTGTTCAATAGCTTAAAGAGATAAGCTCGTCATGGTAGTCAAATTAGTGTAGGATGTAAACAATGCAACATCATTCAATTTTTATAGCTAATATAATGTGCTTGTTATTAATAGTTGCTATAATTTCGTTTAAATTAATATCGTTGTTGTATTTATGAAGCATAGTGTAAGCATTATTACATTTAATGAGCTCAGTCGTGAAATACTATATTTATGCATGTGTTATACTGTATAGAAGTAAAGATAAAACTGAACAAATAATATTACTATTCCGAAAAAAAACACTCCGCAACCTACATATTTTGTGTTCAAAGCCTTAGCTTTGTAACGCTTTTAAAGTAAGTTATTACCATTTATAACTACTATGCTTCAAAGCACCGCCTCTCTTTACTTTTATTCCAATCCCTTGTTCTGATATTCATGTTTGTACTCCAGGTTTGAGCATTCACACTCCCAGTTTGTAAGTTCTTATTCAGCCTGTACTTCAATCTTGGCCCTTTTATTTGTTCAGCATTTGCACTCTTCAAACATCTCATATTTGTTGTCACTATTAACTCCACTAGTCTGCACTGTCGGCCCTATATTCTCTATATCTGAGTCCCGTACATTATAAATGTGTGTATTCATGACCCCTTTGGACTCCAATCTTTTGCACTCAGTGTCCTTACTACTCCAAACTAGATATTAAAATATTGTGTAATTTATATACAAATGACTCCATTGCAATAATATCCTCCATAAGCTCAAGGATTTTGTGATCATGACGCTTTGTACACTTGTATTGATTTGTTCACGTATGACTTTAATTGGAAGCGTTTAATCCCTTGATACCCTAAGTTTGGCCCATTTACATTGCAAGATTTTTAATTGTTTTCCCCATTGCACTGGACGCTATATAAACTTTGACCCAGCTGTTAATGCACCCACTCTTAACGTTAGCTCTTAATCCCTTTGCACGTCAACCTTGAATTAAACCCACTCCACACCTGTCCTTTTTTCTTTAGTCCTTGTACATAAGCTTTTGAGATTAATTTCCCATTTGCACTCCCATCTTTTGTACTCTTGATCCCATTGAGCTCAGCCCTTTAGCGGTCGTGTCATCTTTCGTACAGTACACTCCTGATAGTTGCATACTATAAACCTGATGCCTCTATACGATAATATTATGCAATGTTTACCCCAATGTATCCAAAGCAATTATACTCTTGATCCTTCGTCATTCAAAGGTGTTGTACTCTCAATCCCTGTACACTGAATCAATCCTGCTCCACTCCTGTACCTATGTACACTATTCCGGACTAATTGGAACTCTTATCTGTAGAACTCCTTGTACTCACTCCTTTTGCACTCCTTGTACTCTGACCTGGCCCTGGTGTGTGTGAGAGAGGTGGTGTTGGCGAGACGAGTGTCGGCCGCTAGAGTGGGGAGGTGGGTGAGGTGAGAGAGTGATACCCCCTCCCCTTATGTTTCTTAGTCACTTGGGTGGTGGTGGTTAGTTGGCTCCCCTCTCTCTCCCCTACACTTACTTACACACACACACACACACACACACACACACACACACACACACACACACACACACACACACACACTCACACTCTCTCTCTCTCTCAAACCGAGCTCCCCACTTCACACTCCCCAAATTACCTGCCACCCCACCTTCTCACTCGTCACTCTCTCTTTCCACTTTTTCCCTGCGTTCCATACGATAAGTCATTGGCTGGTACACTGTGTTGTTAGTGGTGATAGGGTTCTTATGGCGGATAACATTGTTTTGGTTGTCGCTGCATTAATTGAACTAATGATAACAATTACAAAGGAGATATAAAGTGGGTATTTGACAGTACTATGTATTATGATAAAATATATAGGTCGTGAATCACATTATGCTAGATAAAGCAAACTGCAGATCTAGCATTATACATTAACAAACATTAGGAAATGAACACACTCGGTGATCTTGATCAACTTATTCTTGTGGTCTAAATAGTCAATGAGCTAGAGCTTGGAAACAGGACAGATGGACGGGAACCCACTGCTCCTTGATGCCAATAGTATAGCCGCCTAGCTTCACATAACAATATTATTTAATGTCATGGCATCTGGACAAAGAATATGCTTGCTCTTTTTAAGCCAGCATTGATAATAATAGGGGTGTTGATAGAACATTCATAGGTAGTTTTGTATAATTAAGTGAGAAGGATTCACGTGATCGAATATATACTGTATTTGATTATATATATTTCCCTGCCAATTCTGGTCTGATATCTTCTGAATTAAGCTCTTCTAAGAATTGTATAATGTACTATATTTAACCTTAATCCTTGTAGCAAATCCCACTGCATAATATTCCAGAAATATTTTCAAAATAAAGTTGTGACCAAAACAAATAAAAAATAATATGATGTGTGGCTCAGTTCACATGTTTTTAATCCGTCCAGATTTATGTTTATCTTGACTCATTTTGAAGTCTCAGATGCTAATAATTAATTTGGTCTTCAACAAAATGCACAAACTTGTAAATAATTATGAAAACCTTGACTTCTATCCATAAAACCAAGTAGACAATATTTAATTAGCTCAATGTAAGTTATTGAGGAATGAGTGACTAATCAAGTATATCTGCCAGACGAAATAGTATATGGTTAACGTCCATTGACTAAACTTTTGTGTTTATGTCTAAATTAATACCTTTCTTCACTTGCCTGTTTCGTCAATCTTGAGTAGCATGATGTTCGGAGGTTTCACATCAAGCTTCGGACCATTTTGTCAGCCACTTATTATTCAGGTCAACTATTACAAAGCAAACCTGAGTTTCCAATGCATTACACTTTGATCGCATTGATTATTCAAAAACCGGTTGTACTGTATATGCCCTATACAGTACTTGATCCTTGTTGATTAATTATCACAGGAATATTAACTTTCGTTAAGTTTATAAAATGCAGAAGCACTTGGTTTAAAATTCGGTTTCATATTGGATAAACCAATACAGATAAAAACAGAATGCCCCCTTCGATAGCACTGGGAGTGCTAAGAGTTGTTTTTACCTTGCCTGATTGTCCATCATGGGTTGCTTTCTATGTTTACTTATCTGTCAGCTAACATAAAATGGCATGTTTTTCTGTTCCCACCATTCACTTCTCTTTCCATCTCTGTTATATTTCCTCATTTTCCCCCTCTATTTTATCATCTCTTCTTACTCGATCCACCTTTTCTTCCCTATTATTTTTCTTTCTTATATACCCTCCACCCACATTGTTCTCCCTCACCCCCCGGACTCTATCTTGAATTCCTTCTCCCCTCCTTCCAACTTTTTTCTTTTTAGTCATTACAAGGTAGCCAAACACCTCTATCTCTCTCTCTCCCTCTCCCTCTATATATATATAGCCTAGAGCTTGCAACGAATCGACCCCAAAAACTTTCAATCTATCATTCAAAAACAGTTTTCTAATCAGTAGAATAAGCTTGTAGTCTTAAATTGAATTTGTTCTCACACGTCTGACTTATGTAAATTAGATTCGCATTACATATTCCAGAGGTGGTCTAATCGGAGTGTTATAGAATTCAAACTAATTTTCACTCTACAGACGAAGCTCTCCCTATATTTCTATCAAATTACAATATATTTTTGTCCCTCACCCAAAACCATAACCATTCGTGACCCTTTGAAATAACATCTAATTGTTTCTTGTAATTTTATTCCAATCAGTCTCGTTCAAAAGTCGATCCCACATGTATTTTAGATGTGTGTTAATATCTCATTATATAAGAAACACATTTGTCATCAAAATATAACAAAGCTTGAATACATATAGGCTTCATTGAAACACGTTAAGAATTTACTTTCTCTTGTTAATAGAAAGATAACCAAAGTTGAAAATATAGGGGTAGGAATTGACTTTTGACCATAACAACTTTAATTTAGTGCTCCCTAAGCGCATCTCCCTTTCATTTCCGACTCACTCACCTGACATCACACACTATTTCCTTCCTCTGTAATCCATACTCCGTGTCACCAGTATTGCCTCCTTTGTCACCACTCTCTGAATTTCACACTCAAATTTACTCACAAAATCACTCGCCTTCTGAATTTCCTTACACTCAGTAACGGACTCAAAAATCTCTCTCACACACACACACCATTGTCGTAATCGCAATTCTCTTCTTTCTTTCTCAATTTGAGTTCATTAATATCCTCGAACATTCCTGTTTCTTTCAATCTCTCTTTATTAAATTCGAACATCAACTTTGCTGCTTACTCTATTGTCACACTCAGGCTTTGCTGCTTACTCTATTGTCACACTCAGGCTTTGTTGCTTACTCTATTGTCACACTCAGGCTTTGCTGCTTACTCTATTGTCACACTCAGGCTTTGTTGCTTACTCTATTGTCACACTCAGGCTTTGCTGCTTACTCTATTGTCACACTCAGGCTTTGCTGCTTACTCTATTGTCACACTCAGGCTTTGCTGCTTACTCTATTGTCACACTCAGGCTTTGCTGCTTACTCTATTGTCACACTCAGGCTTTGCTGCTTACTCTATTGTCACACTCAGGCTTTGCTGCTTACTCTATTGTCACACTCAGGCTTTGCTGCTTACTCTATTGTCACACTCAGGCTTTGCTGCTTACTCTATTGTCACACTCAGGCTTTGCTGCTTACTCTATTGTCACACTCAGGCTTTGCTGCTTACTCTATTGTCACACTCAGGCTTTGCTGCTTACTCTATTGTCACACTCAGGCTTTGCTGCTTACTCTATTGTCACACTCAGGCTTTGCTGCTTACTCTATTGTCACACTCAGGCTTTGCTGCTTACTCTATTGTCACACTCCGGCTTTGCTGCTTACTCTATTGTCACACTCCGGCTTTGTTGCTTACTCTATTGTCACACTCAGGCTTTGCTGCTTACTCTATTGTCACACTCAGGCTTTGCTGCTTACTCTATTGTCACACTCAGGCTTTGCTGCTTACTCTATTGTCACACTCAGGCTTTGTTGCTTACTCTATTGTCACACTCAGGCTTTGCTGCTTACTCTATTGTCACACTCAGGCTTTGTTGCTTACTCTATTGTCACACTCAGGCTTTGTTGCTTACTCTATTGTCACACTCAGGCTTTGCTGCTTACTCTATTGTCACACTCAGGCTTTGTTGCTTACTCTATTGTCACACTCAGGCTTTGTTGCTTACTCTATTGTCACACTCAGGCTTTGTTGCTTACTCTATTGTCACACTCAGGCTTTGCTGCTTACTCTATTGTCACACTCAGGCTTTGTTGCTTACTCTATTGTCACACTCAGGCTTTGCTGCTTACTCTATTGTCACACTCAGGCTTTGCTGCTTACTCTATTGTCACACTCAGGCTTTGTTGCTTACTCTATTGTCACACTCAGGCTTTGTTGCTTACTCTATTGTCACACTCAGGCTTTGTTGCTTACTCTATTGTCACACTCAGGCTTTGCTGCTTACTCTATTGTCACACTCAGGCTTTGCTGCTTACTCTATTGTCACACTCAGGCTTTGCTGCTTACTCTATTGTCACACTCAGGCTTTGCTGCTTACTCTATTGTCACACTCAGGCTTTGTTGCTTACTCTATTGTCACACTCAGGCTTTGTTGCTTACTCTATTGTCACACTCAGGCTTTGTTGCTTACTCTATTGTCACACTCAGGCTTTGCTGCTTACTCTATTGTCACACTCAGGCTTTGCTGCTTACTCTATTGTCACACTCAGGCTTTGCTGCTTACTCTATTGTCACACTCAGGCTTTGTTGCTTACTCTATTGTCACACTCAGGCTTTGCTGCTTACTCTATTGTCACACTCAGGCTTTACTGCTTACTCTATTGTCACACTCAGGCTTTGTTGCTTACTCTATTGTCACACTCAGGCTTTGTTGCTTACTCTATTGTCACACTCAGGCTTTGCTGCTTACTCTATTGTCACACTCAGGCTTTGCTGCTTACTCTATTGTCACACTCAGGCTTTGTTGCTTACTCTATTGTCACACTCAGGCTTTGCTGCTTACTCTATTGTCACACTCAGGCTTTGCTGCTTACTCTATTGTCACACTCAGGCTTTGCTGCTTACTCTATTGTCACACTCAGGCTTTGCTGCTTACTCTATTGTCACACTCAGGCTTTTCCATGAACTTTTCATGAACCTTTTGCAAAATGTTTAGTGTTCTATTCCGTTTCAGCAACAGTAATGTTGCTACTTTTGCCTCATTACTTAGTGATCACGTTTGTTTATCCATATTCCATTATTGCCTTAACCAACGAAGTTGGACGGAGATTATGTATTTGCCTCTGTTTGTCTGTAAATAGGATATCTCAAAAAGTTATTAACCGATGTTCACGAAATTTGGTGAGCAGATAGGATGTGCGCGAAGGAAGAAGTTGTTGCATTTAGGAGGTGATCTGTAGAGCACATACCTCCGCCAGGGTAGGCGGAGGTATGCGCTCTCGCGAGTGCCCCTCAAGTTTTAATTAAGTTGTCATTTTCTACCTGCTTCAAAATCCTTTAAACCTTTGTCATTCTCATATTCCGCCACCTCTTGAATATACGTTTTCTTATGTCATCTTGTCAACAACCTATTACTGTGTTGATAGTCAAAGTGTCATGAACAACTGAATGGTAAATTAGTCTCAGAACCTCCTATACCCCATCCTATGTTATTGTTTACTTTGATCTGATGGGTATTTGTGTTGGAATATTTATCAGCATTTGCTCTGTATATGGGCACAGCACTCCCATGTATCGAGTATTGTTAGCATGCGTGTGGAGGTTCCACCCATACTGCAATTCTCGAAAGAGTAGACTCAAAAGTATTTTGCCTCTTCTATCCCCTTCCTCGTACTGGTTCCTAACAATCTCTATCTACACGCCTCAATATTGCATATCTTTCACTCTTCTATCGCTATTAAAACAATCAGTGTTCTTCAGAGCTATCTCAGTGTGAGTGGGGCGAGTGCGAGGCACCATGCCTTTCAACACAGTCCCACTCCTATTCTGTCCAACTCACCAATCGAAGAACCAGCAACATTTCTCAGTCTTTCATCTACTCACCTAGTGAACTGTGGAGGTTCCATGTCAGTTGAACCAGTGCCACTTCAACCAGTGCCACTTTAACCAGTGCTAACTCAACCAGTGGCCACTTCAACCAGTGACCATTTCAACCAGTGACCATTTTAACCAGTAACCTAACCTAACCTAACCTAACCTAACTAACCTAACCTAACCTAACCTAACTTAACCTACTGGTTAAAATGGTCACTGGTTGAAATGGTCACTGGTTGAAGTGGCCACTGGTTGAGTTAGCACTCGTTAAAGTGGCACTGGTTGAAGTGGCACTGGTTCAACTGACCTGTCACCAACTTGGGAAGTCTCTCCCTCAATTAATCTTCCCTTCATCCTATGATTTAGACTACTTTAAACTTCGTGTGTCCAGGCATTTTGACCCCTACGTCCCTTGAATTTGGCTCTCTGTCCCTCTTTTGGCTTTGGGGGAGACACTCGTTACAGGTAGCCTGCGTTTTGTCTCCTTCAAACACATTAAAAATAGCAACGTTTAGGAAACAGCTCTAACAGTCGTACATCCTATCGGCTAAGCAGTGTATATATGATGCAGGATAAAGGAATTGCTCGAGCTAGTTAATTATATCCTCAGAACTCTTTTCATGTTCGATCTTTCTCTCGTTCTCGTAAATGTTTTTTGTCTCATATATTGTATTACTTCTTATGTGAATATGAATTGTCCACCTTTTACTTCTTTAATGTTCGTTCGTTATTTCAGTCTCGTACTTTTTCTGCCTCATAATTTATTTATCTTGATGTATGTGTCAAGATGAAGTGTCTACCTTATAAAACAGTGTCACAGGAGCGGTTTTCTCTCTCAACTGATGTAGTCAAAATTGGCCTGGAAGCTTACGAGGTTAAAGTAATAAATGATTGTGTCAATTAAGTTAATATATCTTCAGGCTTATTTGTATATCCGTGTAAAAGTTCCTAGAAATGCTTTCTGAATTTGTTTATATCACTATAAACGATCCTAGAAATGCTTCCTGAAATATTTTTACCATAGAAAGTTGATGAAACAAGTTTGTATGTTAAATACCCCCTTTATACACGATTCAGTCACCCATCACTGAAATATACCGACCTCTGCTTAGTATACCCAGTAATTTTTTATCTAACCACTTTTCAGAATACGACGATGCGTTAGGAAGGAATTGTGGGACTCAAAGAGTTAATTTTGATAAACTTTACCTCTGATTCCTAGAGGGCTTCCAAACCTGAGTGAATGCGTCTACTGTTAGCCAAAGTGTTTTACAAAAGGCATCTTCGTACGCTGAAGGGATTAAATTGCACCTTGAATTTTATTTTTTATGTTTGCATGACAATCTTATGTAAATGTTGATAGCTGAAAATTGTATTTAAATACACAAATTAATGATCTGTCCTCCTTATTCCGACCATGTTTTCATCTTTCATCATTATTCTTTCAGTAAGGCGAGATTGTAAGCCAAAACTCTGAACATGTACTTAATCAAATGCAATGATTGTTTGTTGTCTATCCATCCATTAAATATCTATACCCCTTATAGTCTGACGTTCTATATACAGTAGGCTACATCCTTCCCTCATGTAAGTTTAGTTGGTATCACATGAACACTATTTTCCTCAACGTTTGTGAACGACACTGATCCGGCAGCTTATGAGGTAAACTTTTAAAATACTTTTTGCATCAAAATTTGTTAGTGTCCGATACCTGCAGAAAATATTTCAGATAATATGTCAACAGAAACGATGTTGATCGTCAGAAATTGCCAATAAATGCCCATAAAGGTTTATGGAACTGAAATAACGCAAAGCGGTACTATTCGAGGTGGTAAATGTTTAGCATAATTTTCAATAAATGGCTACAAGATTATGTAAATACTTTCCTCACATTTTCATTTTAAGAGATTAGTGTTTAGCCCTTTAACTTGGAGAAGGCTTTCTTTGTCTGATTAAAATTGTTTGGGGGAAGATAGAATAATGCACAAATGTAGTAATATGATTGATGTGGTTAAACTATAAATTATCCAGGCACCTTTATCAACTATACCTACTATCTTCAACGATACCCACTCAATATACCAACCGATCGATCATATATAGACATCATTAACCCCATTCGTTCCTATCCTATGCGCCCCCAAACATTCCTCATCCACTATACACTTACTCAGCTTATTCATTAACTAGCCACCTACTGTATTTATTATTCTTCAGTTCTCATACCTATCATATCACTTCTTAATTCCCAACCTACCCTTAGGACTTAGGACTCGTCCAACCTCCGACCGTCACTTGCCCTGCTCACTCATATAAACTAAGTACACTCACATACACACACCACCACCACCATCACCACACACACATACCTACACACACACACACTACACATACCCACATACACACACACACCCACACATCAACAAACACACACACCCATACCTACATACACCCACCCACACACACATTTACCACCTGCTAGCACCTAACTGCACCAACCACCCCCTCACTATCTCGTGCAGCCAATTTAAACACCCCCACTACCTAACATCGCCCCACGTTCTACCAACTTCTATGCACCTAGCATCTATAATGGATCAGCCAGCCGGCTAGTTTAGTAGAGAGCGTCTTAACCCAGGAGGTGAGAGTGTTTTGTTTTGTCCATGTGAGTGAGGGTGACAAAAGGCAGAACTGCCTGTAGCGAGTGCCTCCCCCAGAGTTGAAAAAGTGACAGGGCCAAAATCAAAGGACATTTGAGCCAAAATGACTGGACACATGGAGTTTGAAGCATTTTAAGTAATAGGAAGAGGGAAAGATTGATTCTGGGAGAGAGTTCCAGAGCTCAGCAGTTGAATAGAAGAAAGACTGAGAATAGCGTTTCACTCTTGGGTTGAAGAGTTGCACAGAGTAGAGGTGTGATTGTTTTGCAAGACAGATACTACGTACCCTATGTAGAGGAAGTAGTATACACTGGGAAAGCTCTGAGTAACACTGATTATTGTAGTAGTGATAGAATAGCGAGAGAGATGCAACAATTCGGCGGAGATAGATAGATTGCAGAGAGTTAGTGAGTGGATGGTAGTTAATGCTACAAAAGGTTTTCCTTTCTACTTTGTCTAGGAGTGCGGTGTGAGAGGGTCCTCCCCACATGTGCGAACAATGTTCAATACCTGGACGCCCTGTGCCCCTGTACAGAGCAAGAACCCCTTGAGGAGGTTGAGCACGCCCAGCTTCTGGGAAGCTGCCTTAGCAAGACTGGTAATATGGTCCTTCAAAGAGAGAGCAGAAGAAAAAGAGACACTGAGAATATTGAGAGAAGATGAAGGAATGCTTTTTGTATTGTTGCAGCTCAAGCACAAAGGTTTTTTAACCAATCCTGGTTGGTGCCGTTTCCCTTGAGCAAGGGGATTGGCTCTGGTCTCTGTTGGCTGTTACAGCGCTATTGAATATCTTTTGATGCCACCCATTTACATTCCCTTTATTTCCTACCATTCTAGCACCCCTGCCACTAACAACCACTCTCCCACTTCCACCCATAAAACCCAATACACACCAACCTATCAATCATTATCACATACCCAACCACACACTTTCCAACCAACCATTATCTCACTACCAATAAAACCACCCACCCAAACACCAATCTTTCAACGATGCTCCAATTACAATCTTATACCCATCCAATCTAACACTAAGTCACTCATTATATACCACTACCTATACCTCCTTCTGTCACCCACCATATACCACTTACCAAAACTCTACTTCCCATCAATCAACCCTACCACCAACCATATTCCTGAACACTCACCTATCAACCACCCAACTACCCACCACCAACCCACCAGCCACAAACCTATAACAAATTCACCCACCACCCACCCACGTTTTATATGTGTGTCCATTGCAATTCCCTTTACACACGTACCCAAGAATACTATCCAGTCATCCACTACCCACACACCAAACTATTAGTCATTCTCGTAGTCCACCACCCACTCATCTTTCCTTCCACTCACCCACCTACCAACGTGTGCCCCAACAACCCACTAACACCCAACCCCCCAACCAACCTATCAACCCTATTTTCCACCACCTACCAACACCTCAGCACCCGCCACCCACTGCCCCAACTCACCCACCCACCCACCCAACCACCTGAAGGTCTGGTGTCAGCTAAGTATAGACAGGGGCGGTAGTGCCAGGTGGTAGGAGGCTGTCACTGAAGAGAGAGAGCGGGAGGGCTATTAATTGTTACTCTCTCCAACTCTCCCACACTAGCTAATTTTTTCTCACAGTCTCCTAAACAATTACATGAGAGAGAGAGAGAGAGAGAGAGAGAGAGAGAGAGAGAGAGAGAGAGAGGCGGAAGGGGGGTTCTTATATGTTACTCTATACACACCCACTTTCTCACACGCTTATATAATTGCACATTGGCAATTTTTTGTTTTTCATTTGTTTACTTGTTCAGCTCACAAGCCCACCTATAGTCCACCCCACTCAAACAACCAGAGACCTATTTAGCACACCCAACTACCTACCTACCTTCCGACACACGATAACATTCTACCACTATCAACCCATCCACCAACCCATCGTCACCTACCAACCTATCTACATATTACCTACCACCTGCCAAGCTACCTACCAACCCATATATCTACCAACTACCAACCCCTCTACCAACCACCTGTCAACTACCAACCTATCTACATACCACCAGTAACCCACCTACCACCAGTAACCCACTTACCACCAGTAACCCACCTATCATCAGTAACCCACCTACCACCAGTAACCCACCTACCACCAGTAACCCCCGTACCACCAGTAACCCACCTCCCACCAGTAACCCACCTACCATCAGTAACCCACCTACCACCAGTAACTCACCTACCAACAGTAACCCACCTACCACCAGTAGCCCACCTACCACCAGTAGCCCACCTACCACCAGTAACCCACCTACCACCAGTAACCCACCTACCATCAGTAACCCACCTACCATTAGTAACCCCCCTATCATCAGTAACCCACCTACCACCAGTAACCTACCTACCACCAGTAGCCCACCTATCATCAGTAACCCACCTCCCACCAGTAACCCACCTACCACCAGTAACCCACCTACCATCAGTAACCCACCTACCATCAGTAGCCCACCTACCATCAGTAACCCACCTATCATCAGTAACCCACCTACCATCAGTAACCCACCTACCACCAGTAACCCACCTACCATCAGTAACCCACCTACCATCAGTAACCCACCTACCATCAGTAGCCCACCTACCATCAGTAACCCACCTACCACCAGTAACCTACCTAGCATCAGTAACCCACCTACCACCAGTAACCCACCTCCCACCTACCATCAGTAACCCACCTACCATCAGTAGCCCACCTACCATCAGTAACCCACCTACCATCAGTAACCCACCTACCACCAGTAACCCACCTACCACCAGTAACCCACCTACCACCAGTAACCCACCTACCATCAGTAACCAACCTACCATCAGTAACCCACCTATCATCAGTAACCCACCTATCATCAGTAACCCACCTATCATCAGTAACCCACCTATCATCAGTAACCCACCTACCATCAGTAACCCACCTACCACCAGTAACCCACCTACCATCAGTAACCCACCTATCATCAGTAACCCACCTACCATCAGTAACCCACCTACCATCAGTAACCCACCTATCACCAGTAACCCACCTACCATCAGTAACCCACCTACCATCAGTAACCCACCTACCATCAGTAACCCACCTACCATCAGTAACCCACGTACCATCAGTAACCCACCTACCATCAGTAACCCACCTACCATCAGTAACCCACCTATCATCAGTAACCCACCTACCATCAGTAACCCACCTACCATCAGTAACCCACCTACCATCAGTAGCCCACCTACCATCAGTAACCCACCTACCATCAGTAACCCACCTACCATCAGTAACCCACCTACCATCAGTAACCCACCTATCATCAGTAACCCACCTACCACCAGTAACCCACCTATCAACAGTAACCCACCTACCATCAGTAACCCACCTACCATCAGTAACCCACCTACCATCAGTAACCCACCTACCACCAGTAACCCACCTACCATCAGTAACCCACCTACCATCAGTAGCCCACCTACCATCAGTAACCCACCTACCATCAGTAACCCACCTACCATCAGTAACCCACCTACCATCAGTAACCCACCTATCATCAGTAACCCACCTACCACAGTAAAACCTATCATCAGTAACCCACCTACCATCAGTAACCCACCTACCATCAGTAGCCCACCTACCATCAGTAACCCACCTACCATCAGTAACCCACCTACCATCAGTAACCCACCTACCATCAGTAACCCACCTATCATCAGTAACCCACCTACCACCAGTAACCCACCTATCATCAGTAACCCACCTACCATCAGTAACCCACCTACCATCAGTAACCCACCTACCATTAGTAACCCACCTACCACCAGTAACCCACCTACCATCAGTAGCCCACCTACCATCAGTAACCCACCTACCATCAGTAACCCACCTACCATCAGTAACCCACCTATCATCAGTAACCCACCTACCACCAGTAACCCACTTATCATCAGTAACCCACCTACCATCAGTAACCCACCTACCATCAGTAACCCACCTACCATCAGTAACCCACCTACCACCAGTAACCCACCTACCAACCACTTACTAGTATACCAATAATCCACCTACAAAACACCTACCCACCACCTAACACGAGCAACCCTCCCCACTACCCACCCACCCCTTCACCCCTCCAATACAGCTGGTTTTTAGCTACGAATAGGCTTAATTGGTATTCTCTAACTGACTTCATTATTATATATTATTGTATACAATCTATTTTTTTGGTGCACGTTTTCTTTCATATGGGTACCGTTTTGCTCGCAATATACTACATTTTTTGAGACGGGTTGAATTGTGATCACATTTTCTTTCATACTTCATTGTCACAGTTAAACCTTATTGAGCGAAGTAATCACAAATATATTTCTATCTCTACGAAACTAGACGATATCTAATTCCTATTTACAGCCTTCATCGTTCGAAATTTTTAAGAATACGGTCGTAAGTCTCATCCTCGTATTCTTTTCTCGAACATTTTTACACACTCTTACCTTCACATCATTTTACACCTACCACCTTATTTTCACACTCTTATACAATCCCATACTCTTAATTTGATACACACTCAGTTACACAGTCCCCGAGGGAGTGGCCAAGAAATAATCGCCTTCATATGCTTCCATATGCTGAGACAATTCATTTCAGTATTTAGCCTGTTCGTGTTCACGGGGGAGGGTCGCTTATGACCAACTGCCCATCGGTATGTATAGTGTGTGGGGGTGCATGTGGAATGCTATGTACTGTTGTAATGTCTGTGGAGGTGATTGTAGTCTGTAACCATGTAATCAGCTTGCCCATTCTGATCAGGTGCTGGCATATACAGTAGTTGTGTACATGCGAAAGTAGTCTAACACACTTCTAATGTCGGCCATTACGGTCGGGAACGTTATCACTCAGCCATGCCGGCTCTTACTGGAACCATATTCTCAAACTTTCTTGCAGTATTTCACTCTAGCCAACTTGTTCCACACTTTTTATAATAACATTAACACAATTGCTACGATGATGCTGTGGTGTAGTGGTACGTGTTATTCACTATGTTTTGTTTGAATAAATGCAAAGCAAATATCAGACCACCCACTTTATTCTTCAGTACAATTTATGCACAATAACTATGAATTATTGTTATTATTATTAATATTAATATTATTATTGTGGGAGTAAATAGTTAGAGTGGGAGTTTCAAAATGGTCTGCTTGTAGTTCATCTCAAACAGGCATTTGACTTGGTGCACCGAGAGAAGCTCTGGGAGCTACTATGGTTATGCGGGATTCCCACGGTGATTATTGACCTGGTGTCTGGACTCTATACAGGAACAGAGAGTGCTGTCAAGTGTGGTGGGGGAACATCCTCCTTCTTCCCAGTGAATTCAGGTGTGAGACAAGGGTGTTTTCTGGCACCTACACTTTTCAACAGTTGTACCAAATACTAACAGAAGATCCCTACACGAAAACTTCATTGACATAATCAACACTCACTCACTCTGGCAAAGAGTACTTGAACCAACACGCACATAATCTAGCGTAATGAGAAACAACCCAAGCATTAGACAAGGGGTCACATCCAACAATTGTGACGCCTCCCGGCGCTGGCAGAATGGTTGCGTGGGGCATTGCAGCTCGCTAGCGCTCGCCAGGATGGGGGGATGGGCTACAGTTGTCCTAGAATGATCTGCTTTATGTTATTAGTGTCGCGTTGCCACAGACAGTCTAGAAATGGTCTTTGTTTTGGTCTGTGACCGCGCCTTGTATTTTATATTCGCTATAATATAAATGTTGCTTGTGTGAGAGGCGAGCGAGAGAGGGTGACGGGGTACACCTGGCAGCGGGGCGAGCTATCACGCGGCCCGCTTGGGCGCTGACGGCGTTGGCGGCCGGGTGGTCAACTAGTCCCTGCTCATCGCGGCCTCGTGTTTTTTACCAGCTCAGAGCTGGCCTGACACGCGTATCGTCTACATCCTTTGCAATTCTGTCCCCCATACTCGCCACTTTGCATACTATTTCTCTCTCTCGACTTCTCCTTTCTCATTCTCTAATCTATATTAAACTCAACATCCCTTCTGGTTTCAGCATAGACGTTCACCGTCGGCCAGTCGTATTGTACGCGAAGCTCTCAGATATTTCTATGTATTAGGCTTTAATGAGGTTTGGAGAGACGGACTTTTCCGTGTGTGTCCTCTCTCGGGAAGGTTGTAGACCGGTATATGTCTCCCTGGCAGGGTGTTGAGTGATTCTGCTTAGTTATTTAAAGCTAGACTAGGGGTAAGGTTACTGTGTCGTTGTCTCCGATGTGTGCAGTGTTAGCTAAGCCCTGCACGACATCAACAGGTACTGTGGGAGCCTAGGTTGTCTTCGGGTGGGTTTACTTTGCGAGCACAGCACTGTGGTGTGAGAGGGCCATAGCCTATCCCTCACAACATAGTGCTGCCTCTTTGTGTTGACTTCTGAGGGATCGCCAGGATAGAACTAGGTACTAGAGACCTAGATTTATCAAGAGAGCATCCCCGTCATATAACGTAATCTTCATTATACCACCTTCGGACAACGTTAGGCTACGAGCCGCATGCTCGCCCATTGTTGCCCTGCCTTGATACCCCAGCTAGACTTTATTAACCGAGCAGACACTGGTTAGAGATAAGCTCCATTATTATATGTATGCCACATTATTATTCACTGCACTTTTGAGCCGAGGTTGTTGTTGAGTTGCACAACCCTAGTAGGCTGTTGCGTTGTGTCACGAAGCATTTCTTTAGGTCGAGCATTACTACCTTTGCGCAGTCTTTATGATTCGCCTGCCTATTATTACTATATGTCCTAGTATTTATTGTGACCCGTATTCTGCATTATAATTGTTCAAGATTCTTTACGAACATCTTCCCAGCATCAGACTTATTTCAGAAGTTTCCAGTTGATGTTGCAGGACTAGCATTGCACTTTCTTTAATACAGGAGTGCCAGTTATTTGAGTATCTACCGTAACGTTAAATAATCACATTACTTATCTTTTCTTTGTGTAACCTAAACGAGGAATCTTTTACTGTTTGAGAATAGGCTGTTTCATCGAGCGTCAGCCTAGTGTGTGTGCACCAGTTACCGAGTCATAGGATACCTCGTGGTCCAGGCACGGATCAGGGCGGTAATGGTGTTTTGTTTTCCAGTGTTAAAGGCAGGGGTTGGATCTAGTGTTACCGTTGTTGCATTTTGCCATTATCTAGTCCAATGTTGAAGAGCCCTGTGTCTTTGAGAACCTGGATCGTAACAAATAGCGACCTAGCTCAGGATCTTGTGAACTAAGAGATAATTGCAGGATTGTTGTGGTCATTTGTTTTATTGAGGAATATAGTGGGCACGTTAATTTTTTTTTGGCAAAGTAGTATAGCACTTGAGAGTCTTCAGACATTTTTGGCAAGTGAATAGTGCTACATAAGAGTTTGGGGTACTTCTTTTCTGAATATTGTGGTGAGAAATTTTTGTGAGCATCATGTCTTATACCGGGTCAGAGGAGAATGGAGAGACAGTACGTAATGTCGAAACTGAGGAACAGCAGCATGATGAAAGGGTTAATCGGGTTAACTGTGAGGAGGATGCTAGGATATTTTTGCAATGGCCTGTTACTGCCGAGCGGTTGGAGGGTATGGATCGGTACGGTCTTCAATGCCTGGCCACAGCTATCGGTCATGCGGTTACTAGCAGCATGACCAAGGATAACTTGATAACGTGTGTACTGGGCAGGGTGACTGGTGAGCGAGATGGGTTGAGTGCTCAGAGCCCTTCGGCCATGCTTCCCCTACACTCGACTCCCAGCCATCCCAGTAGTTTGCCGACCCCGGGTACGCTTCCGCAGTTGGGTGGTGACTGGCAGGGGGGGTTGCCCCTGGGGGGACCACCGGTAATTTCAAACATTGTAGCACCTTCACCTCCTCAAGGGTTAACTCCAGAATTAGTGTATCAGCTCGAATTAGCTAAGATTCAGCAGCAAATAGAATTAGCCAAGATAGAAGAGAGAAAAACTATCAGTCAGCAGCACATAGAGCTAGCAAAAATCCAAGCTGATTTGGAGTCGACTAGGTACTGTGCCGACATGGACGTAGAGAAGTCGCGAGTAGAGACAACGGGACAGCGACTTGGGGCTGGTAACCGTGTTCATGAGCAGTCTCTCTCGCACTTATTGAAACTGGTTCCGGTGTTTGATGAGAGTGGTGTAACAGAATTTTTCACACGCTTTGAGAAGAAGTGCCAGGAACACCAGTGGCCAGAGAGTAAATGGGCAGCACTTGTATCCTCTAGATTAATAGGCAAGGGTCTTAAAGCCTACGATGCGTTGCCTATAGTCTTGTATTATCTATGAGGAACTCAAGGAGGCTGTCCTTAGAGCATACGAACTACAACCAGAGACGTACAGGTTGAAGTTCCGGGGAGTTACCAAGGGTCGGGAGAGCACCTTTTTGGAGCATACCCGGGAGCTGTCCGATGCTTTTGGGAATTGGCTGAGGTCGGAGAAAGCTACTACGTTTGACGACATTAAACAGTTGGTGCTTTTAGAGCAGTTTTTCAAATGCACGGGCGGTGATCTGACGTTAAACCTTAAAGAAAAGCAACCAAAAACTCTACAGGAGGCAGCTGATATGGCTGACCTCCGGCTATCACTAATTCGTGGGTGCGGGTCTGCCCAGCGTAGTGAGGCAGGTAACAAGGGGCGTGACGCCCCACCCCCCCGAGTTAGTGATATACCTTATGCAAACAAGTACAAGAGCCATGATACCAAGACTGACCACAAGACTAGCACCGTCCCATTTAACACCTTACGAGCGGCCTATGCGGTTTATTTATATGTACCGCACAGCGGGGTGTTTTTAGCCAAAATAGGGCTGTTTACGTGATCATTTTCATGCCTAAGACCCAGAACGTAAAACAAGTACCTATCCCTGAAAGGGCATAAACAGAGCTTTCGAATGACACCATAACGATCCTTTTATGATGGCTAGTTTTCTTGCAATAACCGTGCAACGCGAGTGCAAAAAGCATGTAATTCGGTACTTTCCCCATATAATTCAGTATGTAGCGAGTGAGAGAGGGAGGAGGGAGCTGAGATTCGTGTCAGTAGGTTCGCCGCGGTGGTCTGGAGCAGTCATACGCTCGCTAGTCTCCTGCCACCACTTGTCTCTCTCTCTCAGCAACATTACGTGCTGAAATTGCCACTCGAGTTATGTCGAGCGCCGCCTCATAGTCCAGCTTTATTTAACTCAACTTATGTGGTGAGCCACTAATTAAGGGTTAAGAAGGGGCCGGGCCCTTCCCAGTACCAAGGGAAGCCCAAAGGGGAGTTGGAGTGTTTTCATTATCATAAAAAGGGGCACTTTGCAAGAGTCTGTCCTAGCAAACCACCTACAGCAGCTGTGTCTTTGGCCTGCAACATTGGTGTGTCTCCGAAGTCATCTGAGTTTGCCTGGGGCAGTTCGTCAGAGGCTGAGGCACAGCCAATGCAGAAGCACCTGGGAGGCTCGAACCCTGCTCAGGATGTTTTTTGCGACCATAGAGGGCGGGGTTGCGTGATGTGGGCGGGGCGCAAGCATGGAGTAGAGGTCTTGCGCGATACAGGTGCTTCCCAGACTCTGATGAAAAACTTGACTGGCTACCCTATAAACGCGGCTCGAGTGGTGGTGGTGCAGGGTATTAATGCAACTCGGTCATACCCGCTGGTGCGGTTGGAGTTGGAGGTGGATGGTGTGGCACGTGAATTGGATGTCGGGATTGTGGAGAAACTGCCAGTGGAGGGCGTCGACCTTCTTCTCGGCAACGACTTTGCAATGCCCGCTTCTGAGGTTCTACCCTTTGCCGTTCTACGTCGTTGCCGAGAGGCCGGCCGACGTGAGTAGGGAAGAGCAAGAGTGGGTCGAGCGGTGCCAGACACAACCCATGGCGTGTGTTGTCACCCGAGCTCGGGCAGCTAAAGTGTCACAGCCTAGTCCTCCGTCTTCAGACCAGCGGAGGAACGATCAACAGGAGGAGGCTAAAGCTGGAGTTGGTTTTAAGAGTTTTGACTCGGCGGCTCTCCTGGGTGATTCAGTATTAGCACCATTACTTAATTCTGGAGTAGCCCCTGGGCCTGTCATCGAGAGTGACGAGGCTGGGCATGACGAGTCTCCACGACAGCAACGTTATGTACATCGAGGGAGACAGAGGGAGCAGCCCAGTATCGGGGAAGGTCATGCATTGCTCCGGGAGCAGTTAGATCGCTTGGCACCCTCAGATATACATCGGTTGCAACTAGAGGACCCTGAGCTCCAAACGTGTGCTAATGGAGCTGTAGAGCTCGACGAGGACGGTGATGCACAGCCAGGAGATTTTTTTTATTTAGAAGGCATCCTCTATAGGCGTTTTCAAGACCCTAAACGTAGTTGGCAAGAGGGGTCCGGAGTAGTGGACCAGTTGGTGGTGCCACGGGAGTGCAGGGATAGCCTACTGAGGTTGGCGCATGACATACCACTGGCAGGACATCTAGGGGTGAGAAAAACGGTGGCGGCTTTAGAAAAATTGTTTTGGTGGCCGGGGTTGAAGGGGCAGGTGGTAACCTGGATAGCAAGGTGTCATGCGTGCCAGAGGGTTGGAATACCTAACCAAACAATTCCGAGAGCCCCGTTGCACCCCATTCCTGTCAGTGGACCGCCCTTCAGTAAGGTCATCATTGATATGGTCGGACCCCTACCCCCTACTAGTGCCGGTAATAAATTTCTATTAACTATCATGGATGTGGCCACTCGTTATCCTGATGCATATCCAATGAGAAATGGCACGGCGGAAACTGTTGTCCGGAACCTGCTCTGGTATTGCTCGCGGTATGGTTACCCACAAGTGGTGCAATCGAACCAAGGTTCTAGTGTTACATCTAATCTGTTCAAACAAACTATGATTCAGCATGGCATCAGCACTGTCGTCTCTTCTGCGTATCACCCGGAGAATCAGGGGGTGTTGGAGAGGTGGCACGCCGCGCTGAAAGGCGTGCTTCGATGTTGTTGCGCAGAGAACGGAGAGGATTGGGACCTGGGTCTGCCGTATGTTTTGTTCGCGGCAAGAGAAGTACCTGGAGAGAGTCTCGGTTTCAGTCCGAATGAGCTTGTTTTCGGGCATCAGGTGAGGGCTCCTCTCCACATGGTGAAGGAGATGTGGGATGGCACTGGGCATGTTGTTCTGCGAGATAAGTTGCAACCTCTTGTTCCTGAGCGACAAGAGGAGTTGTTTGCTAGGCTGTGGCAGTCCGTCCGCATGGTTGTTGCTTCTCCAGGCCTGATGTGCGGGGTAGAATCCGACACGGAGGCTGGAGACGGTGCAGGGCTCGAGTTGGTTCCCTACCGTGTGAATCCTGCTCGACAGCCTGTGGTGAAGGCGGAGCTGGACAGCGTGTGGAGAGGGGGTCTGAGGGATGAGGAATGTCGTGAGTGGTCGTTGCCAGAGGCTTTGCAACCTGAGTTTGGTGGCAGAGTCCGTGTGTGTGTTGATTGCAAGAGTGTGGAAGCATTATCCCTGACAGACGCCTATCCATTACCCAGAGTTGACGACACCATAGACCGCTTCGGGGCTGCCTCGCTCATCACGAAGGTAGAACTAGTGAAGGGTTATTGGCAGGCCCCGTTGCCGGGAAGAGCGAAGAGAAGTGCCAGTTTTGCGATGAGCTGGGCAGTTTGTCAGTGCCAGGTGTTGTTGTGCTGCCGGAACACAAGTTGGATGTGTGGCATGCTAAGGGCACTGATAATGTTTTGGCTTTGTTTGCAGGAGAACCCTCGCTGTTCAGTCAGTGTTTGTCGCGGGTGGAGGATCCGGGGTAGGCTACCACAGTATGTTGGTATAGCCTCCTGTCTTGGCTCGCGGTGTATTTTTGCGCTGGTGCTTGTTGGCTCGCGTGTGTAGCATCAGCGTAGGGTCACAGGGCAGGAGTTGTTGGCTTTGATTAGACGAAAATTAGGCTACATCTATAGTAGCCACCAAAAACAACATTAAAATAAAATATGAAAAATTAAATAAAAACTCTTTCTTTTAATAATTAATTTTAAGATAATATTGTAGCTGAGTACTGAGTGCAGATGATTTTCCCTCAGTAGGCTGTGCTTCTTAAAGCTCGCTCTGGGAGCACAATGTTATGAATTAATGTATTATATTTGGGAAGGGTGATAATATTTTTTTATATATAAAATTTTGTTGTATTTTTTTTTTTGAGGAGACTGAGCTTGCATTCCATGAGTGGCAGTCGAGTGGCTAGGAGTGGCAGATTCTAGCGACATGCTGCCTGTTCAGATATGGGCTCATGGTTGAGTGTCCCATATCTTGGGGGGGGTGTGACGCCTCCCGGCGCTGGCAGAATGGTTGCGTGGGGCATTGCAGCTCGCTAGCGCTCGCCAGGATGGGGGGATGGGCTACAGTTGTCCTAGAATGATCTGCTTTATGTTATTAGTGTCGTGTTGCCACAGACAGTCTAGAAATGGTCTTTGTTTTGGTCTGTGACCGCGCCTTGTATTTTATATTCGCTATAATATAAATGTTGCTTGTGTGAGAGGCGAGCGAGAGAGGGTGACGGGGTACACCTGGCAGCGGGGCGAGCTATCACGCGGCCCGCTTGGGCGCTGACGGCGTTGGCGGCCGGGTGGTCAACTAGTCCCTGCTCATCGCGGCCTCGTGTTTTTTTACCAGCTCAGAGCTGGCCTTACACGCGTATCGTCTACATCCTTTGCAATTCTGTCCCCCATACTCGCCACTTTGCATACTATTTCTCTCTCTTGACTTCTCCTTTCTCATTCTCTAATCTTTATTAAACTCAACATCCCTTCTGGTTTCAGCATAGACGTTCACCGTCGGCCAGTCGTATTGTACGCGAAGCTCTCAGATATTTCTATGTATTAGGCTTTAATGAGGTTTGGAGAGACGGACTTTTCCGTGTGTGTCCTCTCTCGGGAAGGTTGTAGACCGGTATATGTCTCCCTGGCAGGGTGTTGAGTGATTCTGCTTAGTTATTTAAAGCTAGACTAGGGGTAAGGTTACTGTGTCGTTGTCTCCGATGTGTGCAGTGTTAGCTAAGCCCTGCACGACATCGACAGGTACTGTGGGAGCCTAGGTTGTCTTCGGGTGGGTTTACTTTGCGAGCACAGCACTGTGGTGTGAGAGGGCCATAGCCTATCCCTCACAACATAGTGCTGCCTCTTTGTGTTGACTTCTGAGGGATCGCCAGGATAGAACTAGGTACTAGAGACCTAGATTTATCAAGAGAGCATCCCCGTCATATAACGTAATCTTCATTATACAACCTTCGGACAACGTTAGGCTACGAGCCTCATGCTCGCCCATTGTTGCCCTGCCTTGATACCCCAGCTAGACTTTATTAACTGAGCAGACACTGGTTAGAGATAAGCCCCCATTATTATATGTATGCAACATTTTTATTCACTGCACTTTTGAGCCGAGGTTGTTGTTGAGTTGCACAACCCTAGTAGGCTGTTGCGTTGTGTCACGAAGCATTTCTTTAGTTGTCGAGCATTACTACCTTTGCGCAGTCTTTATGATTCGCCTGCCTATTATTACTATATGTCCTAGTATTTATTGTGACCCGTATTCTGCATTATAATTGTTCAAGATTCTTTACGAACATCTTCCCAGCATCAGACTTATTTCAGAAGTTTCCAGTTGATGTTGTAGGACTAGCATTGCACTTTCTTTAATACAGGAGTGCCAGTTATTTGAGTATCTACCGTAACGTTAAATAATCACGTTACTTATCTTTTCTTTGTGTAACCTAAACGAGGAATCTTTTACTGTTTGAGAATAGGCTGTTTCATCGAGCGTCAGCCTAGTGTGTGTGCACCAGTTACCGAGTCATAGGATACCTCGTGGTCCAGGCACGACTCAGGGCGGTAATGGTGTTTTGTTTTCCAGTGTTTAAGGCAGGGGTTGGATCTAGTGTTACCGTTGTTGCATTTTGCCATTATCTAGTCCAATGTTGAAGAGCCCTGTGTCTTTGAGAACCTGGATCGTAACACAATTTAGACCTATATCATACAAACAACACCTCTTTGATAACACGGAAACGGGTATTACCTGGCTTGAGCGATCATGACATGGTACTAGTTGACGCAAACATAAAACCTACCATACAGAAACAATTACCCAGAAACATTTACCGATACAACAGAGCGGACATGGGTGCCATCTCCCGGGATTTAGCCGAATACAAAGACACCTTCCTTGACAACGACCCTATGGCCAATTCTGTTGAAACGAATTGGACTGTATTCAAGACACAATGGACAAGCACATCCCCAAGAAAACTGCAACACTTAACCAGTCACCCAAATGGTTCAATAGACATCTGCACAGACACAAGGTAAAAGTATACAATGCAGCCAAACATTACAACACAGAACACTGGGAATACTACAAGAATACACAGAAAACACTACAACGATAAATGAAACAAGTAGAAACTAATTACACTGCCACTTTTCTCACAGACAACACACACAACCACTAAAAGGTTTACAGCTTCTTCAAAGCATGCAAACAAGACTCAACTGGTATAACAACATTATTACACATCGATTTTCTGTTTACACAGCCACAGAACATAGCACATGCACTTAATTCGCAGTTCCAGTCAGCTTTTACACACGAACAAGTAGACAAGCCGGAACTGTCACCATCACCACACCCGACTATACCCCCACTGCTAGATATGGAACGAATATAATTTTTCCATATTTGCGAATGCGAATGTGAATGCGATTTTTTGTTGTAAAATTCGCGAATGCTAATGCGAATTGCGAATATTTTGGAGAGATCAGATACATTAATTTAGCAGGAGTGTAAATGACAACACTGTCGCTTAATCATCTCCAACTCACTGCATCAGTAGGTTTTCACACTCCATCGCGGTGACCGACCGTGCTCCTGGCTTCTTCAGCACGTTGGATTAATCTTTGGCTAGACAAAATGGGTGATAAAGAGAACTCTTCAGAAAGTGGCAGTAGTGATGAAAGTACACGGTCATAGCAAGGAGTGTGACATTACTCGAGAGACAGTATAACTGAAAAACACTTGAACATTTTGAAATCTTGAGATTTAATGTAAGGTAAGTTATGTACTCACTGTATTTGATACGTTTTCGAATAATTTGGTACTTTTCACTGTTTCGATCTGGTACTATTAAAGCCGCATTTTCGAGCACCCCCACTATCTCCGATAGATTTGAAAAGGTGTCGTATTACACCATTAAGGGTGTCAAATATCAAGCCAACTCAATCCTGCTTTTACACTGGTTTGAGGAAGTGAAGAACTGGTTTGAGGAAGTGAAAAGTCAATCCGATTCGGGCTTTAAGTATATATCTGTAAGTAAGTCATCATACTTCATTGGCGAGTGTAAAACAAACCTATCTATCTAAATGTAGTCTTAAAATAGCCCAAACATACGCCAAAGTAAAGTAATTAACGATAATTCGAAATTGGGCTTTTGTGTATTCATGCCAAAAGAAGTGAGTTTTGATACTTATGAGAGTATGAACATTATAAATATGTTCTAATATACTACTAGGAACTCCAAAATGTTCACCAAAACCCGAATATAAGAGGTAAATATTAGCGATCATAGTCATAAGTTAAACAACAACAACAACAACAAATCGTTTGGACAATCTCGGGAGAGGAATGCTTCATTTATTAACACTCTAAGTAGCGTGTTATGAGAATGTTTTCGAAACTAATGGAACTGCAATTGTGTAAATAGATTCCTAAACCAATCTGATAATCTCAGAACTTTGAACTAATTGTAATAATTTCTAAATCTGGCCTTGTTCATCATAGCCGAAATTAAATTTCTTTTACGATGGTGCCAATGTAGCGGCTACCGCTAGATCCAGCGGATCACTTCCATCACGTGACATCAAGATATGATAAATTCTAGCTATATTAAAGAGATTTTCACCATTTTAAGGAATTGTAGGGATTATATATTATATTGGGCTATTTTAAGTTGGCTTCTACACTTTTATTTATTCGTTTGTGTTAAAATTAACATTTAATATTTTATATTTGTTTTATTTTCCATTGGTTTCGTGAAAATATTCGCACATGCGAATGCGGACGCGAATATTCGGTCCATCTCTTACACATCCGTGGAATTGAGAAACTCTTATCTGAGGTAGACGTTGACAAAACGACCGGACCGGACAATATACTTAAGGTGAATGCTGCCATTCTTGCCCCTATCCTGCAGGTTATATTTTCACAGACTCTTGAGACCGGAGAACTTCCCCACGACTAGCTTTTGGCGAACGTGACCCCGATATTTAAATCTGGAGACAGAACCCTCCCAGTTATCTATAGACATCGATTGATCTTCCATCATCTTTAACTTCTACTACAAGACCTTTTGCAGACAATAGTTTAGTTTACCGACCAATAGTTGATAGGAACGATTGCCTTCGACTTCAAGACGACTTGACTGCCCTTGAAAACTGAGAAGCCAAGTGGCAGATGACCTTCAGACCAGACAAAGACCACCACATATGTTTTACCTGCTCCATGAAACCGGTCCGCATTGCCTATAAACTCCATAATACCAACCTTGATACCGTGTATTCAAATTAGTCCACCTCTCAGCAGACATGAGGTGGAGCACACATGTGAGTAGTATGGCAAAAGCCAACAAAGCCCTTGGGTTCCTGCGCAGGAAGCTAAGGAGGTGCAACGCATACATAAACATTTAAACCACTAGTTCAACCACACATTGAATACTGCGACACCATCTGGGATCCACACACTCACAACAACATTAATAAATTAGAAGCCATACAAAATAAAGCGGCAAGATGGATAAGGCGTGATTACAGACACACTACAGTACATTGGTCACATTTCTTAAACAAGACATTAAATTAGACACACTTGCAACAATAAGACAAATACACAGACAACTAATGCTATACAAAATAACAAACAACCTAGTAGACATAGACAAAGACACATATGTACAACCTATAAATATACGATCCACACGAGGCAGCCACAACCAAAAGTACCACACATACCAGGCAAGCACCAACATATTTGGGTACTCGATTTTTCCCCGCAGCATCCAAGAATGGAATCACTTTCCATCTCGTATAGTTAACAGTCCCACTCTTGATAGTTTTAAAGTTAGGATCACCAAACATTTTTCTCCTAATCCTCATCCTCATCCTTCCCATTAGTCAAATAACTCCCCGCACAACCCCGAGCATATCATGCTGCCCGTGTGCAGCCCTCTGCGGGTCCCGAAGCTAAAGCCCGAAGCTAAAGCCCGAAGCTAGCTTTACTAAAGTTAAAGCTAAAGCTAAAAAAAGCTAAAGCTTGAATGGACTGGTTACTGGGCCAGACAGTCGGGCGGAGTCACTACGGAGCAGATATCGGCAACTTCAGGATCACAGATCTTGACTTTGCAGATGATGCAGTGATCTTAATAGAGATGTTAGATGTTCTTAGACTGACCCTTAGGGTATTAAACGGGGGAGTCAGATCCGTTGGGTTTAAAGGTCTCTTGACTAAAACCAAACTCCAAGCATTTGGTGACTTATTGGATGATAGACTGCAATCTGTTCATGCATGTGGTGAGGACTTTCTTGGATAGGATAATATTACTTATCTTGGTAGCATGATCCATAATAGTGGTGCGTCGGGCTACGATGTTAATCGTTGCCTCGACTTAGCATATGGAGTTATGGCTTCACTAAACAAAAGTATGTGGTGTCAATACCTATGCAGAAGGACGATGCTGTGGTTCTTCAAGTCTGTCTTATTATATGGATGTGATACATGGACACTTAACAGCGAGTTGAAGAGATGCATCATCTCCTTTGGTACTAAATATCATTGAAGGATCATGGGCTATCGCTCGAATGATTACATCTCAAACCAGCAACTACTCCATAAAACTGATTCAGGATAATATTTGTTGCATGGTCCGTTAACGCCAACTTCGGCTATATGGACATGTGGTTCACCTCCCTAAAGCAGACTCTGCTCACCAGGTAATATCTACAGAAGACAACCCTGAGTGGAGGGGGCCTAGGGGAAGACCACAAAACTAATGGCTGAGGTAAGTCGGCGAATCATACGATACAATACTTGATATGGGCCAGGCAGATGCCTGTAGTCTCACCCAGGAGGATCCCCTGGAGTGGACTCGGAGGGTAAGTGCAGCTACATGCTGTCACGGCGTATGCCCCCGTTGATTGAGTAAAAGAGAAAGAAGCAAGGATGAGAGTTTTCGGGATTTCAACCAATCAGCGACCTTCATTCGGAGATGTAAATGTTGATCAGCCATGCTGATGTGAAAGTACCAATCTCACTCACAAAGCTGTGAGTGTACCTATGCTTCGCACTTATTGGTTGGCTGCTTCCAATCCTCCCAATCCCATAAACCAATCTGGCTGCACCTGCTATCAAATCACAATTTGGGAAACTTTAATCCTCGATATTTCACCAAACAGCCAGCTTCCCCATCACAAAACTTCGCAGACAAATGCATTGCCAGGATACAATTATGGCAATAATTGTATCACAACATATGGGAATGATGAAAAAGACCGGTAAATGGTGTGATACAAAGGAGTACAATATAAATCAAGCAACAACAGATCTTGCAACCCCTCGAAGTTACTGCTGTTTTAAGCACCCAACAATATTTAAGAGAGGATACTATCAAGTGTGAATTAAATTAGGTTAATACAATAACAATACAGTACTAAGGACAATATTTATTAATTTACAAATGCAGTCATCTATGGGTTTCGGGCAAGGTGCTTTTCTAGGCGAACTTAAAAAGAATCAATGGTGTTGCAGTCTATAACATCTCAGGGAAGCCCATTCCTCAGATTGAGAACTCGATTAAAGAAGAAGTTCTTAGATTTATGCGAGTTAAATGATTTACCAATTATTTTTTGTTACCAATTCCCCTTGTGTAATTTGACTGGTTGATGGTAAAGTACTTACTGCAGTTTAAATTGTGGATGCCTTTGGTGATCTTGAAAACTTGAATCAAGTCACCTCTTAATATCTGCTATGTTAGGGGGAAAAAAATCAATTCCTCAAGACGCTCTTCATTTGGTTTTCTCCTCAAACACGGTATAATTTTGGTAATTCTACATTGAACTCGTTCCAGTTTGTCATATATTTTATGTAGTAGGGGCACCAGGACTAAATGTAATATTCCAGAAGTGGACGGACTAACAAATTGTAAAGAGTGAGGATTACTGTACGATTACATCTTTGGATTTATGCTAAAAAGATCTGCCTATAAAACCTATAAGTTTGTTTGCTTTCTTAACAACTTCTGTACATTGTTGACTAAGTTTTTTGGTTACTCGATATTGTTACTCCCAGTCAGTTTCTCTGTCTACACTCTCTAAGTGGGTGCCATTGATTGAATAGTTTGCTTTTTCATTTCGTGTCAAAAGTTTTGACAAGCGAAGTCCATCATCCGATAATTTATACCTCCATGATGACGTTATTTTGAGTCTAGTATCTCATAGCTTTGAATAAAGATGAATATAAATAGAAACACATGACAAGTCTCTCAACGTTACCTACCATACCATACCGGATAGCAGCCTCCGATTCGAATTCGTTGGTATATTGGCTGGTGTGACCTCTGTTAACCCCTTCACAATAATAAGATGCCTTTTCACTTTCTTTTACAGGCTAACATTAAACGATTTTACTCTGCTTTTGAAGGCTCCCTAGGAATTAGAGGAGTAAATTCTATCTCAATTATTAACACTCAGAGTTTCAAAATACCTTCCTAAACTAAATATATTCGTGTATTGATAACCTGATTATAATTTAGAAAGGCCACTTCGTACACTGAAAGGGTTAATAGAGTTCCTACTGTCATAGTAACAGGTTCGATACTATTTGGCCAGATCTGGAATGACCCAATTTAATGTTATGTGAATGTTTGTCCTTTTCCATTTTCCATTTTCCTTCCCAAAACATGTTTAATCCTATGAGTACCAGCGACGTGTGTATATTATATTCTAGCTATATATAGACGATATTATACAGCTCAGAAAGGATCTGTGGTAGTTAAAAGGGTTGGTTGAGATAGTTTGAAACCTTATTATTGCTAGAGGTCCTTCCTAAGCTGAATAATCTATATTTTTATTAATTTCACCACAACACCAAACACCTCCATTGAAATTAATGAAAGCATATATGTGATCCACCGGGATTCGAACCTGGGTTATCACACACATATTTTTAAACACGAACCATTACACCACCAGGACGGTTAAAGGTTTATGCACACGCCTACGACTTATTATCCATTCTCGAATACTGGATATTAATCTAATCAAAAATATAGTTGCCAGAATATAATGAAAGGGACTTCCCAGGTACTCTCTTTTTCTCTCTCTCTCTCTCTCTCTCTCTCTCTCTCTCTCTCTCTCTCTCTCTCTCTCTCTCTCTCTCTCTCTCTCTCTCTCTCTCTCTCTCTCTCTCTCTCTCTCTTTTCACAAACATACCGCACGCACCATCATGCACCAGAAGCTAATTCGGTAGCCAGAGAGTCAGAGGCTTACACACCCTTGCATATTTAGTATGGCTTACCGTGATTCACATTTGATGACCACTTGTGCACCTAAATACACCAACACATTCTGGCACACGCACACAAACGAGTAAATTATATCAGTTCACATGAATAATAATGAATGCTTGTTCAATTGCACTTAATTCATCACACATCACATTCAAATTTTCCACATGTAATATTATCATGATACAAACAGATAATGCTGCAGCGTTTGCATTGTCAATTACTTATTATCTGAAGAACATGAACATAGAAATATTAGGCAAACATGAAAAACACATATACATTTCACGTACAAACACACAAACAAATAACATAAAGAAAACAACTTCATGGCTACAAAGGAACAACACACACACACACACACACACACACACACACACACACACACACACACACACACTGTCACAGTGCCTACACACATAGCAACTCTAGTTAGCTGACGTAAACACCAAAACACGCACACGCCTACGGTCCTCAGTGACCTAAGACCAGGAAGCGTTTTTGTATCCCTGGTGGTGGTGTGGATGACGTAGTTGCAGCAGTTGACGAAGTATCAAAGCTGGCCCCTGCAAATACAATGTACGTCATCCACGTTGGATCCAACGATATACAGCGAACCCGGTCGGAAGATTTGCTTTTAAAGTACCAGCAGCTGATCAAGTCGTTTAAGGAGAAGTCATCAAGGATCATCGTCTCAGGAATCGTCCCCCGGCTCGGTGTAGAGAGCCGATTTTACAACATAGCCACCAGCACAAATCGTTGTCTAGCAAACCTCTGCAGGAAGGAGAACGTGGGATTCGTCGACACCTGGGACAATTTCTACTACGATGACTATTTGTTTTCGGATGATGGAGTTCATCTGAACCAGGTGGGAGCAGCGCGTTTTGGGCGTCTTCTCAACGATGCGGTGAAGGATTTTCGGAGAAGAAATCGACTCAGCACAGGACAACCAGGAAGGAGGACCGAAGACAGCGAGGACGGCAATCTACAAAGGAATTAAATACTAATCCGTCAAGAACCGCGAATTTGGATAAAGCTCCACCAACACGACCCAAATTCCAAACCGTCAGGGATAACGACCGAGGACCGAGGACAGCCATGAATGTAAATGTAGATCCGACCAGAACCAAAAATTCGATGAAAGAACGATCTGCGAGTTCTAAAACCGCAACTTTAAAGGTTTTCTATGCAAACGCTCGTAGCATACGCAATAAATTTTCAGATTTAGAGGAACTAGTGTTTACAGAAAATTATGATGTGATTGGCATAACAGAATCTTGGCTCAATACACAAGATAGAGACTTTTTAGCAGAGTATTCACTTCCCGGTTATGTAATGTTTGAGAACAGCCGAATAAATAAAAATGGAGGTGGCGTTTTATTTTATATCAAAGAAAGTCTTAACCCGACCCTCGTGTCAAAACCTCAAATTGTGAACGTCGACACATCTTTTGTGCTAATAAAGAATAATAAAGGTACAAAAATAATACTTGCGTTAATATACAGACCTCCAGCTCAATCAGTGCAAACTGACCGAGAAATTTACGAACAAATTGCAGATGTAAGTAACTCACAAGATACCGTAATTTTTGGCGACTTTAATTTACCTGTGACCAAGTGGGGCGATACTCTTACTTCACACTCCGGACATGACTTGTATACGAACTTGCAAGAGAGTTCGCTTTATCAATTTGTTCGAATGCCGACCCGTGGTAATAACGTTCTTGACATTGTACTTGCAACAAAAGAAGAATTGATAGAGAATTTGAATGTTGGTGATGAATTCAGTAACAGCGACCATCGTACGATAACTTTCACTTTAAAGTTTACTAGTAACGAACCAAATAGTAGCATCGAAAAAGTCCCTAATTTCAAGAAAGCAAACTTCCATAAACTTAGAGCTATGTTTAAAGAAACTGACTGGAGCTTTTTAATTAACAATAACGACATAAATACATCTTGGAAGTTATTCGAAACCACTTACCTAAAAGCAGTGCAAGACTGCATACCATCGAAAATACGGCGTCCAGGCCATAATAATAAGCCCAAATGGTGGAATAAAGATATTTCAAACTGCCTGCTTGCTAAAAAATGTGCTAATGATAGATTAAAATCCTCACAAAATGACGAAGAACGGGTGAAATTTGTAGAGCTACGACGCAAAGCCAAAAAGTTAATTAAGCAAAGTAAAAAGACCTTAGAGTTACATATTGCGAATCAAAGTAAAACAAACCCGAAAGAATTCTATAGTTATATCAGAAAGAAAAAAGTAGTTACTTCAACTGTTGGACCGTTAGTCGATGAAAAAGGAGAATACACCAAAGACGAAGTACAAATGAGTAATGCCCTCAATACCTTCTTTGCATCAGTTTTTACAACAGAAGACCTCAGTGATATCCCTACACCATCGCCGATTCAGATTGATAATTCAGATGTTCTAAGCAATATCACCGTTACAGAGAGAGAAGTATTGAATTGTTTAGATAAACTCAAGGTAAATAAAACGCCAGGACCTGATACAATCTCGCCTAGAGTTCTAAAGGAAGCTAAGGATGAGCTCTCCAAACCACTGACATTACTATTCAATAAATCCTTGCAGTCTGGAACTATGCCTGATCAGTGGAAGCTAGCCAACGTAACACCGATATTCAAAAAAGGCAGCAAATCCCTACCCAGTAACTATCGTCCAATTAGCTTAACCTCAGTTGTATGTAAAATGCTAGAAACGGTCATACGAGACAGACTCGTAAATCACTTGGAGGAAAATAACATACTTAAAGATACTCAACACGGCTTTCGTAAAAAACGTTCCTGTTTAACAAACCTCTTAGACTTCTTCCACGATATCCTCAACCTCTACGATGAGAGTAAAGCTGTAGATATTATATACCTTGATTTTCAAAAGGCCTTTGACAAAGTTCCCCACAAACGTTTACTGCTAAAACTAAAAGCGCATGGAATACAAGACGGTGTGTTGAAATGGATAGAAAATTGGCTCAGCAACAGAAAGCAAAGGGTAGTCATAAACGGTAAGGCATCTAAATGGACCAATGTAAGTAGCGGGGTACCCCAGGGATCGGTACTAGGACCAATTCTCTTTCTAATTTACATCAACGACATAGATGAGGGTCTCACCTGCACAATCTCAAAATTTGCTGACGATACAAAAATTGCAAATAGCGTACTCTCAAAAGAACAAGTTGATGATATGCAACACAATCTAGATAAATTGTCATGTTGGGCCCAAATTTGGCAAATGAGTTTCAATGCGGATAAATGTAAAGTACTACATGTCGGATACCTAAATGAGAAAGCAAACTATTCGATGAATGGCACTCAGCTTAAGAATGTAAACAGAGAAACTGATCTGGGAGTAACAATATCGAGTAACCTAAAACCGAGTCAACAATGTTCAGAAGTTGTTAAGAAGGCAAACAAAATAATTGGCTTTATAGGCAGGTCATTTGAGCATAAATCCAAAGAAGTTATCCTAACCCTTTACAATTCCTTAGTCCGCCCTCTTCTGGAATACTGCGTTCAATCCTGGTGCCCTTATTACCAAAAAGATATAAACAAGCTAGAACGAGTTCAACGTAGAGTTACCAAAATGATACCTAGCCTAAAGAACAAACCATACGAAGAGCGTCTTAGAGAATTAAATCTATTTCCTTTAACCCAGCGCAGATTAAGAGGCGACTTAATTCAAGTGTTCAAAATCATCAAAGGCATCGACAATATGAACTGTAGTAAGTACTTCACTATCGACCAATCTAATTACACGCGGGGAAACGGTTGCAAAATTATTGGTAAATCTTTTAACTCGCACGAATCTAAGAATTTCTTCTTCAATCGAGTTGTCAACTTGTGGAATGGGCTTCCCCGAGACGTTATAGACTGCAGCACCGTTGATTCATTTAAATTCCGCCTAGACAAATATTTTGCATCAAACCCGCGACTGACTGCGTTTGTAAATGAATAACTTTATCCTCCCCTCAGTTACTAACCCATATGTCCCCTACTAACTTCCTAGTCCTGCCACGTTAGTGGCAGGGCAGTAGTTCCCTTTCCAATGTTCCCTTACCCACTCTAAACCACTGTTTGGACACTTGATCCTCAGTGTTTTGGAGGACAAGCAACCTAGAAGGGTCACTAGATCTGTTGTTGCTTGATTTCCTTTGTACTCCTTTGTACTCCTTTGTACTCCTTTGTGACAGTCACACGCGCCAAAATACACATGGCTGACACACATGATGACAGATACACAGTGCTGTGAGTGTGTACACAAACACGCTCATTTACGTACAGGCTCACATGTACACAATCAAACACACACAATGTACAATAATGAGGTCATACACAGAACGAAACAAACATACAAAATAAGAACGTGCGCCAGCAAAAATGAAAATAAAACCCGCAGATCTCATAATAACATCATTTACAAACACATACACTCTCCCGCTCCCCCTACAACACAAACACCTATACGTACTCACTCACATAGGTAAGTCCCCACTTCTCACACACACACACACCTATAATATCCCCTTCTCAATTTTCCATACGTTTAAATACCTACACACACATTACACTAAAGAAAACTCTTACACAAAAGGATACAAATGTAATAGATGTAAACATAAGTCAAACAAATAAAAACCCTCGCAATCACACACTGCCCTTCCTCCCTCACTCACTCACACACACACATCGAAGTTCCAAATACCCAAATTAGAATCGTTGTTACCAATAACAGTTATGAGGTACTGTGTGTGTATGTGTGTGTGTGTGTGTGTGTGTGTGTGTGTGTGTGTGTGTGTGTGTGTGTTATTCTTATTAGTCAAGGTGGTAAGAGGATCTCGGGTAAACATAATAGACGACCCAATCAAATGAGTCGTAGGCAGTTTTTGAATAGTCATAATATATAATCAAAGTATGGCTTTTACTTTGTTTGTGTTTGTATTTATGTGGTGTAAGACGGAAACAGAAGGCAAAGCTGCCTGTAATGAATGCGCCCCCCCCCCCCCTCCCCTCCAATTGGAAGAGTGACAGAGAGCCAAATTCAAAGTAAGTTAGTCAAAATATTTGGACACACGAAACTTAAAGCAGTTTAAGTCGAAGGATGAGCGATAGACTGAGGGAGAAAATTCCAGAGTTTACTTGTTGAGTGGAAGAAAGACTGGGAAAACCGGTTCACTCCTGGGTTAGAAAGTTGGACATAAAATGGGTGGGAATGTGTTGATTGGTGGGTACCACCTGCTCTCCGGAAGGAAGGAGGTATACACTGAGAAAGCTTGAAAGAACATTAATTCCGGTAGAAGAGAGAGAGAGAGAGAGAGAGAGAGAGAGAGAGAGAGAGAGAGAGAGAGAGAGAGAGAGAGAGAGGGAGGGAGAGAGAGAGAGAGAGAGATATGCACATTGCAGCGTGTAGAGAGAACTTGTAGAGAATTAGTAAGGGGAAGTGAGTTGATGAGTCAAACTGTTTTTGGCTCAACCTTTCGAGAAGTGCGGTATGAGTGGAAGCTCCCCACACATTTAAACAATACTTGATATATGGGCGTACAGCACCCCTGTACAGAGCAAGAAGCTGCGTAGGGGTAAAGAACCTAAAGAAACGGGTGAGTACACCTAACTTCTGGGAAGCTATTTAAGCAAGAGTGGTAATATGATATTTCCAAAAAAGGTCAGAAGAAAAAGAGAGACCAAGAGTATTTTTAGGGGATGAAGGACTGATCAGAGTATTGTTGAAGAGTAAGGGATAGTCGCGTGGAAGATTGTGACGAGTAAAAAGATGAAGAAATTGGGAATTTGAAAGCACAGAAAGTAAAACATGGTCTTATCTCTGCAACAATTGGAAATAGTTGATCGATCAGAAGATAGGTGTGCTCATCACATGAGTTTTGAAGTAACTAAACGGAGAGTCACTGTGAAAAGCTAGTTGCTTTGTGTAAGGTAGAGGTAGGAATGGATAGGACTAGAAGTACAGTTGAGAAGATCATTATAGAATATTAGAAATAGAATTAGAGACAGGACAGAACCCTGAGGAACACCAGAGTTGATAGGTTTAGGAAGTGAGTGATGGTCGTCCACAACCACAGCTATGGAGTGGTCAGAATGTTAATTGGGGATAAATGCACAGATAGCGGGCTAGAAACATAAAGTTGATAGTTTATAAACAAGGGATTTCTGCCAGACTCTGTTGAATGATTTAGATTTGTCTCGCACAATAGAAAAAGTCTCACTGAAATCCCAAAAGGAGGATAACCAAGAGTTAATAAGATAGGAGAGTAGATCACCAATAGAGCAGGCCAGCCCTTAAGGATACCATACTGGCGGTCTGAAAGTACTGTAGATTTTGGGAAAACAAATGCTTAAGAAATTTTGAATTAAGAATAGATTATATAACTTTATACATGCAAGATATGAGAGCAATTGGACCATAGTTGAAGGGTTGGGAGCCTTCTTCGGTAAAGGTCGAATGAGAGCAAACTTCCAACAAGAAGGAAATACGTTAGATGAAGCACAGATGAAAAATTGTTTGCCTAGACTCTAGAGGAAGTCACCACGGAAGTACAGTTTTTGAGTACAGCAGGAGGAACACCATCAGGACCGTACACCTTCTTAGTATTAAACCCAGAGAGGATAGAAAGTACATTTTTAGAAGAGATTAGGATATTAGGCATAAGTAGGAGCGAGGGTTGTGGAGAGAGAGGAATGGAACTGGAATCATCCAAGGTGGAGTTTCTAGGGAAAGTTTTTGCGAAGCGTTCAGCTTTGTCAGAGGAAGAAGCGATGGTAGTGCCATCTGAGTGGAAAAAAGGATGGAAAGACGAGGAAGAAAAATGGTTGGAGAGGTTTTTGGCTAGATACCAAAAAGCTTGGGAAGAGCTAGAATTGGATAGTTCATTGCATTTATTTTTGATGAAAGAGTGTTTGGCAAGTCAAAAAACAGATTTGGCTTGATTCCGGGCAGAAACATAGGTAGAATGAGATTCTTGAGTTTGAAAGCGTCGGTACCATTTGAATGCTTTCTCCTTATTGCGAACAGTAGTAGAACAAGCGTGAGTGAACCAAGATTTTGTTTGCATTAGTTTGAGATAAATGTAATGGAATGTATGCCTCCATGCCCGAGAGGATTACTTCGGTAATACGTTCAGCACTCTCCGAGGGTCCCCGGCCACGGAAGCAAAAACCATTCAATGGGAAGTCAAAGAAGTACTGCCGAAAAGCCTTCCAGTCGGCAGCGCCAAAGTGCCACAAGCGCCACCGGCTGGGAACATCGGGTGGCCGTACCAGAGAGATAGGACAGGTGACACAGATACGTTAATGGTCGGAGGAACCCATAGGAGAGAAAAGATCAACAGTATAAGCAAAAGGGTTAGAAGTTAGAAACTAGTCGAGAATGTTGGGCTGATCTCCGAAGCAATCCGGGATACGGGTGGTTTGCTGAATCAACTGTTCAAGGTAATTTAGGATATAGAAAAGATGTAGGCTTGTACACCAGGTTGGTCAGTAGAATGAGAGGAGAGTCATTGGTGGTGTTGAACGTTGAAATCTAAGATGGAGATTTCTGCGAAAGGAGAGATGGATTGGATGTATTCCACTTTAGAGTTTAGATAGGCAAAGAATATTGGGAAGTCATTAGAGTTGGGGGAAAGATAGAAAGCACATAAATATTTAGTATGAGAGTGACAGGATAGTTTGAGCCATAACGTTGAGAATTCAGAGGAGTCGAAATCGGGAACACGAGTTTGTAGTGAATTTTTATACACAACAACCACCTTTGGCTTTGAAACTAGGATAGAAATTGTAGGAGGGTACAGAGAAGGGTTTGCTGTCAGTAGTCCAAGACAACTGAGTTTCACTGGGAAAGAGAAGATCAGGGTTGACAGAGGAGAGGTGGATGGTCAACAGAGTAGAAGTTAGAGGAAAGGCCGCAAATGTTGCAAAAGTTGATAGTGAGAGTTTCAGGCCATGGTCCAAAATATTTTCATGGATCGTTGGGAGGGTATCCAGCCTATGTTTTGGGGGCATTTGCAATTCAACCTCCCCCCCCCCCACCACCCTGGGGACTCCAAGGCTTGGCGTTTTTGTGTCATCATTTTTGTTTGTAAATTTTCGTGTATTGGAAAGAAGTCTAGTGTGCTTGTGTGGTGTAATGTAAAAGAGAGAGATGCTTGTGAAAACTAGCTGGATTACTCTCAGTGTAAGTGAGGCACAAATAAAATCTGTAAGAGAGGCCAATCAACAATCAAATGAAAGAGGAGTTCCAGCGACTCCTTATCACATGCCTATAGCCTCCCCTGTTCGATTCGTGCCTACAATTTCCCCCTGCCTTCTTTTGTCTCAAAATTCCTTTCTGGACGTTCCATAGCTGCGGTTGTGGAAAGGCATATCACTCCCTTCCTCATCCTATGAACTCTGGTGTTCCTCAGGGTTCTGTCTTGTCTTTAGCTATCTTTCTAATATTCATTAATGATCCTCTCAACTGTACCTCTAGTCCTACCCATTCATGTGCTGGTGGCTCTACCTCGCTCTGTTCAACTGGTTTTCCACAATGACTCACCACTCAATTAATCCAAAACGTGGTGAGGTCATAGCACACCTATCTTCTGATCTATCAACAATTTCCAATTGAGGCAAAGAGAATCTTGTTATTTTCAATGCTTCCAAAACCCGATTTTTCTATCTATATACCCGTCACAATCTTCCACACAACAATCACTTACTCTTCATCAATACACAAATCAGCCCTTCATCTTCTCTCAATGTTCATGGTGCTTCTTTTTCTCCTAATCCTTCTTAGAAAAATCATATTACCACTCTTTCTAAAGCAGCTTCCCAGAAATTAGGCGTGCTCAACCATCTCTGTGGGTTCTTCACCCACGTACAGCTTCTATGCTCTGTTAAGGGGCATGGTACACCCATGGGTATTGTGTATTGGGTATTGTTCCCATGTGTGTGGAGGTTCCACCCATACTGCTTTTCACGAAAGGGTAAAGTCAAAAGCATTTTGTATCGTCAACTCACTTCCTTTTACTAATTCCCTGCAATCTCTCTCTACATACCGTAATGTTGCATTTATCTCACTCTTCTACCGCTATTACAATAATCAGTGTTCTTTATACTGTAGCTTTCTCAGTTTATACCTCCTCCCTTATGGAGAGTTGGGGGCACCCGCCTTTCAACAGACTCCCACCCCTATTCTGTCCAACCCGGTAACCTAAAAGTGAACTGCATTTCGCAGTCTTTCTGTTACTCAAGAAGTAAGTTTTGGAACTCTCTCCCTCTATCTTCCTATGACTTAAATTGCTTCAGACTTCGTGTGTCCAGACATTTTTGACCCTGACGTACCTTGAATATGGCTCTCTGTCACTCTTTCATCTTTGTCTCCATACACATAAACAAAAATTTGTCAATTACGAATTTAATTAGTTTAGATTCTTATCAAATACCTTAATTGTCTATAATTACTTTTTGCAGAAAATTAATTTTAAAGTATTAATTCCAAAATATTGTACCATGCAGAAAGCTAAGGCATGAATTAATTGTCATACATATTATATATATTAAACTTTTAAATGTATGCTGTTAGTATACAATGACGCTTGTCTTATACTATCAGTAGTCGATTTGACTTGCATAAGAAGAGATGTGGGAGTCTGAAGAATCATTGAGAGATATTACCCCTTTCATTCCTAGCGGGCCTCACAAAGCTAAGCAAAATCGCATGTGGTTAGAAAGAATCTAGTGGCAAATATGTCATAGTACTGAGAGGGTTATCATAATGCCACGATGAAGGATGCAAATTGGAGCACAATACAATCCGTATATTGATAACATTATTTACCATTAACCAAAATGTAAAATTGGATAGAATATTAACCCTTCACCCAACATTAATATGCATATGGCACTAATGAAGCTATCCAAAGTGTCGTAAACCTCTGATAAATAAAGAGACAGCTTCACCTTAACGAGATTAATACGCGTGAGGAGAGATAGCTGTGACGTGAATATCTTCCCGTTGAGTTGATTCACTTAAAATACTATGGATGGATGAATTGGCTGGTATGATTATATTAACATCATTGATGTTGATGGTGGTTACATAGATTGACAGGTGGATATAATAGATTGGTTTACGATATATATATATATATATATATATATATATATATCGTAAACCAATTTATGTAACCACCATCAACATCAATGATGTTAATATAATCATACCAGCCAATTCATCCATCCATAGTATTTTAAGTGAATCAACTCAACGGGAAGATATTCACGTCACAGCTATCTCTCCTCACGCGTATTAATCTCGTTAAGGTGAAGCTGTCTCTTTATTTATCAGAGGTTTACGACACTTTGGATAGCTTCATTACTGCCATATGCATATTAATGTTGGGTGAAGGGTTAATAATCTATTCAATTAATACTTTTTTGGTTAATGGTAAATAATTTTATCAATATACGGATTGTATTGCGCTCCAATTTGCATCCTATATTGCATGCATATATATATATATATACCGGTGTATATATGTGCAACTCTCCAACCCAAGAGTGAAATGCTATTCTCAGACTTTCTTCTATTCAACTGCTGTGCTCTGGAACTCTCTCCCAGAATCAGTCTTTCCCTCTTCCTATGACTTAAATAGCTTCAAACTCCGTGTGTCCAGGCATTTTAGCTCGAACGTCCCTTGATTTCGGCCCTGTCACTCTTTGAAATCTGGGGGAGGCACTCGCTGCAGGCAGTTATGCCTTTTGTCTCCCTTATTCACATAGAGCAACATAAACAGTATATATATATATATATATATATATATATATATATATATATATATATATATATATATATATATATATATATATATATATATATATATATATATATATACCTCCTACCCTTCATATTGTTTCCTTGGCTACACTATTGTACCTTTCAGTATAGTATTATGATGACATTTTTTTGCTTGCGCTGGCTAGTTATAGTTCAGACAATGATGTCCGTCTTATTGCCACCGGGTTTAAAATCGAAACTCAGTTTCACCTTTGGTACACTTTAGGACATGAATCGTGACCTTAGCATTTCCCATTAATCACGAATCTGTTAAATCTACGCTTCTCATTAATGCTATGCCTAATATTTACATCTCAGAGGTTCGGTAATGCTGTTCGATAATTCATATTGAGGCAGAATTTGTGTCTCAGCGTGTATATATGTACATTTTATTGTTCTTGCTACCACTATAACATTTTACTAACCTCAGAGAGCGCCCGTTGTGAAAGGGTGAATACAATTGTTAGTAACGTTTGATAAATAAACAACTTTATTTCGCAATGATAATTGCGAATATGCTGAACGTAAATCAGTGTAAAAGACAAAATTCAAATAAAAATTTAGCTTAAAAGTTATCTAATAAACTACAAAACTTGCGTTCAAGTGCATTAGCGAAGAAAGTAATACGAAAATATTGTACATTCCATATAGATTACCAGGATTTAATTTGTTACAACATTATTATGGTTTCCAAAATTGACAAGTGTTACACAATCGTTTCAAAACAAATGTTATTTTGTACAGTAAGGCTTTCATGGAACTTTAGATGTAGTACATTAGATTAATTTTTGTTCTGTAGAAGACTTTTCTCAAACAGTAGTTAAATAAAACTGTTCGTCTTGAGTAATAAATAGATCCATAATTATTAATTGATGTCACTTGTAATACACACTATTTTTTTCATATAAATATAACTTGTTTTCAGCCAGTAAATGTGTTAGCTCCGTAACGTAAAATTACATAGAAATAGAAACAATACAAAAATAGCGGAATGAGATAATGTGCCTAGTGTTTCTATTTTCATCACCCGACCTAAGCCTCCTGAAATAGCGATGAAGGGGCGGTACATGTTAAGGTATCTTCCTCTTCACATTCCTGGCTGTCTACATCACTATGGGAAGAGAGAGAGAGAGAGCGAGAGAGAGAGAGAGAGAGAGAGACAGAGAGAGAGAGAGAGAGAGAGAGAGAGAGAGAGAGAGAGAGAGAGAGAGAGAGAGAGAGAGAGAGAGAGAGAGAGAGAGAGATTTTTCCCCGAGGGGCGAGTTTATTGAGCAGCACCCCCCATCCTGTGAGGGGACAACCACTGGTAAAGCGATACATACTGCTGAAAGAGACATTATTCCACTGAAACAACAGCATCGTCGCGTGGTTACATTCATATTTGTGTTTATAAATCAGGTAGGCATTATTTAGATGTGTTATTATAGTTTCCTCAATTAATTGGCACATGTGTTGTATATACAGTACGTAGCTCATGAGTATTAGCCTGAAACAAAGAAAGAGCTTGTCGTGACTGCATTACTAATTGACTGGTTATAAATAATAGCACTACCGAACTACTGCAATCATATGAGGAGACTACATATTTTTCATTACACCAATGGTTATTGAGGTCATAGTTAGCTGAATACAATTATTACATACATGATGTGACTAATATTTCCAACTACATAAATTATTATGCAATAATAGTACTACAAATATATTACAATCATATGAGGGACACTTCATATTCTTTATTACATCAACGGTTGTTGAGGTTATAGTTAGCTGAATACAACGGTTACATACATAATGTGACTAAAATTACCAACTACCGAAGTTATAATGCAATTATAGTACTACAAATATATTACAATCATGAGGGACACTTGTTCATATTCTTCATTACAATAATGGTTATTGAGGGCCTAGTTAACTGAATATGACCAGTGGACAAGTTTACATGCCCATGGTAAGATAATATTTAGTAGGGTGTGAGGTTATGGGAGAGAGGGAGGGGGTTGTAGGAGGTAGAGGAGGAGAAGTAGGGTGTGTGTGGTGGGGTGAGGGGGGGGGGGGGGGGTGAGGAGGAAAAGGAGGTAAGGTACTCCAGGGAGGAGGTGTGTGTCAGAGGGAAAGTTTCTGTGTGTCTGTATGTGTGTGTGTGAAAAAACAAAACAAAAAAACACTGGTCATAAATTATCCTACATCCATGGATATTAATGTCTTTGTCAGCTGAATATACACCGGGGACCGACATCCATATTAACGTATATATTGAAACCTGGTTAATATGAGTGATTGTGGCACACACACACACACACACACACACACACACACACACACACACACACACACAGAGAGAGAGAGAGAGAGAGAGTACAAAGTACAAAGGAGTACAAAGGAAATCAAGCAACAACAGGTCTAGTGACCCTTCTAGGTTGCTTGTCCTCCAAAACACTGAGGATCAAGTGTCCAAACAGTGGTTTAGAGTGGGTAAGGGAACATTGGAAAGGGAATTACTGCTCTGGAACTAATGTCCTTGGCAGGATTAGGAAGTTAGTAGAGGACATAAGGGTTAGTAACTGAGGGGGGGATAAAATAAAGTTATTCATTTACAAACGCAGTCAGTCGCGGGTTTGATGAGAGATATTTGTCTAGGCGGAGTTTAAAGGAATCAACGGTGATGCAGTCTATAACGTTTCGGGGAAGCCCATTCCACAAGTTGACAACTCGATTGAAGAAGAAATTCTTAGATTCGTGCGAGTTAAAAGATTTACCAATAATTTTGCAACCGTTTCCCCGCGTGTAATTAGATTGGTCGATAGTGAAGTACTTACTACAGTTCATATTGTCGATGCCTTTGATGATTTTGAACACTTGAATTAAGTCACCTCTTAATCTGCGCTGGGTTAAAGGAAATAGATTTAATTCTCTAAGACGCTCTTCGTATGGTTTGTTCTTTAGGCTAGGTATCATTTTGGTAACTCTACGTTGAACTCGTTCTAGCTTGTTTATATCTTTTTGGTAATAAGGGCACCAGGATTGAACGCAGTATTCCAGAAGAGGGCGGACTAAGGAATTGTAAAGGGTTAGGATAACTTCTTTGGATTTATGCTCAAATGACCTGCCTATAAAGCCAATTATTTTGTTTGCCTTCTTAACAACTTCTGAACATTGTTGACTCGGTTTTAGGTTACTCGATATTGTTACTCCCAGATCGGTTTCTCTGTTTACATTCTTAAGCTGAGTGCCATTCATCGAATAGTTTGCTTTCTCATTTAGGTATCCGACATGTAGTACTTTACATTTATCCGCATTGAAACTCATTTGCCAAATTTGGGCCCAACATGACAATTTATCTACTGTAGATTGTGTTGCATATCGTCAACTTGTTCTTTTGAGAGTACGCTATTTGCAATTTTTGTATCGTCAGCAAATTTTGAGATTGTACAGGTGAGACCCTCATCTATGTCGTTGACGTAAATTAGAAAGAGAATTGGTCCTAGTACCAATCCCTGGGGTACCCCGCTACTTACATTGGTCCATTTAGATGCCTTACCGTTTATGACTACCCTTTGCTTTCTGTTGCTGAGCCAATTTTCTATCCATTTCAACACACCGTCTTGTATTCCATGCGCTTTTAGTTTTAGCAGTAAACGTTTGTGGGGAACTTTGTCAAAGGCCTTTTGAAAATCAAGGTATATAATATCTACAGCTTTATTCTCATCGTAGAGGTTGAGGATATCGTGGAAGAAGTCTAAGAGGTTTGTTAAACAGGAACGTTTTTTACGAAAGCCGTGTTGAGTATCTTTAAGTATGTTATTTTCCTCTAAGTGATTTACGAGTCTGTCTCGTATGACCGTTTCTAGCATTTTACATACAACTGAGGTTAAGCTAATTGGACGATAGTTACTGGGTAGGGATTTGCTGCCTTTTTTGAATATCGGTGTTACGTTGGCTAGCTTCCACTGATCAGGCATAGTTCCAGACTGCAAGGATTTATTGAATAGTAATGTCAGTGGTTTGGAGAGCTCATCTTAGCTTCCTTTAGAACTCTAGGCGAGATTGTATCAGGTCCTGGCGTTTTATTTACCTTGAGTTTATCTAAACAATTCAATATTTCTCTCTCTGTAACGGTGATATTGCTTAGAACATCTGAATTATCAATCTGAATCGGCGATGGTGTAGGGATATCACTGAGGTCTTCTGTTGTAAAAACTGATGCAAAGAAGGTATTGAGGGCATTACTCATTTGTACTTCGTCTTTGGTGTATTCTCCATTTTCATCGACTAACGGTCCAACAGTTGAAGTAACTACTTTTTTCTTTCTGATGTAACTATAGAATTCTTTCGGGTTTGTTTTACTTTGATTCGCAATATGTAACTCTAAGGTCTTTTTACTCTGCTTAATTAACTTTTTGGCTTTGCGTCGTAGCTCTACAAATTTCACCCGTTCTTCGTCATTTTGTGAGGATTTTAATCTATCATTAGCAAATTTTTTAGCAAGCAGGCAGTTTGAAATATCTTTATTCCACCATTTGGGCTTATTATTATGGCCTGGACGCCGTATTTTCGATGGTATGCAGTCTTTCACTGGTTTTAGGTAAGTGGTTTCGAATAACTTCCAAGATGTATTTATGTCATTATTGTTAATTAAAAAGCTCCAGTCAGTTTCTTTTAACATAGCTCTAAGTTTATGGAAGTTTGTTTTCTTGAAATTAGGGACTTTTTCGATGCTACTATTTGGTTCGTTACTAGTAAACTTTAAAGTGAAAGTTATCGTACGATGGTCGCTGTTACTGAATTCATCACCAACATTCAAATTCTCTATCAATTCTTCTTTTGTTGCAAGTACAATGTCAAGAACGTTATTACCACGGGTCGGTGTTCGAACAAATTGATAAAGCAAACTCTCTTGCAAGTTCGTATACAAGTCATGTCCGGAGTGTGAAGTAAGAGTATCGCCCCACTTGGTCACAGGTAAATTAAAGTCGCCAAAAATTACGGTATCTTGTGAGTTACTTACATCTGCAATTTGTTCGTAAATTTCTCGGTCAGTTTGCACTGGTTGAGCTGGAGGTCTGTATATTAACGCAAGTATTATTTTTGTACCTTTATTATTCTTTATTAGCACAAAAGATGTGTCGACGTTCACAATTTGAGGTTTTGACACGAGGGTCGGGTTAAGACTTTCTTTGATATAAAATAAAACGCCACCTCCATTTTTATTTATTCGGCTGTTGTCAAACATTACATAACCGGGAAGTGCATACTCTGCTAAAAAGTCTCTATCTTCTGTATTGAGCCAAGATTCTGTTATGCCAATCACATCATAATTTTCTGTAAACACTAGTTCCTCTAAATCTGAAAATTTATTGCGTATGCTACGAGCGTTTGCATAGAAAACCTTTAAAGTTGCGGTTTTAGAACTCACAGAACGTTCTTTCATCGAATTTTTGGTTCTGGTCGGATCTACATTTACATTCATGGCTGTCCTCGGTCCTCGGTCGTTATCCCTGGCGGTTTTGAATTTGGGTCGTGTTGGTGGAGCTTTATCCAAATTTGCGGTTCTTGACGGATTAGTATTTAATTCCTTTGTAGGTTGCCGTCCTCGCTGTCTTCGGTCCTCCTTCCTGGTTGTCCTGTGCTGAGTCGATTTTTTCTCCGATAATCCGTCACCGCATCGTTGAGAAGACGCCCAAAACGTGCTGCTCCCACCTGGTTCAGATGAACTCCATCGTCCGAAAACAAATAGTCATCGTAGTAGAAATTGTCCCAGGTGTCGACGAATCCCACGTTCTCCTTCCTGCAGAGGTTTGCTAGACAACGATTTGTGCTGGTGGCTATGTTGTAAAATCGGCTCTCTACACCGAGCCGGGGGACGATTCCTGAGACGATGATCCTTGATGATTTCTCCTTAAACGACTTGATCAGCTGCTGGTACTTTAAAAGCAAATCTTCCGACCGGGTTCGCTGTACATCGTTGGATCCAACGTGGATGACGTACATTGTATTAGCAGGGGCCAGCTTTGATACTTCGTCAACTGCTGCAACTACGTCGTCCACACCACCACCAGGGATACAAAAACGCTTCCTGGTCTTAGGTGCCCTGGCGCAAAACTCTGTGAGCTGACCACGTATCATCGAGTCTCCCACGAGCCGGACTTCTTCTATTTACTCTTCGTCATCTGAGTCTGTGAGTATCTGGAAACGGTTTTGACACTCGGTAATCGGTATGTGTTTCCTGGTCTTGGGGCAAACGTTGTTCCTCACGACACGGAAGTTGTCTTGAGGGGGAAGAGAGTCACTATTTGTATCTTGAGTATTGGAAACATCAGCGACATCATAAGTGGCTACTGTAGGCGTTGAATTGTTGGCAGTTGACGTTGGGGCGTTGGTGGCTGCTGGAGTTGCGGTGACAATTGAAGTTTGTGGTACTCCAACGTTGAGTGTTACAAACTCTTGGAGTGATTCCAGCTTCATGGTGAGGACGTTGATCTTGTTGTAGGCTTCATCTAATTTGACTGTAAAATTCTCTCGTTGCTGGCAGAGCCGGCAGACTTGAAAATCGACAGTAGCAAACATGGACTCACCAAACCTACCGGCGCAGTTCGCACAAGCGCGAGGCATGGTGACAGTCACTTTCTTCAGATCACTTCACTCGCTTAAAAAACACTTCACTCACTTTAAAACACTTCACTCACTTTAAAAACACTTCAATCACTTCAACCGAAAACAAATATGCTGAAATACGCAGAAATATCAGGGGTGATAGCCTAACCGAAAACAAAAATGTTGAGATACGCAGAATTAGGCTTCCAGGGGCGATAGCCTAACCAAAAGTTTTGTTTTTAAATTGAAATACGCAATAATAGGCTATCAGCGTTGAATAGCCTAACCGTAAATAATACAATCGCAGAAATAGGCTACCAGGTGTGATAACCTAACCTTAAACAAATATATGTATAACAGAATATGTAACTAAATATACAATTTTCCAAATAGAGATTATATAAAAATAAAGTGTGACTGCACACAAGGGGTTAATATACTGTGTCAACAGATGGCCCTGGTGTCGCTGTAGCCTAGTAAAGCAGTAGCCTACTCTTTTTAGATAAAAAAGTCTATCAGTCAAAGGTTATTACAAGATCGTGCAAGCAACAACTAAAATTACAGATATATATAGCTACAGTAGGATACTAAATACAATATCTACAAGAGTAAATAATAAAACAGATTGGCTGGCTATAGGCTAGGCTAGGTTTGGGTTAGGTTAAAAGCTTGGCAGGTTGGGTTAGGCTAGGTTAGTTTGTACAAATACCACCCTTAGCTTAAAGTAAAATCAGTCTGAGGAGAAAAAGTCAAGAATATATCTAGGGGGAAAAGATAAATGAATGCACTTAAATTTGGTACAAAATTTGCTGGTATTTAACACCTTACGAGCAGCCTATGCGGTTTATTTATGTGTACCGCCCAGCGGGGTGTTTTTAGCCAAAATAGGGCTGTTTACGTGATCATTTTCATGCCTAAATAAGACCCAGAACGTAAAACAAGTATCTATCCCTGAAAGGGCATAAACAGAGCTTTCGAATGACACCATAACGATCCTTGTATGATGGATAGTTTTCTTGCAATAACCGTGCAACGCGAGTGCAAAAAGCAGGTATTTCGGTACTTTCGGTACATAATTGAGTATGTAGCGAGTGAGAGAGGGAGGAGGGAGCTGAGATTTGTGTCAGTAGGTTCGCCGCGGTGGTCTGGAGCAGTCATACGCTCGCTAGTCTCCTGCCACCACTTGTCTCTCTCTCTCAGCCACATTACGTGCTGAAATTGCCACTCGAGTTATGTCGAGCGCCGCCACATAGTCCAGCTTTATTTAACTCGACTTCAGTGGTGAGCCGCTTTTTAAGGGTTAATATGTATAATCCCCCAAAAAAGTTTGTTTACAAAATGGCGTCGGCGTTAGTCCCTGTAGGCAGGTTAGTTAGTAAACAGTATTGTTTATTAGCAAATTAATATGCAAAGATTTACTTACATACAAGGCAGTTCAATAGATACTTACTACAGTAGGTAATGGGTAAAATTAGGGGCTACGATTTTATATAAAATAGTAATAGGAGAGCGTTTGTTTACAAAGCAAAACAAAACAACAGATGGCGCTAGTGGCGCCCTGTCCGAGCAGGAGTCTTGTGATAAACACAAAGTTTATCAGTCAATACACAGCGAAATATCGTGCAGTGTTACTTACTAAGCTACAGGATGGTTAAACGTGCTCTAAACCACCTTTCATGCCCAAGAATGAAGAGGATGAGTAGTTAATACTCAAATTATGATCGATATCGTGAGAGCGTTGACAGAGCGTCTGCAGCGTCTGGCGGTAGCACGGGAGAGAGAGAGAGAGAGAGAGAGAGTACAAAGGAAATCAAGCAACAACAGATCTAGTGACCCTTCTAGGCTGCTTGAGAGAGAGAGAGTACAAAGGAGTACAAAGGAAATCAAGCAACAACAGATCTAGTGACCCTTCTAGGCTGCTTGTCCTCCAAAACACTGTGGATCAAGTGTCCAAACAGTGGTTTAGAGTGGGTAAGGGAACATTGGAAAGGGAACTACTGCCCTAGAACTAACGTGGCAGGACTAGGAAGTTAGTAGGGGACATATGGGTTAGTAACTGAGGGGAGGATAAAATAAAGTTATTAATTTACAAATGCAGTCAGTCGCGGGTTTGATGCGAGATATTTGTCTAGGCGGAATTTAAATTAATCAACGGTGCTGCAGTCTATAACGTCTCGGGGAAGCCCATTCCACAAGTTGACAACTCGATTGAAGAAGAAATTCTTAGATTCGTGTGAGTTAAAAGATTTACCAATAATTTTGCAACCGTTTCCCCGCGTGTAATTAGATTGGTCGATAGTGAAGTACTAACTACAGTTCATATTGTCGATGCCTTTGATGATTTTGAACACTTGAATTAAGTCACCTCTTAATCTGCGCTGGGTTAAAGGAAATAGATTTAATTTTCTAAGACGCTCTTCCTATGGTTTGTTCTTTAGGCTAGGTATCATTTTGGTAACTCTACGTTGAACACGTTCTAGCTTGTTTATGTCTTTTTGGTAATAAGGGTACCAGCATTGAACGCAGTATTCCTGAAGAGGGCGGACTAAGGAATTGTAAAGGGTTAGGATTACGTCTTTGGATTTATGCTCAAATGATCTACCTATATAGCCAATTATTTTGTTTGCCTTCTTAACAACTTCTGAACATTGTTGACTCGGTTTTAGGTTACTCGATATTGTTACTCCCAGATCGGTTTCTCTGTTTACATTATTAAGCTGAGTGCCATTCATCGAATAGTTTGCTTTCTCATTTAGGTATCCAATATGTAGTACTTTACATTTATCCGCATTGAAACTCATTTGCCAAATTTGGGCCCAATGTGACAATTTATCTAGATTGTGTTGCATATCGTCAACTTGTTCTTTTGAGAGTACGCTATTTGCAATTTTTGTATCGTCAGCAAATTTTGAGATTGTACAGGTGAGACCCTCATCTATGTCGTTGATGTAAATTAGAAAGAGAATTGGTCCTAGTACCGATCCCTGGGGTACCCCGCTACTTACATTGGTCCATTTAGATGCCTTACCGTTTATGACTACTCTTTGCTTTCTGTCGCTGAGCCAATTTTCTATCCATTTCAACACACCGTCTTGTATTCCATGCGCTTTTAGTTTTAGCAGTAAACGTTTGTGGGGAACTTTGTCAAAGGCCTTTTGAAAATCAAGGTATATAATATCTACAGCTTTACTCTCATCGTAGAGGTTGAGGATATCGTGGAAGAAGTCTAAGAGGTTTGTTAAACAGGAACGTTTTTTACGAAAGCCGTGTTGAGTATCTTTAAGTATGTTATTTTCCTCTAAGTGATTTATGAGTCTGTCTCTTATGACCGTTTCTAGCATTTTACAAACAACTGAGGTTAAGCTAATTGGACGATAGTTACTGGGTAGGGATTTGCTGCCTTTTTTTAATATCGGTGTTACGTTGGCTATCTTCCACTGATCAGGCATAGTTCCAGACTGCAAGGATTTATTGAATAGTAATGTCAGTGGTTTGGAGAGCTCATCCTTAGCTTCCTTTAGAACTCTAGGCGAGATTGTATCAGGTCCAGGCGTTTTATTTACCTTGAGTTTATCTAAACAATTCAATATTTCTCTCTCTGTAACGGTGATATTGCTTAGAACATCTGAATTATCAATCTGAATCGGCGATGGTGTAGGGATATCACTGAGGTCTTCTGTTGTAAAAACTGATGCAAAGAAGGTATTGAGGGCATTACTCATTTGTACTTCGTCTTTGGTGTATTCTCCATTTTCATCGACTAACGGTCCAACAGTTGAAGTAACTACTTTTTTCTTTCTGATATAACTATAGAATTCTTTCGGGTTTGTTTTACTTTGATTCGCAATATGTAACTCTAGGGTCTTTTTACTTTGCTTAATTAACTTTTTGGCTTTGCGTCGTAGCTCTACAAATTTCCCCCGTTCTTCGTCATTTTGTGAGGATTTTAATCTATCATTAGCAAATTTTTTAGCAAGCAGGCAGTTTGAAATATCTTTATTCCACCATTTGGGCTTATTATTATGGCCTGGACGCCGTATTTTCGATGGTATGCAGTCTTGCACTGCTTTTAGGTAAGTGGTTTCGAATAACTTCCAAGATGTATTTATGTCGTTATTGTTAATTAAAAAGCTCCAGTCAGTTTCTTTAAACATAGCTCTAAGTTTATGAAAGTTTGCTTTCTTGAAATTAGGGACTTTTTCGATGCTACTATTTGGTTCGTTACTAGTAAAGTTTAAAGTGAAAGTTATCGTACGATGATCGCTGTTACTGAATTCATCACCAACATTCAAATTCTCTATTAATTCTTCTTTTGTTGCATGTACAATGTCAAGAACGTTATTACCACGGGTCGGTGTTCGAACAAATTGATAAAGCGAACTCTCTTGCAAATTTGTATACAAGTCATGTCCGGAGTGTGAAGTAAGAGTATCGCCCCACTTGGTCACAGGTAAATTAAAGTCGCCAAAAAATACGGTATCTTGTGAGTTACTTACATCTGCAATTTGTTCATAAATTTCTCGGTCAGTTTGCACTGATTGAGAGAGAGAGAGAGAGAGAGAGAGAGAGTACAAAGGAGTACAAAGGAAATCAAGCAACAACAGGTCTAGTGACCCTTCTAGGTTGCTTGTCCTCCAAAACACTGAGGATCAAGTGTCCAAACAGTGGTTTAGAGTGGGTAAGGGAACATTGGAAAGGGAATTACTGCCCTGGAACTAATGTCCGTGGCAGGATTAGGGAGTTAGTAGAGGACAGAAGGGTTAGTAACTGAGGGGGGGATAAAATAAAGTTATTCATTTACAAATGCAGTCAGTCGCGGGTTTAATGAGAGATATTTGTCTAGGCGGAGTTTAAATGAATCAACGGTGATGCAGTCTATAACGTTTCGGGGAAGCCCATTCCACAAGTTGACAACTCGATTGAAGAAGAAATTCTTAGATTCGTGCGAGTTAAAAGATTTACCAATAATTTTGCAACCGTTTCCCCGCGTGTAATTAGATTGGTCGATAGTGAAGTACTAACTACAGTTCATATTGTCGATGCCTTTGATGATTTTGAACACTTGAATTAAGTCACCTCTTAATCTGCGCTGGGTTAAAGGAAATAGATTTTATTCTCTAAGACGCTCTTCGTATGGTTTGTTCTTTAGGCTAGGTATCATTTTGGTAACTCTACGTTAAACTCGTTCTAGCTTGTTTATATCTTTTTGGTAATAAGGGCACCAGGATTGAACGCAGTATTCCAGAAGAGGGCGGACTAAGGAATTGTAAAGGGTTAGGATAACTTCTTTGGATTTATGCTCAACTGACCTGCCTATAAAGCCAATTATTTTGTTTGCCTTCTTAACAACTTCTGAACATTGTTGACTCGGTTTTAGGTTACTCGATATTGTTACTCCCAGATCGGTTTCTCTGTTTACATTCTTAAGCTGAGTGCCATTCATCGAATAGTTTGCTTTCTCATTTAGGTATCCGACATGTAGTACTTTACATTTATCCGCATTGAAACTCATTTGCCAAATTTGGGCCCAACATGACAATTTATCTAGATTGTGTTGCATATCGTCAACTTGTTCTTTTGAGAGTACGCTATTTGCAATTTTTGTATCGTCAGCAAATTTTGAGATTGTACAGGTGAGACCCTCATCTATGTCGTTGATGTAAATTAGAAAGATAATTGGTCCTAGTACCGATCCCTGGGGTACCCCGCTACTTACATTGGTCCATTTAGATGCCTTACCGTTTATGACTACCCTTTGCTTTCTGTTGCTGAGCCAATTTTCTATTCATTTCAACACACCGTCTTGTATTCCATGCGCTTTTAGTTTTAGCAGTAAACGTTTGTAGGGAACTTTGTCAAAGGCCTTTTGAAAATCAAGGTATATAATATCTACAGCTTTACTCTCATCGTAGAGGTTGAGGATATCGTGGAAGAAGTCCAAGAGGTTTGTTAAACAGGAACGTTTTTTACGAAAGCCGTGTTGAGTATCTTTAAGTATGTTATTTTCCTCTAAGTGATTTACGAGTCTGTCTCGTATGACCGTTTCTAGCATTTTACAAACAACTGAGGTTAAGCTAATTGGACGATAGTTACTGGGTAGGGATTTGCTGCCTTTTTTTGAATATCGGTGTTACGTTGGCTAGCTTCCACTGATCAGGCATAGTTCCAGACTGCAAGGATTTATTGAATAGTAATGTCAGTGGTTTGGAGAGCTCATCCTTAGCTTCCTTTAGAACTCTAGGCGAGATTGTATCAGGTCCTGGCGTTTTATTTATCTTGAGTTTATCTAAACAATTCAATACTTCTCTCTCTGTAACGGTGATATTGCTTAGAACATCTGAATTATCAATCTGAATCGGCGATGGTGTAGGGATATCACTGAGGTCTTCTGTTGTAAAAACTGATGCAAAGAAGGTATTGAGGGCATTACTCATTTGTACTTCGTCTTTGGTGTATTCTCCATTTTCATCGACTAACGGTCCAACAGTTGAAGTATATACTTTTTTCTTTCTGATATAACTATAGAATTATTTCGGGTTTGTTTTACTTTGATTCGCAATATGTAACTCTAAGGTCTTTTTACTCTGCTTAATTAACTTTTTGGCTTTGCGTCGTAGCTCTACAAATTTCACCCGTTCTTCGTCATTTTGTGAGGATTTTAATCTATCATTAGCAAATTTTTTAGCAAGCAGGCAGTTTGAAATATCTTTATTCCACCATTTGGGCTTATTATTATGGCCTGGACGCCGTATTTTCGATGGTATGCAGTCTTGCACTGCTTTTAGGTAAGTAGTTTCGAATAACTTTCAAGATGTATTTATGTCGTTATTGTTAATTAAAAAGCTCCAGTCAGTTTCTTTAAACATAGCTCTAAGTTTATGGAAGTTTGCTTTCTTGAAATTAGGGACTTTTTCGATGCTACTATTTGGTTCGTTACTAGTAAACCTTAAAGTGAAAGTTATCGTACGATGGTCGCTGTTACTGAATTCATCACCAACATTCAAATTCTCTATCAATACTTCTTTTGTTGCAAGTACAATGTCAAGAACGTTATTACCACGGGTCGGCGTTCGAACAAATTGATAAAGCGAACTCTCTTGCAAGTTCGTATACAAGTCATGTCCGGAGTTTGAAGTAAGAGTATCGCCCCACTTGGTCACAGGTAAATTAAAGTCGCCAAAAATTACGGTATCTTGTGAGTTACTTACATCTGCAATTTGTTCGTAAATTTCTCGGTCAGTTTGCACTGATTGAGCTGGAGATCTGTATATTAACGCAAGTATTATTTTTGTACCTTTATTATTCTTTATTAACACAAAAGATGTGTCGACGTTCACAATTTGAGGTTTTGACACGAGGGTCGGGTTAAGACTTTCTTTGATATAAAATAAAACGCCACCTCCATTTTTATTTATTCGGCTGTTCTCAAACATTACATAACCGGGAAGTGAATACTCTGCTAAAAAGCCTCTATCTTCTGTATTGAGCCAAGATTCTGTTATGCCAATCACATCATAATTTTCTGTAAACACTAGTTCCTCTAAATCTGAAAATTTATTGCGTATGCTACGAGCGTTTGCATAGAAAACCTTTAAAGTTGCGGTTTTAGAACTCACAGAACGTTCTTTCATCGAATTTTTGGTTCTGGTCGGATCTACATTTACATTCATGGCTGTCCTCGGTCCTCGGTCGTTATCCCTGGCGGTTTTGAATTTGGGTCGTGTTGGTGGAGCTTTATCCAAATTCGCGGTTCTTGACGGATTAGTATTTAATTCCTTTGTAGGTTGCCGTCCTCGCTGTCTTCGGTCCTCCTTCCTGGTTATCCTGTGCTGAGTCGATTTCTTCTCCGAAAATCCGTCACCGCATCGTTGAGAAGAAGCCCAAAACGTGCTGCTCCCACCTGGTTCAGATGAACTCCATCGTCCGAAAACAAATAGTCATCGTAGTAGAAATTGTCCCAGGTGTCGACGAATCCCACGTTCTCCTCCCTGCAGAGGTTTTCTAGACAACGATTTGTGCTGGTGGCTATGTTGTAAAATCGGCTCTCTACACCGAGCCGGGGGACGATTTCTGAGACGATGATCCTTGATGACTTCTCCTTAAACGACTTGATCAGCTGCTGGTACTTTAAAAGCAAATCTTCCGACCGGGTTCGCTGTACATCGTTGGATCCAACGTGGATGACGTACATTGTATTAGCAGGGGCCAGCTTTGATACTTCATCAACTGCTGCAACTACGTCGTCCACACCACCACCAGGGATACAAAAACGCTTCCTGGTCATAGGTGCCCTGGCGCAAAACTCTGTGAGCTGACCACGTATCATCGAGTCTCCCACGAGCCGGACTTCTTCTATTTCCTCTTCGTCATCTGGGTCTGTGAGTATCTGGAAACGGTTTTGACACTTGGTAATCGGTATGTGTTTCCTGGTCTTGGGGCAAACGTTGTTGCTCACAACACGGAAGTTGTCTTGAGGGGGAAGAGAGTTACTATTTGTATCTTGAGTATCGGAAACATCAGCTGAAGTGGCTACTGTAGGCGTTGAATTGTTGGCAGTTGACGTTGGGGCGTTGGTGGCTGCTGGAGTTGCGGTGACAATTGAAGTTTGTGGTACTCCACCTTTGAGTGTTACAAACTCTTGGAGTGATTCCAGCTTCATGGTGAGGACATTGATCTTGTTGTAGGCTTCATCTAATTTCACTGTAAAATTCTCTCGTTACTGGCAGAGCCGGCAGACTTGAAAATCGACAGTAGCAAACATGGACTCACCAAACCTACCGGCGCAGTTCGCACAAGCGCGAGGCATGGTGACAGTCACTTTCTTCAGATCACTTCACTCACTTAAAAAACACTTCACTCACTTTAAAACACTTCACTCACTTTAAAAACACTTCAATCACTTCAACCGAAAACAAATATGCTGAAATACGCAGAAATAGGTTATCAGGGGTGATAGCCTAACCGAAAACAAAAATGTTGAGATACGCAGAATTAGGCTTCCAGGGGCGATAGCCTAACCAAAAAATTTTTTTAAAATTGAAATACGCAATAATAGGCTACCAGCGTTGAATAGCCTAACCGAAAATAATAAAATTGAAATTCGCAGAAATAGGCTACCAGGTGTGATAACCTAACCTTAAACAAATATATGTATAACAGAATTTGTAACTAAATATACAATTCACCAAATAGAGATTATATAAAAAATAAAGTGTGACTGCACACAAGGGGTTAATATACTGTGTCAACAGATGGCCCTGGTGTCGCTGTAGCCTAGTAAAGCAGAGAGAGAGAGAGAGAGAGAGAGAGAGTACAAAGGAGTACAAAGGAGTACAAAGGAAATCAAGCAACAACAGGTCTAGTGACCCTTCTAGGTTGCTTGTCCTCCAAAACACTGAGGATCAAGTGTCCAAACAGTGGTTTAGAGTGGGTAAGGGAACATTTGAAAGGGAATTACTGCCCTGGAACTAATGTCCGTGGCAGGATTAGGAAGTTAGTAGAGGACAGATGGCTTAGTAACTGAAATAGAGAGAGAGAGAGAGAGAGTACAAAGAAGTACAAAGGAAATCAAGCAACAACAGGTCTAGTGACCCTTCTAGGTTGCTTGTCCTCCAAAACACTGAGGATCAAGTGTCCAAACAGTGGTTTAGAGTGGGTAAGGGAACATTGGAAAGGGAATTACTGCCCTGGAACTAATGTCCGTGGCAGGATTAGGAAGTTAGTAGAGGACAGATGGGTTAGTAACTGAAAGAGAGAGAGAGAGAGAGAGAGATATTTGATTTTGCCCCGAGGGGCGAGTTTATTGAGCAGCGCCCCCCATCCTGTGAGGGGACAACCACTAGTAAGGCGATACATACTGCTCAAAGAGCCATTATTCCACTGAAACAACAGCATCGTCGTCTGGTTACATTAATATTTGTGTTTATAAATCAGGTTGGCATTATTCAGATGTGTTATTATAGTTTCCTCATTTAATTGTCACATGGTCTGTATATACGTATCTCATTAAAAAAAACAAAAAAAAAACAAGCAAGCTTGTAGTGACTGAATTATTAGAGAGAGAGAGAGAGAGAGAGAGAGAGAGAGAGAGAGAGAGAGTGAGAGAGTTAGTTACAAGGAGCTTCAAGGCATAATTTGTGTCTCGAACACTTTGTCGGTCCATTCCGGGGAGATAATCAAAGTGCAGAGTGTGCAAAATACTATCTACTCTCTTCTTTAGCTGCCCTGCTGAAGTACTGTTTACAACTTCTTAGCGAATTTTGTTCCATGTAGAACAGTTATTATATGTGAAAACGTATAAAAAATGGTGATCCATTTCATTTTTAACTTCTAGCCATAGTTGCGTGTTGTATTCATATTGAGCCTAAGCATTTTGCTATAATCCACATCGTCTAACCCATTAACTACTTTAGAAACTTCAATATGCTGACGTCGTGGTTTGTGTGCTTCCAACGAAAAGAGATCAAGAGCTTAATCAACCAGTCCTCTTAGCTCAGTCATGTAACCGATTGAATAAGCTTTGTAGCCTAAATTATTGTACTATTTCAAGTCGGTCTATATCTTTCATGAGTGTTGGAGACCAGAATTGAACAGCTTACTCCGAGTCTCCAGGCCGTATCGTGTAAGAATTATTTCCGTATTTTTATAATTAAATTGCCTCTTAATATAGCCTAATAATTTCTGAGCTTTTCGCTCTACTTCTCTTCACTGCTGGAAAACTTTAGGTCACTGCTAAGAACAGCACCCAAATCTTTTGCCATGTCATAGTCACTTCCCAATAGCGAATAGCCTGACTTTGGGTTTGCTTAGCAGACATGTATCAGCTTGCACTATTCCAAGTTTAGTAGCAACTGCCATGTCTCAGACCATTCACCCAGAATGTTAAGATCCATCCTTAGCTGTTCAACCCCTTTCGGGTCCTTCACATTCACTCCAAGATCAATGTCATCTGCAAACTTGGAAATCACACTCAATAGACCAATATCGATGTCATTGAAATATATGATGAACAGAAGTGTGCCAAGGACAGATCCCTGTGGAACTCCAGAAGTGACTGGAGTCCACTCAGGAGAAACTCCATTGATGACCACCCATTGCTGTCTACCTGTTAGCCAACTTTCTATCCCATTAGAAACCTCTGTATTGATACCTAGGTCACTCACTTTTGACATTAGCCTGCAATTAGGCACTTTGTCAATAGCGTATTAAAAGTCTAAGTAAAGGATGTCTATGGTTCTACTTTTTTCATACTCACTCAGCATTTCATGGACAAAATTTAGAAATGTCTTGACATGATCGGTGTCGCTTGAATCTATGTTTAGGAATTTGTACTTAAGTTGCGGATTTCAAGGTAGTCAACTATCTTGTCTACTACAGGTAGCGCCAACGGACTTGAGAAAAATCTCGATCCCTGACCTCTTTGTAACTCAAAGGTGCCTAGAGCGCACTAGTTGTAAATATCCACACCTAATTCCTGGTGGACTGTTCCCAAATGATAGAAACGTCAGCTCGATTACAATAATAAATGTTGAATTATAATAAGTTAAGGGGTCAAGATTATTGTCAAGTTCGCCGGCATGCCGCGCTACCTATAGTATCTCTTCTATAAGTTTTACTATGATAGAAGTCAAGCTAATTGGCCGATAATTCTTGGGGCACTCATGATCCCTCTTCTTAAAGATTGAAGACACATTGACCAGTATCCAGTCTTTAAGGACCTCTCCAGTTTCTAGTGATTTATTGATGATTTATGCTAAGAAAGGTGTGATTTAATCTTGCACTTCTCATACAACTCGGGGAAGAAAGCCATCTGAGCCAAATAACTTGAACCTATTTAAAATTAACTTGCCTATCCTTTTTGCTACCTTCTCGGGGGCACATCTAATTCTGTTAAGAACTTCACCCTCATGGACTACTTGTGGACTTGGTATGTCACTGGTATTTTCCCTTCTAAAAACAGAAGGAAAGTAGTTGTTTAGGGATTTAGCTATTTCAGTGTCAGAAGTTTACATGTGGCCTGTTTGATCCTTTATAGGTTCAATGCTACTTTTGAATTGCGTCCTGCTGTTCACCTAGCTGCTGAAGAACTCCTTAGGACTTTCTTTGCAGAGGCCTACAATCCTGAGTTATTCGTTCCGCTTTGCTTCCTTTACACAAAATGTCATTCTCCTACACATATTTTTTAAGGAATCTAGATATATTTGGTTCAGACTTCTTTTGGCTTTTCTGTATGCAACTTTTCTCTTTCTAATTGCTAAAGCTATGTCACTGGACTTACTGTATATATATATATATATATATATATATATATATATATATATATATATATTGTCTCATCCAAATGAGCTATCAGTTCAGTTAGTAGGGTCATTTGCTTGGAATCCGTGACCATTTTGTTCCTACCTTTTTCTCTTGATGGATTTGACAACCTGAACCATTTTAAAGGAAAATTAGCTCCTATGCCCCTTTGAAAAATGACGGCTAACTCTGCTAGAGCCCAATATTCAAAATGGCCGCCAACGCCATCTTGAAAAATATGAAATGTAATTTCTCTGGCATCAGATGAGCTACAAGGACGAATGAGGTGTCCTTTTTCACTAATTCTGGCATTACAAATCCATTGGAATGGTTATTGTATTGTATTGTATTGTATATTGTATTGTTATTGTATTGTATTATATTAATTGTACATACTAATCTGCCACTTCACTGTCACTACATGATTCACTGTATGAGCCACTATCAGAATCACTGTCCTCACTTTCGCTGCTATCATCACTGTTGGTCTCTGCCTGCGGTGTATATCTAATATTACTTTTTTACTGTTTCAGATGGATCGCATGCCCATCTGATGAAAATCGCCGACTTGTGAAGTGACCGAAATAATGGATAATAGAAGAGAGTGAAGAGTTACCAGACAAGACATTAAACGAATACGAGTGCATTTTACTCTGTGGTAAGCGATGTACCGCAGATGATCGTTTGGAAAACATTACACCTGAGAAGTGGGAATCCATCCGGGAAAAGGCTTTACAATGGAAAGAACTTGATAAGTTTCAACATATACATGAAAATGTGGATTGGGAGAAGGGACCAAAGGGTCACCACATGCATAGCACTTGTTACGCATCATTATCCAGCAAGCGCAAGCTCTCTCTCAAGCCGAAAAACGCAAACACAAATCCGAGGAACGTCTTGAAAGAGATGAAGCATCAGATCAACAAGACCCTTCCCCAGAGGCCAGTGCACCTAAAAGGCTCCGCTCCAGTATGGGTGTCCTTCATGATAAGACTCTATGTGTGTGGTGCATGAAAGGGGCATACAAGAGTAGTGATCGTGACAAGCAGATTTTACTCCTATCAACAGTAGATGCCTGGACTAAATTCAAGTTACATACATGAATTTACACTTTCTCCTCCACAATGCAGAACTTCTGCTTATCAGAATTCATTTATCCCCAGAGCTACTACTCTTTGGAATTCACTTCCCTCGAATTGCTTTCCACAAACTTACAATCTACAAATGTTTAAATCCAGTTGTTACAAACATTTTATGAATGGAGGATGCCTTTAGGCACATGGACCTTTTTGTTTTATCTGTGTTTTTCCTTCCTCCGTTCATTGTCTCTTAAAAAAAAAAAAAAAAAAAAAAAATGTCCGTCTGGAAGATGAGGTCATGAGATTGAGACTTGACACTCTGATTGCATCCATCTCAGATAGTCAAACAGCATTTGGGTTGGAAATCCGCTACCATCGTGCGTGCTGGCGCAAATATGTAAGCGACCACAAGCCCCTTTCAGATGAAAGCACTCAACATCTGCAGTGTGTAAACCTCCGAGAGGCCCAAGCTCTCTTCTTTCATCATATTCGTCAAGTCATCTTCAAAGACCATGAAATTCGCACACTGCAAGGCCTGCTGCAGGACTATAAGCGCATTATCTCAAATCACGGACATAACTCAGTAGTAAAATCCAGCTACTTAAAGGAAATTCTCGTCAATGAATTTGGGGAAGACATCGGATTTCATGAACGCATTCAAAAGAATGTGAGTGAACTGGTATATGATACAACAGCAGCAGGTACGTACATCGAGGCGGCAATATCTTCATTGGGTGTCAGCAATGATCAGTTGGTGATGAATGTTGCGGCACGACTCAAAGAGCAAGTCATCAGGACAAATACTATTCCCTGGCTCCCATATATACACGAGTTGGAGAGAGAAGAAGACCTCAGTGAGCTCCTGCTGAAGCTGCTCACATGGCTGAAACACCCAAATAAGTCTGCAATTGATGACAGTCCATCCGTCCGATCGATTGCATCTATCCTCACAAGCTACATCACTGGAAAATGCACTGCATTTGAGATAAATCTCTCTGTCTTGCTACATGGACTGACCAAGAGTAGGGAGATAGTCGACATAATGCACAAAGATGGACTGGGCATCAGTTACAATGACGTACTTATGCTGCGAGATTTTTGGGTGGTCAATGACCTCAAGTGCTCATCTGATTGCCCCTTCGAACTAGCTGAGGGTTAGGCTGCTATCGCAATAGTCGACAACGATGACTTCAAGAGCGACACACTGACTGGTGCTGGCCAGTCACACCGCACTAATGTCATGTTTGTGCAGCCAGAATCATTTGATACAGAACTTCCTTCCGAGAATCACGAGGATAGACCAGTTCCCGGTGCCAACTTTGCATCAAACCTCTCGACAACTCTCAAAGAGCTCGGAAGTGAAATGCAAAAAGTCAACCCATACAAGACAGCGAAGCATGGGGAACCACCTCTCAGGAAGCCACCAGCTGATCAAAGTACTCCTCCTCCTGACACATCGGTGCAAAGAATTTGTGGTGTGATCCATGCATTGGCCAGGGCGCAAGATGACCGAACGAGACCTAAGCCAGAAGAACAGACTGTGCCTGGGTTTTCAGGGTTTCACGCCAGCATGTCAAATGCAGATGAGAAGAGTCGAGCAATATACCACATGACCTATCCCAACCAACCCAGTAAGACAATTCTCAATGATGTGATGTGTAAGCTTGCAAAATCAATCAAAGAAAAAAGATGCCTTTTGCAATAATTGTTGGTGATCATCCTGTCTACGTGCTCATGCTAGAGTTGAAAAGGGAGAATGTTGAGCTGTTCAGCAAAATCTTACCATTCATGGCACCCTTCCACATCCAAATGTCGTTCATCTACACTATATACAAGAGGTTTAAGGGATCTGGTATCTCAGATGTGTTGGTGGCAGCTGGTGTTATAGCAGACGGGTCTGTTGATCAGGCCCTTCGTGGAAAAAATGTTAAGCGTGGGGTTCGCTGCTTGCGACTATTCTACGAGACTCTGGTCCACCATGTCATAGACATACGTTTGGAAGATTCTCCTCTATCTGAAGAAGTAAAGGCATCCCTTGCCAAGCTTCGACATCCGATTGATGCACAGGAACTTGCAGATGAACATGCAGAGCTAGAGAGAAATGCTGAGCTGAAGGACCTCGTTGATGCTCTCTTCAAGGACTTTGAGGGTGCCCCACAAGCAGAATACTGGATGTCATTCATGGAAATGGTTGAGGTTCTAACTCAAAATATCCATGCAATCAGAACAAGCAACTGGACTGAGTTAAAGTCCTCACTCAAGCTCATGCTTCCTTTGATGCAAATCTATGATAATGACAAGTATGGTCGGCATCTCCCCGATTTCACCGCAGTGCTTGATACCCTTCCTGTCGATCAGGCTGCATTCATGGAGAGTGGTATGTTTGCACAGTCAATGACAGGAAAACTATATTCGTGTGTCGCCCTCGACATATGGATAGAGTCAACAATGAATAAGGGCTCTAAGCTGAAGTCTGGTTGGTTGGCCATTCTGAACAATGAAAAGCAGCTCCTTTCAAACACTCGGAATGTGAATAACATCAATCGGGTGAGAACAAAGGTCCATCGCCATGCTAATCGCAAGAAACAAGGAAAAGGGAAGCATGCTGATTGCTCGTCGAGTAAAATGAAGAAGGATGAACAAGATGTTCTGGATAAAAACGCATGTCTCACTGAATTCAAGTGTGATCCATTTGACCATACAAACAAGACACTTCGATCCCTACAGTCAGGAATCCCAGCCTAAGACGCTCTCGCTGCCGACTTGAAATCGGCAAAGGAGGATGGCACAAGCAAACTGAAGCAGTTCTTGAATGAGAGAGTGTATTCCAAGACCAAGTCTCTCAACGACAGATTTCCCCATAGCAAGCGTTTGAACTTTTCAACTCAGGAATTGAAGAAAGCAGATGGTGAGAACCTAAAGGGAAAGACTGAGGAAATGGATCGTAATGCCTTGGCCTCTGTTCTCGGACTGGTTGAAACGAGTGGTGCCCTCAAACTTCAAGAAGTCCTGCAGCATCGTGTTACAGCCGAGTGCCTTTCCATCTTCAACGTCAATGGAACCATCCGTAAGGCACAGAAAAGCAAGCTTCAACAAAAACTAACTATGACTGTCATTCCAGATCCTGATGTATACACGTCTATTATTGATATGGGCCTCATCTGGCGCCTAACAACTCCTACCATTGAAGACAGAGAGAAGGGACACGGTACCAAGTATACCTGGGGAGATTATGCAGAGAAGTTGGTGCACTTCATTCTAACGAGACACAAGCATGCTGAGCGCATCATTTGCGTCAATGATTCATATGATCAGAATTACACGATCAAGGACAGTGAGAGAATACTGCGCCAAAAAACCCTGCCAATCAGCAATGTCTTCATGAAGACAGAAGATAAATTTCTTTCTAGTAAAGTTTTCCATGCTCTCCTGGGTAAACCTGAGAACAAAATCCGCCTTCAGGCATTTCTTCAAACGGAATTCCAGAGAACAGCAGCAACAACTAGCACCGAGATCATCTACTGTGTAGTTGGCAGCACTGCAAAGAATCTCACCACAGGCAAGCTTGTGCCAGAGCTCACATGCTCCCATGCAGAGGCAGATACGGAAATGCTCACCATATATAGTGTGCTCCGGTCAGACAGCTACACAGCAGCTGTCATTCTTGACACAGAGGACACAGACAACTACGTGCAAGCGGCATATGTTGCTCAGAAGACAACAGGAATCCTGTGTGTGAAACGCAAACGTCAGCTTATCGATGCCCGATGTTTGTGCAGTGAGGCAATGGCTGCATCCATCATACCACTTCATGTCCTCACTGGGTGTGACCACAACTCTGGCTTCTATGGAGCAAGCAAGAAGCTCATCGCAGATCGTCTGGAGAAGTCTAAAGAGGCACATGACCTGCTAGCAGCATGTGGTACACAGCTCCTAGTCACAGAACAGGTCATCAGTGATTTGGAGCGGTTTGTCATTCGATATGTCTATGGTGATACCAAAAGCAAGACCCTGGGAGGCACTATCCGACTTGTGCCTGACTTGGACAGTCTCCATCCACACTTGGAGCGTGCAAAATATCTTGCATATTTGCAAAAGCATTACCAGCTCCAAAGTCACCCCTCACCGATCGGCCATGGATGGCATCTTGTAAATGGCCTATGTCTGCCTGTCCGTTCAACCCAGCCCCCACTTCCCCCATCCATACCACTACCTACAAATCCGCAGGCAGAAAACAACAGTGATGATAGCAGCGAAAGTGAGGACAGTGATTCTAATAGTGGCTCATACAGTGAATCATGTAGTGACAGTGAAGTGGCAGATTAGTATGTACAATTAGTATAATACAATACAATAACAATACAATATACAATACAATACAATACAATAACCATTCCAGTGGATTTGTAATGCCAGAATTAGTGAAAAAGGACACCTCATTCGTCCTTGTAGCTCATCTGATGCCAGAGATATTAAATTTCATGTTTTTCAAGATGGCGTTGGCGGCCATTTTGAATATTGGGCTCTAGCAGAGTTAGCCGTCATTTTTCAAAGGGGCATAGGAGCTAATTTTTCTTTAAAATGGTTCAGGTTGTCAAATCCATCGAGAGAAAAAGGTAGGAACAAAATGGTCACGGATTCCAAGCAAATGACCCTACTAAGTTGCATGTGTGTTATAATTCACATAGCCTTTGTTATTTACAGGAGAGTCCTGCTTTCTTTCTTTCTATATTCCCACGTGAGAGCTTGGTGTCGCCAGTGAGATGCCATAACACTGTAACACTTTCGTTTTGCTAAGAGTGTAATTACTTTAGTTTGTTTAACCCTGTTGGGATTGGAATAGTTTATCATAAGTTTGCACAATGAAGTCTTATATTAATTTGATTACTTTTTGTGTTGTTAATGAGAGCACAGGTGCCTACTATAATTGTGTAGTCTGGTGATTCCTGGAGCTCCCTTCCCATTCCCGAGGCACGCCTGGGACTCAGGGAGGCCAGCCGCCAGTATCTTACAGTTCTTACTCCAGTCAAAGACCTTGTAGTGACAACACACGCTGCTCCTTGTTAGGCTTGCTTTCTTGTTTCCTTTAATACCGCATATATTTCCTTTGTTCCTTATTGGGTAGTAGCAGGGCGGGGCTCGAGTCATTTTGAGCATTAAAGTTTTGTCTTAACATTATTAGTTTACATTTTAGATTTAATTGCATTTTGTTAAATTGGGTTACTGCATTTCCTGGCATTCTAGTTATAAGCTTCATACTACTCTTCCCTTTCTTTCCTTTATTCTACTGCATTGTTAATTATTATTGTATGTTTATATTGTGTATTGTTGAGGTTGACATCTACAGTGGTTTAGTGTCTAGCTTGTCTGGACCAGCTGTTTAACAGCCAGCACTAACCTATTGAGATGTCAAACATTGTGTCTCATTTGTTATGCTACTGCATTGGACTTTTCCCATAGTATTTGTTTCGTATTATTCTCGGTTCCTGACTGACTGGGCATGATATGAATTGCTCTGGGAGTCTAGCAGTATTATGTTTTGGCACTGTTGCGCAGTTTAGAATAATCTTAAAGTACTCTTGAAATACTAATAGCACTATCAACCGGACTCGGAGACAGTAGATATTTTTGTGTCTCCTTCTATTACTGCTTTAATAGAGCAAAGAGGAAGATAATCCATTTTCCTACAAAACCTGCGTGTGTTGGTGTTTGAGTCAGATATCAAGAGCGTGTCTGTTGCAGGGTTAGTGTAGTACGGTGGGCAGTGTTGGATGCATGACTTACAGCATTGGTTTGGACAGTGCTGTGGGCTAGGCTATTAGAGCATCTGCTTTCCCCGAAGCCTCCCCTCGTAACAGTGGCGACCTCAGGCCAGGATAGTGCGATAGTATAGAGTTCTTGGTGGTGTGAAGTTAATTATATTTAGATTGACCTTTTTGCATGATTGTGTAGTAATTTGCTTACAGTTGAAAGTCTATGGACTTAGGACTCTCATTTATTAACCCATGTCCACAACTATTGCTAAGATATCGCATGTCGATTACATTCCTGTTCGTATCGTGGTGAAGGAGGATGTTTGGCAGTTTATTAGAACCCAACCTAGTCAAGAAGAGGTTGCTAGTAGGATTTATGATGAATTAAGACCTGTGTTGGAGGTGTATGGTGGGAGGGGCATTGGTCTGTCTAAGGGAGAGTTAGTTCAAGAGGTGTGTAAGTTAGTTATACAGCTTAGTGGTCCTCATGATGAAGCTAGTACTCATGGCACCATCCAGCATGTGCCACAGCATCCTAGCAGTCAGGCTAGCTATCATTCTACTGGGGCCCGGAGTCGAGCAACAACTCCAGAAGAGCTAGGTGATACTGTATTTAGGCAGTCTCCCCCTATTACCACAGTGCCTGCCACCATGCCTCCACCGTCAGCTTATAACCCTATCAGTATGGCCCCTTCATTTTCACAGGGCTATGTTTATGCCCCTATGGCCAGTACATTTGTTTCGAGTTATGCTAGCAATCCCCAGTATCCTCCTTCTTCCCCCCATGTGTCATGGGCCACACCCCAGCATTTCACTGCCACTCATACGGTGGGTGCCCAGCACAATGTTCCCCCTTACGCCCAGTTTCCTCCTATAACCCCGATAGGGTCGCGAAGGAGTCCAGCGGTTGAGATCCAGCTAAAAAGATTGGAGATGGAAGAGAGACAGAGATAGAGAGGCATAAAGAGAAGTCAGACAGAGATATAGAGAGATTAAGTTGAGGAGGATGGAGATAGAGAGAGAAGAGAGACAGAGAGATAGGGAGATAGAACTGGAGAAGACGAAGTTGGAAACTAGTGGGCAAAGACGACAGGGGAATAATGCTGGGCATGCATCTAAGGAGGAGATAGAAGAGGTGCTGTTGTCTCGACGGCTGAAACTCGTGCCGGCCTTCGATGAACTTAAGGTCACTGAGTAGTTCTTATGTTTTGAGAAGAAGGCCCACGAGTATCAGTGGCCGAGGCAATGCGGGGCAGTGTTGGTGTCCAATGTATTAAAAGGCAAGGCTCTTGATGCATACGATCGCCTAGAAGTGCAGGAGTTAGAGTATGATGTACTTAAGGAGGCTGTGTTAAAAGCCTACGAGCTTTGTCCTGAAGCTTAAAGACTAGCATTCAAGGGGGCTCGGAAGCGGCAGGGAGACTCGCATGTGGAATGTGCCAGGTACCTGCGCGATACTCCAGCTAAGTGGTTGTACTCAGAAACAGCTAATACTTTTGAGGCGGCGCGTGAGGTTTGGCTGATGGAGCAGTTTACCAGCATAGTTGAAAAGGACATTTGGGCAAAATTAAAAGAAAAGCAGTTTAAATCATTAAGGGAAGCAGCAGTTTGGGCTGATGACTTTGCTCTAGCCCAGCGTGGCAGTTGTATGGGGAGCGTTTTTGGTGACAGGAGAGACCAACCTGTGCACCAAGCAGCCACAGTATCCGCTTGCCCATCATCACTCAAAGGTACCACAAATAAGACACAACATTATAACAAGGCTGACAACCAGCGAGCTTCTACGGAACTGCGGTGTTACTTTTGCAAACAAGTGGGTCATATAAAACCTCAGTGTGCTAAATGGAAGGCTACCCAGGAACCCATGGCTGTCCAGTTGGTGGTGACACTAGGGGAGGTGCCTGTGAAAGGCGAGCCAGGGTACAGGTGAGTCTGGGGGGCAGTGTAGGCCAGAGCGAAGCAGGGTTGTAAGAACTACGCCACCCCAGATGGTATCACCACCTGAGCATAACCAGACTTCCCCTGATTGGTGACCATGTCGGCCATTCATACATGATGGATTAGTACGGGTTGGGGAGCAGACGCAGACGTACCCTGTCAAGGTGTTTAGGGATAGGCCTACTGGTGCGCAACAATCCATGTGTCGTAACCTGACAGGGGGACCTATTAGCACAGGAGAGTTTATATTATGTAGGGGAATCAACAGTGAGCAATGCTGTGATTTAGTCCTGGTGACTCTAGAGTGCCCACTTTTGACCGCCAAGGGTAAGGTGGCCGTGGTGGACACTGCCAGTTGAGGGGGTGGACTTCTTGCTCGGGACGGACTTGGCTGGGGATGTAGTTTGCCTGCCTCCTATAGTCGTCGCTGAGGCTGGTTATTTAGCCTCTTGCTGGTGGTTGTTTGCAAGAAGATAACATGGACTTTATCTACCCTGTTGGTGCAGTGACCCCATCAGTGGCACAAGTGGCACAACAGGGGGATGATTTAGTGGATGCGGGGGCCGACAGCCATGAGTGCGGGCCATTCCATGATGCACTACTAGATGACACTGTCTCGGAGGCAGCTGTGGGCCTGGTTGAACCCAGTGAGGCTACCGAGACTAGTAGAGGTTACCTAGTGCTGGACAAGGAGTCTAACATAGTGCTGCCGACTCAACCTTTTGATATTTTTGAGAGGTCAGAGGTAACTGCCTTGTCGGAGATACCTAGAGACAAACTGAGCGAGTTGCAGCAAGAGGACCTGAGTCTGGCACGACTGGTGGGAAGAACGGTCCAGAGAAGTTTATTGTAAAAGGGACATTGTTGTATTGGCAGTGGACGCCGGATACAGACTCAGGCATGGGGGAGGAGCAGTTGGTGGTGCCTGCCCAGTTCAGGGAGGAGCTGGTTAGGCTAACGCATGAGGCACCACTGGCGGATTATTTAGGGGTACGTAAGACTACTGATGGGCTACGTTTTCATTTTTGGTGGCCTAGTATGCATGCATCGGTGACTACTCTTTTTATATCGTGTCCTATTGGTAAGGTAGTTGGAAAACCCCACCAAGAAATACCTGTGGCACCTTTGATCCCTATACCTACAGTTGAACCGCCATTTACTCATAGTTGACATGGTCGGTCCCTTACCACCCACCAGTTCGGGATACAAATACTTGCATACTTTGCTGGATACTACCACTAGATACCCGGAGGCTATTTCGGTTAGCAGCATGAACACGAAGATGAAAGACCATTATGACAAACAGGCTAAATCTAGGGCATTCAAGGTGGGCGACGAGGCTCTGGCACAGTTGTCAGTTCAGGGTCGACCCATGGCTGCTAAGTTTTGTGGTAAGTACCAGGTCATTAAGCAGATTGGTGAGGTTGACTATGTAATAGATACGCCCGACCGTCGCATAGCCTCCCAATGTTGCCCTATTAAAATGCTAAAGCCCTACCATAGACCGACTACATCTGGCCGTGGCGCTGATGGAGATGATGCTGCGCAGGCAGGTGTAGCCGCAAGGAATGCGGGGGTGCGAATGTTTGGTATCGGAGCGGAAGCCTTAGTACTTGCAAATTATGGGAGTAACTGCACAGGTGGTACAGATTGTCCCTCTCATGACCTGGCTGTATTAGTGACGGAGGAGGAGAAGGAGGGAGACTATTTAGAGGCTGCGGCCCCGGCTGGGTTGTGGGAGGGCAATGGGTATGTTGCTCGAGATAAGTTGCAACTTCTTGTTTCTAAGCACCAAGAGGAGTTGTTTACTAGGCTGTGGCAGTACTCCCGCATGTTTGGTGATTCTCCAGGCCTGACGTCCTGGGAAGTTTATCAGAGTCAGGTGATGTTTTGCTGCCGGAACACAGTCTGGATGTGTGGCATGTTAAGGGCACTGATAATGTTATAGCTGATTGCTTGTCATGGGAGGGTATGTTGTAGGGAGCACCCTTGCCGGTCAGTCAGTTTTGGTGTAGCCTCCTACTTTGGTTTTATTAGCATGTTTACGTCTGGTGCTTGTTGGTTGCCGTATGTAGCCCAGTGTAGGGTCGTAAAGTAGGAGTTGATGTGTTTTTGTATAGAAGAAAATGTTAAAATACAAAAACTATAAAAAACTATAAAAATACTAGAAAAAAGACTGTAGTTGTGTATGTCTTGTAGTGTTATTGAAGTTTAGGCAGTCTGTTGTTTCAAGATGCACCAACAGATTCCCCCTGGGTGTGAGGGTGTCACATCCAACTGAGCTTATAACCCAGTTCAGTTGCATGTGTGTTATAATTCACATAGTCTCTGTTATTTGTGGGAGAGTCCTGCTTTCTTTCTTTCTATGTTCCCACGTGAGAGCTTGGTGTCGCCAGTGAGACGCCATACACTATAACACTTTCGTTTTGCTAAGAGTGTAATTACTTTAGTTTGTTTAACCCTGTTGGGATTGGAATAGTTTATCATAAGTTTGCACAATGATGTCTTATATTAATTTGATTACTTTTGTGTTGTTAATAATGAGAGCACAGGTGCCTACTATAATTGTGTAGTCTGGTGATTCCTGGAGCTCCCTTCCCATTCCCGAGGCTAGCCCGGGAGGCCAGTATCTTACTCCAGTCAAAGACCTTGTAGTGACAACACACGCTGCTCCTTGTTGGGCTTGCTTTCTTGTTTCCTTTAATACCGCATATATTTCCTTTGTTCCTTATTGGGTAGTAGCAGGGCGGGGCTGGAGTCATTTTGAGCATTAAAGTTTTGTCTTAACATTATTAGTTTACATTTTAGATTTAATTGCATTTTGTTAGATTGGGTTACTGCATTTCCTGGCATTCTAGTTATAAGCTTCATACTACTCTTCCCTTTCTTTCCTTTATTCTACTGCATTGTTAATTATTATTGTATGTTTATATTGTGTATTGTTGAGGTTGACATCTACAGTGGTTTAGTGACTGGCTTGTCTGGACCAGCTGTTTAACAGCCAGTACTAACCTACTGAGATGTCAACCATTGTGTCTCATTTGTTATGCTACTGCTTTGGACTTTTCCCATAGTTTTTGTTTCGTATTATTCTTGGTTCCTGAGTGACTGGGCATGATATGAATTGTTCTGGGAGCCTAGCAGTATTATGTTTTGGCACTGTTGCACAGGTTAGAATAATCTTAAACTACTCTTGAAATACTAATAGCGCTATCAACTGGACTCGGAGACAGTAGATATTTTTGTGTCTCCTTGTATTACTGCTTTAACCCGGCAAGTGCGGGAAGACTCTTAAGAGTTTCCCCGGGTGACTGCGGGAAGACTCTTAAGATCCTGGGCCTAAAAAAATCCATTTAAAACACCCCAAAAAACTTGAATTATTATTATTTTTTTGCTTCTGGGCCATGCCAAATATCACTCCTCCACATCCCCTCCTACCCCACTTCCCTCCCCCCTCCTTCAATTATCACCTATTTTCCCTGTTATTCCATTATTCTGTGGTCTATTTTCGTGCTAACATTAGCGAGTTGCAAGCAGGGCATTGTCATCATTGTTACCAAGCGTGGGAAAGAGCGAGAGAGAGAGTATTGCGCAACAGTGTCTCTCCAGACATGGGGAGGAGTAGAGGAGTGGGAGGCTGCCTCATCCTTTGATTATGTAACTCCCGGCCTCTATCGCCGATTTTGACCATCCAAACGCTGTTTCCACTTGTTTTATTGTTGTAACTGGTTAATATCTTCATATTAATGGTAAAATAGGCGCATATGAATAAGTATTAACGATATTTATGGTAAAATAACGATGTTAGTGATGGGAACAGCTCAAATACGTGCGCACAGGCGTGTGGTGTCTCATACCCCCCATGCGCAGCAGAGAGGTTAATAGACCACAGAGGAAGATAACCCCTTTTCCTAGAGAACCTGCGTGTCTTGGTGTTTGAGTCAGATATCAAGAGCATGTCTGTTGCAGGGTTAGTGTAGTACGGTGGGCAGTGTTGGGTGCATGACTAACAGCATTGGTGTTTTTTTGCTATGGCGTTTTATTTGGACAGTGCTGTGGGCTAGGCTATTAGAGCATCTGCTTTCCCCGAAGCCTCCCCTCGTAACAATATATAATATGTATATATATATATATACTGTATATATATATATATATATATATATATATATATATATATATATATATATATATATATATATATATATATATATATATATATATATATATGCCAGATCGCTTCGAAGATCGGCCCAACATTCTTCACTTATTTCTGACTTCTAGCCCTTCTTATACTGTCAATCTTTTCTCTCCTTTGGGCTCCTCCGACCATAAACTTATCTCCATTACCTGTCCTATCTCTTCAGTATGGCCAGCCGATCCTCCCAGCCGGCGGTGCTTGTGGCACTTTGGCGCTGCCGACTGGGAGGCTCTCTGGCAGTACTTCTTTGATTTCCCATGGAATGACTTCTGCTTCCGTAGGCGAGGACCCTTGGAGAGTGCTGAATGCATTACCGAGGTAATCCTCTCAGGCATAGAAGCGTACATTCCATTTGCTTTCTCTCAGTCTAATGCAATAAAATCTTGGTTTACTCACGCTTGTTCTACTGCTGTCCACAACAAGGAGGAAGCATTCAAACGGTACCGACGCCTTAAAACTCAAGAATCTCATTCTTCCTATGTTTCTGCCCGGAATCAAGTAAAATCTGTTCTTCGACTTGCCAAGAACTCTTTCATCAATAATAAATGCACTGAACTATCCAACTCTAACTCTTCCCAAGCTTTCTGGCATCTAGCCAAAAACCTCTGCAACAACTTTTCTTCCTCGTCTTTCCCTCCCCTTTTCCACTCTGATGGCACAACCATCACCTCTTCCTTTGACAAAGCTGAACTCTTCGCTCAAACTTTTGCAAGAAACTCTACCTTGGATGATTCCGGTGCTATTCCTCCCTCTCCACCCCCCTCTCTCCTACTTATGCCTAATATCCTAACCTCTTCTAAAGATGTACTTTCTACCCTCTCTGGGCTTAATACTAAGAAGGCGTACGGGCCGGACGTTGTTCCTCCTGTTGTACTTAAAAATTATGCTTCCGTGCTGACCCCCTGTGATTGGTCTGTGATTGGCCAGGCGAAGTGCCCGCATAGCGAACATCCACTAATGACAGACGATAGCCTGCCTTAACCTCGCCCCCTCAGCCTTCCCAGCTCCTATATAAGCTCATATTATTCTCTATACCATTCATTACTTGAAAATGTTATATGAATAGCGAAACGTCGTAACCATTGTTCACCATGTACCATCCTGTATCCACTTCATTATGAACTTCGCCAATCTACTGTAGCCTACCTCCTTACTGTCCCTCAACGCAAAATTGTCAGATTCCTGGAAAACCTGAACAATAAAATCTCAAATGCTGAAATTGCTATATCTTTTAACCTCGTTTGCATCAAAGAAGATTTATTACCTGGCTTTACTAACATATATATATATATATATATATATATATATATATATATATATATATATATATATATATATATTTATATATATGTATGTGTGTGTGTGTGTGTCTGTGTGCTGAATATCCACAGGGAAGGATGGAAAATATACACGGAATCCCAAGCGCCTTTGTGTTTTACATCTTCAGGGGACAGAAGACAGGTAGAGAATGATCATACACATCGTGATATTATTTTGATGCAATTACCAAAATTAAAAGAATAATTACAAATCATACTAATACAAAATAATAAGGTCAAGACAGAGTGAAGTTCATCAACAAAACACTCAAAGGATTACTTAATGTTTCGGTTGTTCTACGAATCTAATCATAACATATACCGGTACAGTACATTAAACAAATATTAAAGATAATAACAATCAAGACCAATTGTTTCAAAATGTGAGTAAAAGATCAAGCCAATTAATATTAGTAAAAATGCACAAGGTACTGTATGTTTGAATCAGTTATAAAAAAAATTCTCTAAATAAAATTAAAACACTTAATTTGTATTTCTTTACAAATACAATTGACATTGAAATTATCTAGTTTGTACATACCACTGCTTATAGTCATATTAACATTCTTTTTATGCTTAATCAAACTGGATTCTATTATATTCCGGTCAACAAAATTATGATCTCCATGAAACAATTGATGAAGCATTATCCCAATCAATAATGTGGTCATGATCTCGTACATGTATAAACACAGCGTTTGAGACTTGGTCTGTTTGAACACTTGTCACATGTTTCATTTTTATGGCTAGTTATTTTCCAGTTTGTCCAATATACCTTATTACAGTCTTTGCAAGGAAGTTTATAAATGCATCCACCATAAATCTATATTTTATTAATTTCACCAAAACACCAAACACCCCCAATGAAAATTAATGAAAGTATATATGATCCGCCGGGATTCGAACCCGGGTTATCACACACAGATTTTTGCCACATTAACCATTACACCACCAGGACGGTTAAAGGTTTATGCACACGCCTACGACTTATTATAAATTCTCGAATACTGGATATTAATCTAATCATGTTCATACTCCCAACCGCGCTATGGTAGGCCTAATGTTTAAGTGAGAGGAAGGAATATTCATGGGGCACAGATCATATAGACCGGCCTCGCTACGAATTACACACATCACGGGCTATAACTACCGCAACCCCAACACTATGATAAAGCCCAATATCTCGGGAATGGCAAGTGGTACAATGTAAAACAGGGTTATGGATTCATCACAAGATCGGATAATAAGACAGATATATTTGTTCATCACAAATCAATATCTAAATTCAACTCCAATTATTATCCATCTCTAGGAGAAGGTGAACAAGTAGAATTCAACATTAAATCCGGGCAGAAAGGACCAGAAGCTCACCAAATTACTGGCCCTGGAGGTGCAGCAGTCAAAGGCTCACATCTTGCCCGCCAAAAACATCAATTTAGCAAGTCACCAAGACAACGGACAAGACACAACGAGGAACCTGACACCATGGCCAGTATATATGCATATATTCAGGCTGCCAAAGTCATTGCAGGCTCAAACAAACATCATCTATGTCAGATAATTCCTCAAATCCTCAAGCACAACGGATTACCAACAATCTACATCCCTCCTGAAGTCTTGGATTTCCGAAAACAACAGAAGAAACCAAGAAAAAAACCCAGAACATCACCCCAACATCACCATAGAAGATGACTCCTCCATCAACCTAGAAAACCTTGAGGAGGAGGACAATGCTGAAGAAGATGATGAAGACTACGAAGAAGATCCAGAAGACGAAGAAGAAGAATATCCTGATCATCAAGAGAACACTCCTTCTCCCCCCCCCCCCCTCCAGTTCTAACCCCTCAAGTTGCTGAAAGGAAGAAGGAGAAACGTGCAAAAGAAGATGAGAATCTTTATCAATTTGCGGACGATCTTGAAAAACTTACTCCTGCTATGATGAAAAAAAAATACCCAGAAGATAACATAGAGTTTTCAATTACGCCTGAAGGAAGACGATTCTTCTCCAAGACAGGTCTATTTGGAGAGACAAGGAGAGGAAATTCGTCAGATTCATCAAATTCATTAGATACCCAAATAACTTAGTCAAATTAATCTCTTCTCCAGCAGTGAACATCCAAAACATCTTTTAATTTTATTTGTGTTTTCTTTATTTTAATAATACAGTTGCCCTACCCTGAATAAAGCAATGTGGTATGCCCACTACCTTTTAACCTACTACTTTCTTTCAAAATTTCCTACTTTACCTTCCTGACCAAACCTCTACTTTCCTCCCCCTTCCCCCGCCAAGGGGGAAAAAAAAAAAGAAAAAAAAAGAAAAAGAGAAAAAAAAAATATCCCTGACCCTACTGATAATCTATATTTTATTAATTTCACCACAACACCAAACAGCCCCAATGAAAATTAATTAAAGTATATATGATCCGCCGGGATTCGAATCCGGGTTATCACACAGATTTTTGCCACCTTAACCATTACACCACAATAATACGCTGTAAGTAGGCGAAAAATTAATGACCTCTATCCTCTCTAACTCAAAAAGGGCTAGAGCAAATTGGCTGTAAATGTCCACATCTATTTCTTGACTGACTCTTCCCAAATGGTAGAAATATTAGCTTGATTACTCTAGTCGTTTTTGAGTTACAGAGGTTAGAGGTAATTATTTCTCGCTTACTTACAGCGAATAGACAATAGTAAACCACTAATAGTAAGTAATACACGCAAAAATCAGGTACAGGAAATTTTTGCATCATATAATCGGAATGAGATAGGAGGCAACGTTGTACCAAAATTGTTAGTGCTAGACCAAACTCTAAACTCTATACAGTATATATATATATATATATATATATATATATATATATATATATATATATATATATATATATATATATATATATATAGAGAGAGAGAGAGAGAGAGAGAGAGAGAGAGAGAGAGAGAGAGGGTGGGTTGAGGGAGTGAGTGAAGTAAAGAAGATGCAGGCTATTAATAAACCAAGGTAAAAAAAAAGTGAATTCCTTTGGCCAGCTGGCAGAAGAGGGTGAGTAGGGCAGGACTGAGGGAGTTGGGGAGTCGGAGAAGAACTAGGGAGAGGGGTAGTGGGTCATTATAAGAGTTGGGAGGCTTGAGGGAAGAGATGGGGAGAAAACAATAGGAAAATGAGACGAAAAAGGAAAATCAATAATAAGGATTTCAAAGATGTATTTTAGGAGGTCAAGTATATGAGGGAGAAAGAGAGAGCGAGTGTGTGTGTGTGTGTGTGTTTGTGGGGGCCGGGGGGGGGGGGGGGTGAAGGGGGGTGAGGGTGAGAGTGAGTATATGAGAGTGAGAAAGGGGTAGCATGAGTAAAATAATTAAACTAAGAGAAATACAAGTTTATGAATATCAATCTGTTACATGAGGATGTATATATTAAACTAAACACACACACACACACACCACATAATGCTTTGAAGACATATAATACAATTAGAATACCAACTTATACCATTTTGATATAATCGTGGGCAATAACTGCTGAACACATGTTAGAGGTGCTGCTATGATGAAGTTTACTAACAATTTCGAAAGAATATTTGAGCTATAAAAATTCAATCACTAAGATGCCCTACTTAATCCACACTCACTTGTGTGTATCATTATGAGATGCTTTGAAATTTTCACCCACGAGTGTTGCAGCAACTGCTTCTTAATACCAAGAATAAACAGTTGCATAAAATCCGTAGTACACAAACATTTCAGTTTACGTAACAACATAACAAATCTGTGAAGACTAAACACAATTAAAAAATAAAAATAAAAATAATAATAATAATAATAATAATAATAATAATAATAATAACAATTAAATAAAAGTAAAAATAATAATAATAATAATAATAATAATAATAATAATAATAATAATCTTCTGGTTACTTATATAGCGCCCGTATCTCCTCCTTCGAGGATTCACAAGCGCTTGGCTTTCTTTAGTCTACCAGAGGCCATTACCCATCCCCCTTGCTCATGGGGAGATGGTAACCGCCGGCTATATCCCAGAAAAACTTTTCAATCTGCGCTAGACCTTCAAGATGGGAATAAGGCACGCTATCAACTGAGCCAGCCGGACGGCTAATAATAATAATAATAATAACAATGATAATAATAACAATAATAATAATCATAATACAAAATTAATGTTGCAAATGTCAGCCGATCGCAAACAAAGCAGTATTATTTAACAATCTTCACTTGTACAAATTACCACTGTAATAAATCAATACACTTCGTCTAACGGGGTTCTCAGGCTTTGGACCACTTAGTCAGCTAAGACTCTCAATGTGACTAAGCTTACATCATACTTTACAGAACAAGCATTAATTCATACATGCAGATATTTCCTTTTCATACTTATAACCAAGACAGATAATAGGCCTAATGACCGCCTCAAAAAAACAAAAAAAAAAAACAAAAAAAAATCTAGGGTCTCCGAAGGTCAAATTTCAATATCTCTTCTGATTTAAGCGATCGAAGATCTATTAATTATATCCAAAAAGAAATGTCTTGTTTTAATAAACTAACCTTCAGTATGTATATATTTAATTGAACAATAAATATGTTTTCAATAACTTAGGTACCCCTGGTATAACATTTGTTATACCTTAAGTCAATATCTCATCAAAATACGAACCCCTAACTTTAGATGTATCAATTATGCATTTATAATAAGTTATACTGTGTATCCTACCTTATTTACATGCTTAGATATACTGTATATTTCAACACAGCATGAATAACTCCTCAGTTTTCTATATGATTCATGAATATGCGATATGGTAAATGTCCTACCTTCTTTATATTCTAAGGTATATATTTCAATGCAATATGGATAATTCTTTCTAACCTTCTACTTTCTGTAATTCAACATAATACGAGTGACTTGCATTCTCATTGTATACTATTTGTCAAGCAAGGTATTGGTTCCTGAAATAACGGGGTTGAGCAGCCCCCCCCCCCCCCCCCTAGACCAACTTCGAATAGCAGCCATCCAGAACAACAGGAGAAATAGGAGAAGACAACACCAGGAGAAAATAAGAAATCACATGACCCGACTAGCTTCCCAGGCTTTAACTCTTGCCGAGATAAGCCAGTCTACCCCTTTTTTCCGGATCTGCCCATGCTCTAAATTCCGGGGAAATTGGTCAGTATGCCCGAGAAAGGAGTTCGAGCCCTGACCACTCACAGGGGCCCCAACTCCTCCAATGGCGGAGGCCGGAACCTCTGCCCGAGGCATATCATTGGTTCCAGCCTGACTTGCAGTATAGTAAAGAAATATTTATGCAAGTTGAGCACCAAGAACCTTCCCAATATCGGTACAAGTGGGAATCTCATTACCCTCCCTATAGTACCCCCCTGGAAAGACTGGAAATAATGCAGAAGTGACCAGGAAGAAACCTATGGCCTGCAGAGTCAGAAAAAACAAATACCACGATAGACCGGAAATCATCTATTACGTCACCATAATGCCCTCTAAAAATAGGGGGCCAATATCAAGAGATTAAGAATCTCCATATGTATAAATAAGTAACTACCATGTATTTTTAGATTAAGAATTACCTTCACCATAGCCAAAACAACGATATCCACATGTCCCTATGAAATTGAAATACACCAAATTGAACCCTCAAAATAAACCAATTATAGCCTAACTATAACTGAGGGAAGTTAAGCAACTCCTATTGTATCTCGCTACTGGTAAGGCTGGATAGCGGGTAAAAACAATCAAGTTGAGTGCTTCATCTGACGTCCAGTCCGGAAAACACCTCCCCCTGAAGAAGGGTAAGACGTTCAGCCCTGCCTTACCACGAGAGGCAGCTCCCCTTGACGTCCAGTACTGCGGAAACCCGAGTCCCCGTCAACCAGATTCTCGCTCAAGGCTCCCTCTACGAGTCTAACCCTTACCCTAAGTGTCTCTGAGTGTATTAAGTTGTGGCTATTCGTTGTGAAGGTAAGGTAAAATATGCGAGTATTCCACGTATAATTAACTCTAGATCTGTGCCCAAGATCTATTGTGAAATTGTGTTACTGTTTGAAATAATAAATTTTGATCTGTACAGTGATTATTGAAGTACGAGATATTGTCAATCTACTCAGTGTTACTCCTTCATAAACTTAAACTACCCACACGCTTCAAATTCATATTTCCTACGTGTTAATTAGTCGGTTTACTCTCAGATTTTCCTCTTATGTGTTTATTATTATTTGTGTATCTAAGTCAAAGTCAAAGTGTATAACGTGAAGTAATTCCCTTCATAAACCTTATGTCTACCTAGAACCTACGTCCAAGTTCAGGATTCATTTATCCACTTAATCACCTACCAGAGAGATTTATAATTCCTTTTTCCGCGTACTTTTAGGAATTTGTTAATTTATTCCACATTCCTTTCATGCCAGTTTTGGTATTTCATAAGTGCAACTTCGTCGTGTACGCCCAGTCAAGATAATGACTTATTTAAGTTATTTTCTCACGCTCGTTCATCTGCGTTCCATAATTAGTTGGTTAATTTATCCCAATCTATATTGAATTATATTTTATTTATTCCGATTCAGTTACTATATTTATTGTGAATCTGAATTCCACAACCCGTGTGATTTGACCTCATCTATGATCGAATATTATTCTTTGTGTCTCGTGTGAGATTATTTGCAATAAACTCTTAGAAAGTTGAATTTAGATTTAACTTGTTTTCCTCCCTAGAACAACAGAAAGTACCTAACTTTAGTCCCTGATTTAATATCGCATTAAAACAAATCGTTATTTCCGGTGACCGCAGTCCACCTAAGCTATGCCCCTCAGGGCGGCCTCTTTGATCTCTCACCTGAGCACGGCCTGGCTTCCTACCTTTTGCCACGCATTCACCCCGCGCAGTGAACGATACGTTTCACAGTCTCTCGCATCATTGTCAGAATACTTCACGTTAGACGCTTGACTCTCATAAGTAATATTATCAATGATTCTTATCCTGTGTATATATGTATCTGTTCTGCTATGCATATTTTCATTACTGTACTTCTGTGTAAGTGACTAGAAACTCATTTGAGAGCCACTTGATTTACTCTCATCACCCACTATCCATTACTTACTCTCTATTTTTGATATAATAGATGAGTATAGTATCTGTATCAGTCTACTATATGTCTTTAAATAAATAAGAGTGTAATTTACCTTGTGTGTTTATTGTGTTTCTTGTTGCCTGATTGAGTATATAATTATCATATCTACTGTGCTCGATGTGATCCCTGTTGAGCCATATTCCAAATCTAAATATCCGAAACCCGGATTCATAATAGATAATACTGAAGCCTGTTGGATTACAACCCGGCATAACACTGGTGGCAGCGGTGTCTCGATACGGCATATCATTTTTTTTTTTTTAATATTGATAAACTTACTATTACTCAATCAGCATCATTACACAGCATTCATCATGGCAACCAAAACGCTTGATAATCCGGCATTCAAGCCAGAGGAATATGACATCAATACATATACCGGGTATGGAAATAGTAAAACCGGTCCTGGACATGACGTTCAGGGACGAAGACGCTTCCAAGATTTACACAGTGGTGATGAAGTTAGGGAAATATGCAGCTAAGGTGTCAGGGTATGTGCGTGACAATATGCCTGGGTTAACCTGGGCACAATTCGAGAGTTACGTTAAAGTAGCTATCAACCCAGTCCTAGGTTAGACCATTGCGGACCGTAAATTTCACGAAGTTAAATATTCGGGAGATTTGGACGACACGATCAACCAACTGACCCAAATAGCCATAACCGCATTCCCTGAAGAAACTGTAGCTCAAAGGAAGAAAATACTGTTCAACTTTCAAGGCAGTGAGAATTCTACCTGAACCAGTGGCGGATCATTTTTCCATCATTGAGCCTACCAATTATGATAATGATAAGCCAGTCATAAGGTGTATTATATGGCTCTGAGGAAAACCAGGGAACAGGACAAGATCGCCGTCATCAGTAAAGTCACAACCCACCCGTCGACAATACCTACAGCTGGCCCTATGGCACCAAGAGCCAGTGACAAAGCTGAGGAATGGGCCAGGATTTGCCCCGCCGACTGGTAACCCTGCAATGGACAGTGCGTGTTGACATCCCTAAAAAAGTCATTCATGGAACTAACTAAGAGAAGGACCCGGTCACCTAGTTGGTGGGCTCAGATTCCCTGGATCAAACCCAGACGAGTAGCGACCATAACAGAAGACGGAACTGCAGGTATTGGAAGCTGCAATGAGGAAGAAGACTGTGAAGAACCAGAACCAGTAGTGGAAACTACAGGTGATCTGGATTTTTAAGCAGCTCCCGCACACAAATAGTAGTCAGAATGGCGGGGCTCATGAGGGAACAAATCCAGATAATCTTCCGATATACCGAAAAATCACTCTGAACGGGGTGAAAGTCCGACTTCTAATTGATACGGGAGCTTCCCGTTCATGCCTTTTTTTTTCCTTTCTTCCGGCAACACCGTAAAGCTTTAGGTCCTATTTAACCTTCTTCCATAGTTTTAGTGAGTGCCAATGATGACATAATTCCAAACTTTGGACAGATTCTTCCATTATATGTTAGCACCCCTGTCCCATACCATGGAATTGATCATTCATTTATGATTTATGACCCCAAGGAGACCAAGTACGATGGATACTTAGGTTTCGATCTGCTCACTTCGCTGAACACCTCCATCGATTGTGGGAAGAGAACACTGACGTTTTCACTCCCCCTCAAAAAAAAAAAAAAAAAAAAAAAAAAAAAAAAACAGACCCTAGACAAATCATAAAAACCAACCCCCACTCCCTCCCTACCACTTGCCTCATCCGAGCTACCCAGAATAACCAACCCATACCAAATGCCACAGTTTTCACCTCCCCTCAAATACCCAAGGATCCAAACCCTAAACACAAAGTGATGATCAATCAAGAGAACTTGAGTAAACCTACCACTTGTCTCCTCCAGACCACTCAAGCTGTCACATTCAAATTAGTGACACTCCCCCATTGTGCCCACCTTACCTGGGGATGCCATTATGACCCCTCACCTCCAAAGCCCCTTTGATAGGGACTGCCTGACCGCTCCAAGCCTCATATCAAGTCAAATTAATTGCATAAAAATAGCAAACATCTCTGATCAACCAATTACCTTACCAAAAGGGCTAGCCATTGGGGAACTTGAACCATATGAGGAAGAACTCTCTGTACCTGCAGACAAGACCTCCCAAACTCCTTTTCCCCTACCTGATATCCCTTCCCATCTTACCCCTCACCAACAAACTGATCTGAAAAATTTAATGACCACCTATCAAGACATATTCGCTACTTCCAACCGAGACGTCGGGAAAACCAACGTACTTCACCACCCTATTCATACTGTCGGACAACCCATCAAACAACCCATCCGGAGGAAAAATCCGATCCAAAGACAAGAGGAAGAGTCCCAAGTCGAAGATATGCTAGCAACTGGAGTTGCAAAATCTTCCACCAGCCCTTGGTCTTCTCCGGTAGTACTCGTCCGGAAGAAAGACGGATCCACCCGTTTTTGCATAGCTTATCGACAGTTGAACGACGTCACCATCAAGGACGCTACCCCACTACCCAGGATAGACGACTCGTTAGATTCCTTGTTAGGAGCTAAATGGTTCACTACCCTGGATCTGCAAGCAGGTTACTGGCAGGTACCAGTCCTCCCAGAACATCAACAAAAGACCGCTTTTGCAACAAGTAAGGGAGATTGTATGAATTTACAGTATTGCCTTTTGGCCTATGCAACGACCCTGCCACTTTCTCCAGGTTAATGGAATCTGTCCTAAAAGGATTAACCTGGGCAACGTGCCTCTAGCATACCTAGATGACATAATTATGTTCGGGAAAACCTGGGCTGAACACCTACAGAGATTAAAACAAGTGTTTCATAGGATTCGAGAAGCCAACTTAAAACTCAAACCATCCAAATGTACTCTGGCCAAAAAGGAAGTTAAATTTCTATGGCACATCGTGTCAGAGAAAGGAATTGCCCCAGACCCTGATAAACTAGATGCCATAAGCAAAATAACTCTTCCCACAAATGTAATATGGGTACGAGCTTTCCTCGGTTTGGCTTCCTATTACCGCAGGTTTGTGAAGAATTTCGCCACCATTGCCAAACCCCTTCATGATCTCACTAGAATAGATGAACCATTTTTATGGACAGAACAGCATCTACAAGGATTCAACAACCTAAAGGAACTACTAGTCGCCTCTCCCGTAGTATCATTCCCAGACTATACCCAGCCTTTCCGCCTATATACGGATGTCTCAGAATTCGGTGTAGGTGCCGTTCTAGGGCAAACTAGAGAAGGAAGAGAACACATCATCGCCTGTGCCAGCCGAACCCTAAATCCAGCAGAAATTAATTATCCAGTGACAAAAAGAGAATGTCTAGGCATCATTTGGGCCTTGCAACACTTGAAAGCTTACCTAGCAGGTGTCAAGGTCACCATTATCACTGATCACCACGCCCTCCAATGGCTTCGGAAATCCGACACCAAAAACGCCTTGACAGTCATATGGCGAGAATCATTAGAAGAGTTTAACTTCGAAATTGCCTATCGACCAGGACAACTCCATACCAACGCTGATGCTTTATCAAGACTTCCAACCAACTCACCCAAGAACACCTCAACCCAAGACATCGAAAGTCAACCAATACTAGCAATACATCATCAAGATTCCTTAAATCAAGACCAACAAGAACTGCTGAAATAATTTCAACGACAGGAGAAACCAGACTGGATGCCGAGAAGTATTTTCTCTCAACTCAACAGAAGAGGAGATAATTTATTCACCCCAGATGGAAAAAATTTCATAACACCAAAGGCAGCACTCTCCACCATGCAATCCATTCATATGCATCATGACATCCATCTAGCCCAAAGGAAATTAACGGCTACTTTCCAACAAGTCTATTGGACTCCTTCAGAAAATAGAAAAAAAACAGAAAATAGGGTTACAGAAGCCTACAGAGCCTGTGCATTGGGCAAAGATAGGACCCGCACCACCGGACCTACAGGAAAGTTAGTAGCGTCCAAGGCGTGGCAACTTCTTGCAGTAGATGTAATTGGACCAATGGAGGGAAACCAAGGCTATAAATACATCATCACTTTTGTGGACACATACTCAAAATATGTAATTGCTTGTCCAGCAAAGGAACATTCAGCCTTAGCAGTAGCTGAAGCACTGATACAATACGTGTTTCCGTACTTTGGATTACCGGAAGCCATCCATTCGGATAATGCCCCTGAATTTACCAGTCACATTTGGTCCCAACTATCTCAGATGTGTGGCTTTAAAATAAGCCACTCCTCCCCATACTGGCCTCAAGGTAACTCCATCTGCGAAAGAAGCCACCGAACCATTGCCAACCGAATAAGAACACAACTGCAACAAATGAACACCAAGGATTGGTCCAGCTAAGTAAAGATAGTCCAATGGGGTATAAATACCTGCTCCAGAAAAGACGGAATATCACCCCACGAACGTGTGTTTGGAGTACCACCTTTGCTCCTACCTCTACGTCATCTATCTGTCCCATATGAGCCCTCCTCCAATTTCAACCAAGCCCTAGTCCATCTAAAGAACCACCTCCGACAACTACAATACCTCCAAGACCTCCAACCTGCGAAACTGCCAAAGTTAGTCACCATCATGTCGGCGATCTTGTCATGGTTGCTCAATTACCAGTGCCGTCCAAACTCAAGCCGAGATACCAAGGTCCTTTCGAGATCCTAACTGTTCCGAATTGTTACCAGGTTACAATTAACTATTTTGGTGAGTCACGCACATACCGAAATAGATATATACGTAGGTTCCAACCCATTGATGAGAATATGATTATGCTTGCAGATCCCAAATATAAAGACATATTGCCTGCATCTAATGACTAGAATTTAGGATCCTCAGAACCATTGACACCCCTCATTCTACCGCCCATTTCTCCTCCACCTTTGGCAAAACCAAATCTTGTTACACCACCTCATCACCCCATATCTAAACCCTCTGTCAAGCCACATCCGCTGGCACTATTTGCACTCTCACACAACATTACTCCTGAAATTTCTCTTCCACCTTCTACACGAATTGTCTCTGCCCCTCCTCAACTCCCTACTCAATCTAACAAAACTGTCAGCAACCTAAAATCAAATCCTCCCATTTCCTCACCTGCCTTCAGCTTACCTTTTTTTTCAGAATCACCCTGTCCCTTACCTACCACTCCAGCCATCCATAACATCCCCTCCTTAGAATGTCAAACTTCTCCTTCACTTTCCAAAACGTCATCAACGTTATCCCCTCACGCAAACAACCCACCTATAAGTCAAACTACTAGCCTGACTATAGATAGTCCTGAACTATCTGCTCAGCTACCTGTACCCCTCAAGAAACAGCCTAAACCCTCTACCTCTTCTCCTAGAAATCAAACCACTATTCCGACTATAAACCGTCCTGAACTTTCTACTCAACTACCTATACCTCTCACTAGACCTCCTAAACCCTCTACCTCTTCTCATAAATCACCTACTCTGTCACCTAATCCTTCACTCACTTCTAAGTCTCACTATATTCGCCCCCATCCTGTTCCAAAATTGCCAAAATTACCATTAAAGTCACCATCTTTAATGCAACCTATTTCTAATCCACCATGTCGAAGATCTGGCCGACGTGTGACACTACCGGAAAGATGGGCGCCTACCTTCAAGCCTACCTACAAAAGGCGGGCTCCCACCAAAACCACCACCTCGCCACCTGAAAGGGTCCCCGCCACACCTAGTGTGAGGTCAACTCCTCAACCTGCACCTCCAGCCATGACCAGGGATACACACCCGGGACACCCCCAACTCAAGGAGCCCCTCCCACCTGGGCCCAACAACTCGACACAATCAGGAGAGAACAGTACACCATCACCTCCTCCAGCAACAACAGCTCCACCTGACCCTGCTCCTAGGATGAAAATCAACAGCCTGGTTGTGTCCTCCGACGACACCACTGTCATAAAGTCTCCTGCCCATCTACTCTGTGTAGCCAAGCACTCAAAAACCCCTCTTCAGTTAACCTTGGCCACCAGCCCTGCCGACACCACTTCAACCATCTGGGGTATCATACTCCAACACCTGACACCCTCTCTCACTACACGCACCTTCAAAACTTATAATTTAAGATCTCGAGGTCGAGATTTCGTTTTGGACAAGGGTGGTGAAATAACGGGGTTGAGCAGCCCCGTTGTAGGAGAAGACAACACCAGGAGAAAATCAGAAATCACAAGACCCGACTAGCTTCCCAGGCTTTAACTCCTGCCGAGACAAGCCAGTCTACCCCTTTTTCCGGATCTGCCCATGCTCTAAATTCCGGGGAAATAGGTCAGTCTGCCCGAGAAAGGAGTTCGAGCCCTGACCACTCACAGGAGTCCCAGCTCCTCCAATGGCGGAGGCCGGAACCTCTGCCTGAGGCATATCATTGGTTCCAGCCTGAATTGCAGCATAGTGAAGAAATGTTTATGCAAGTTGAGCACCAAGAACCTTCCCAATATCGGTACAAGTGGGAATCTCAATACCCCCCCTATACTTCCCCCTGGGAAGACTGGAAATAATGCAGTAGAAGTGACCAGGAAGAAACCTATGGCCTGCAGAGTCAGAAAAACCAAATACCACGATAGACCGACCGGAAATCATCTATTACGTTACCATAATGCCCTCTAAAAATAGGGGGCCAATATCAAGAGATTAAGAATCTCTACAGTATATGAATAAATAAGTAACTACTGTACCATGTATTTTTAGATTAAGAATTACCTTCACCATAGCCAAAACAACGATATCCACATGTCCCTATGAAATTGAAATACACCAATTTGAACTCTCAAAATATACCAATTATAGCCTAACTATAACTGAAGGAAGTTAAGCAACTCCTATTGTATCTCGCTACTGGTAAGGCCGGATAGAGGGTAAAAACAATCAAGTTGAGTGCTTCATCCGACGTCCAGTCCGGAAAACACCTCCCCCTGAAGAAGGGTAAGAGGCAGTTCCCTTCGACGTCCAGCCCTGCCGTACCACGAGAGGCAGCTCCCCTTGACGTCCAGCCCTGCGGAAACCCGAGTCCCCGTCGACCAGATTCTCGCTCAAGGCGAGTGTCTCTGAGTGTATTAGGTTGTGGCTATTCGTTGTGAAGGTAAGGTAAAATATGCGAGTATTCCATGTATAATTAACTCTAGATCTGTGCCCAAGATCTATTGTGAAATTTTGTTACTGTGTGAAATAATAAATTTTGATCTGTACAGTGATTATTGAAGTACGAGATATTGTCAATCTACTCAGTGTTAATCCTTCAGAAACTTATACTACCCACACGCTTCAAATTCATATTTCCTACGTGTTAATTAATCGGTTTACTCTCAGATTTTCTTCTTATTTGTTTATTATTATTTGTGTATCTAAATCGAAGTTAAAGTGTATAACATGAACTAATTCCCTTCATAAATCTTACGTCTACCTAGAACCTACGCCCAATTTCAGGATTCTTTTATCCACTTAATCACCTACCAGAGAGATTTATAATTCCTTTTCCCTTATTTGAAAGTGAAGACCCCTTTCCGTTGAATTAGAATTAATTTTTTATCAAGATCTCTTAGTTCTTGAGAATAATCTAATGCTATACGTTACACAGGTCATGTAATTCGTTTCACACCAATTCAGGAATTCAGAGTTTATATTCCTTTATCGATTCTTCCTACTGTTTTGCTTTTAAGTAGTTCCGCGTACTTTTAGGAATTTGTTAATTTATTCCACATTCCTTTCATGCCAGTTTTGGTATTTCATAAGTGCAACTTTGTCGTGTACGCCCAGTCAAGATAATTACTTATTTAAGTTATTTTCTCACGCTCGTTCATCTGCGTTCCATAATTAGTTGGTTAATTTATCCCAATCTATATTGAATTATATTTGATTTATTCCGATTCAGTGACTATATTAATTGTGAATCTGAGTTCCACAACCTGTGTGATTTGACCTCATCTATGATCGAATATTATTCTTCGTGTCTCGTGTGAGAGATTCTTCGCAATAAACTCTTAGAAAGTTGAATTCAGATTTAACTTGTCTTCCTCCCTAGAACAACAGAAATGACCTAACTTTAGTCCCTGATATAATATCGCATTAACACAAATCGTTATTTCCGGTGACCACAGTCCACCTAAGCTATACCCCTCAGGGCGGCCTCTTTGATCTCTCACCTGAGCGCGGCCTGGCTTCCTACCTTTTGCCACGCATTCACCCCGCGCAGTGAACGATACGTTTCACAGTCTCTCGCATCATTGTCAGAATACTTCACGTTTGACAGACCCTTGACTCTCATAAGTATTATTATCAATGATTCTTATCCTGTGTATATATGTATCTGTTATGCGATGCGATGCGTATTTTCATTGCTGTACATCTGTATAAGTGACTAGAAACTCATTTGAGAGCCACTTGATTTACTCTCATCACCCACTCACTATCCATTACTTATCTCAATTTTTTTATATAATAGTCGAGTATAGTATCTGTATAGTCTACTATATGTCTCTAAATAAATAAGAGTGTAATTTACCTTGTGTGTTTATTGTGTTTCTTGTTGCCTGATTGAGTATATAATTATCATATCTACTGTGCTCGATGTGTCCCTGTTGAGCCATATTTCAAATCTAAATATCCGAAACCCGGATTCATAGTAGATAATGCTGAAGCTTGTTGGATTACAACCCGTCATAACAGTTCCCTATAAAGATATTTGTACTGGTGTTTAAGTTATTACCTATACTTATTCTGTTGTCTAATATTTGATATAATTACTTAGGCTTTGGTGTGTCTGTATTCCTTTTGACGTCATAATATACTGTATATTGTGTTCGTTAGGCTTGGTATTGCCTGTCTTTCCTAAACTTTAGTTATCTTTAATGAATAGACTAGGCTTTGTACTGCCTGTATATCTTGTTGCCATTATTTTGTGATTCGCTTTCGTAAAAAAGGGGCGACTAAGATAGCCGCAATTTGATTATGATAGTGGTCTAAACATTTATTTTCTTAATTACTAGGCCAAGTAATGTCTATATTCTTTTAGTTATTCATTCTGGAACATAGTATTCTTCTTAGTTCTCCGTCCTCAAACAACTTGTAGTTGAGCACCAACTAGGGACACACTGTTCTGTTTGGTTCTTCTTCGGTGTAGGAAGTAATATTGCTGCCCCTATAGCCGCAATATGGGCGTGAACAACTGGTAGGTATTCAAAAACTACAGAAAACTGGTGACCAATTTGTGGCTTCTCTTTTACCACAGTTGCCTCACACTTCCGCTTCTCCTGCTGCTGCTTCTCCTTTGCCTCTCCTCCTTCTGCTTCACCGCCCACGCCTACAGCACCTGTACTGTACTATTGAGTCGGGGAGGGCTAACCGAACCTCTCCTTTAGTAACAAAACTACAACTAGAGAGCCGAGAAAGAATCAACCGGACCTCTCCTTTGGTTGTTTCCAAGGCGGGTCGTGGTAACCAAGTGAGCTCCTGATTGATTGATTGATGACTTTAGTAAAGTATCAAACAAATATTAATGTGTATGTTGGGGAAGTGGGGTGGGTGTAGAAGAATATTGGAGGGCACAAGAAAATTGGAATGACTATAACGTATTGCACGAGACTACAACACAGTGACCCACGCTGTGCACAGTTAAATATTCATAATGCTTATATCATTAGCTATTCTACTGCCGTTCTTTTTTGTTAAGTCTCTTAATTAATAATCTTATATCTTGTCCTATTAGTTTTCACTTCAATGATCTACAGCGCTACAATCTTATAATTCTTTTGGGTTTGACTTGCTTAATTAATATGTATTTCCAAATTTGTCTTACTATTTTTTTTTTTTTTTTTTTTTTAACATTTCGTTGGAGAGAAAGATAGCTTATCCTGTGATTCGTTCTTTGTTCTATTGAAAGTATTGTGGACAGACTTTGTTTTCTTTATGCATGTAGACAATATTTGAATGTCTGTGTTCCACAATTTAGGCTAATTATGTCGGATAAAACGTCTATTATTCATAGGGATGCATGGGTTTATAGCGTTATTATATATTTCTGAAAAAGTGTTTCAGATCTCATTAGTATTACTTGTGTGGTTTATGAAGTTCAAATATGTTTTGTAAAATATAGTTCGTAGTTAGTGGAAATTGGCTTACTTGAAATTTGGAACCCTTTCATGACTCGTTTAATTTATCAATTAGCTATTTAATGTTGAACGTGATCGAACGATGATCACTTGTACCAAACTCGTCTCTTACTCTAAGATAGTTTACTAAGTCATCTTTTTTTGCTAAGCTTTGATCAAGAATATTGTTGCCCCATATATTGGATATGGAACACATTAAATTAATGAACTTTCTAGTACATTAAAGTGCAGGTCCAATCCTGTGGAATAATGTGATAAATATTGCTGATAACCTGCCCTGTCGGATAGTACAGAATCGTGAAGTTTCAAGTGCTGGCTAATGGAAATAAATAAATAAATAAATAAATAAACACAAACTGTAACAATAACCCGTCAGTACTCACCCCCACGTCCCTTTCCAGCGCTGATCTTGCCCATGAAGCCAGCCGGCCTAGTGATGGCCATACCCGGAGGAGGCCATACCGTGCCTGGCCTCACCTTACTGCCCTCTACCCTTTGCTGCACCTCCTCCTCCTCCTCCTCTACCTCCTCCACACTGCTCCCCTCACTCTCCTCCTCCTGCAGCATTTTCAGTACGGCGGAGTGTTTTAGGTGGGAGGCTATAAGGGGCCGGCGACGGGGCTTGGGGGGCCTAGAAAGAAAATGGGAGATGTATTCATTGGTGTGGTTTTAGGTTAGGAGAAAAAGGTCGAGTTGAAAGATAGGAGACAAAAACTGAACCTAGAACGAAGATTAAGCATAGACTAAGGTATGTGTGGTAGATCGAAGGCAAACATAATATCTGACCCTCTTCTTTACCTCTACCCTCTCCTCCATCCCACTTCTACCTTCACCTCCACTTATTCCCTATCCTCCACCTCCACCTCTACCTTCATCTACGCCTCCACAACTACCCTACCATTTCCTCCACCTCTACCCTCTACTCCACCCCCATCCCTTCCCACTCCTCACCTCATGGAGACAATGGAGATGGAGCAGAGGGTGAAGGTGGAGTAGAAGGTGGGGGTGGAGGTGAATGAAAAGTTCCAGGGGGAGGTGACAGTGGAGGTGGAGACGAGGGTGTAGTATGTAAGTTGTTTGTAGTATAGTGCATTGAAAGAGAGGTGTTTTGGAGGGCAAACTGGGGTTGCCCTATATTTTGGTGAAACACAGAAAGGATTAGCAAAGGAGGCCAGGTAGTGAACCTGGACATCCAGTTGTCCTTAAATGCCACCTGTAACATTCCCCAGGATCATCGCGAGTGCCATCCTGTTCGGCTGGTGCCTACAGCCTCCTTTCTGCCCTCTATGGGTTTAATACTAGGAAGGTGTGCAGACCGGATGTTGTTACTCCCCCTGTTGTACTCAAACACTGTTCTTCCGTGCTGACTCCCTGCATATACAAACTCTTTCGTCTCTGTTTTTCCTCTAACGTCTTTCCTTTCTTGCTTGAAGTATGCTCTCATTCAACCTGTCCCCAAAAAAGGGGGACTGATCTCAACCCTCCAACTATCGTCCAATTGCTGTAATTTCTTGCATCTCTAAACAAAATTAAACTCTTCTTAATTCAAAAATGTTTAAGCATTGATCCTCCCATGGTCTAGTTTCAGATCGCCTGTATGGTTTCTCTTAGGGCCACTCTAATGGGGAACTCCTTGATTATCTTGCTAACTCTTGGTCATCCTCCTTTCGGGACTTCGGTGAAAGTTTTCTATTGCGCTAGGCATTTTGAAGGCCTTAGATAGAGTTTGGCACAAACCTCTAATTTCTAACTACCCTCCATCTGTTTATATCCCTCTATCTATGCCTTTGTCTCTAATTTCCTTTCTAACCGTTCCATAGCTGCAGTTGTTGACAGCCATCGCTCACTTTCTTAACCTATCAACTCCGATGTTCCTCAGGGTTCTGTCCTATGTCTCCTATTCTCATTCTAACATTCATTAATGATCTCTTCAACTGTACCTCTATTCTTATCCACTCATATGCTGATAACTCTACCTTACACTATTCAACTAGTTTTTCACAACCCAGCATGCAATCGCTCCAAAACTCATGTGCCGAGGCCATAGAACGCCCATCCTCTGATCTATCAATTTTTTCTGATTGGGGCAGAGAAAATCTTGTTACTTTCAATACCTCCAAAACCAAAATTATCCTTTCTATATACCCGTCGCCATCTTCCATAATACTTTTAATTACTCCTCAACAATACACAAATGAATCCTTCATTTTCCCTCGATATTCTTGGTGTATCTTTTTCATCCGACCTTCCATGGAAAGATCATATTTCCACTCTTGCTAAAATGGCTTCCCAGAGGTTAAGTGTGCTCAACCGTCTCTGTGGGTTCTTCACCCCCACTAAGCTTCTTGCTCTGTATAGGGGCACTGTGCGCCCATGTATCGAGTATTGTTTGCATGTGTGGGGAAGTTCCACCCATATCGCACTTCTCAAAGAAGTGAGTCTAAAGCATTTCGCCTCATCAACTCACTTCCTCTTACTAGTTCTCTACAATTTCTTTCTACACGCCGCAATGTTGCATCTCTTTCACTGTTCTATCGCTATTAACCCTTTCACTGCGGGTGACGTTCCGGAACGTCCTGGCAAGTTACAGCAATTTGCAGGCTTTAAAAGCCTGTAAAAAACGTAAAAATCGAGTGTCAGTGGGCGGGAGCGTGAGGGGCCCACCTCCGACCCTCAGAGCACCGAGCGGCTCACTGAGGTTGACTGTGTCTCGCGTGAGTCTCTCTCTGTCTCTCTCAACAGTGTAGCCAAGCGAGCGAGTGTTACATAATAGCGGGGTTCACGTGTTTCACTGGCACCAGTCTGGGTGAACCAGACCACGTACTGGGTCCGTTCTGGTGTCATTTTGAAGCTATTTTCGCCTAGTTTTTGGCAGAATACACTTCATTTAATGCAGATGCTTGATTTATCATTCAGGAGTGCCTGAATATGCCCTAAATAGCCCAAACATAACCGCAGCCAAAGGGTTAAAACAATCAGCGTTCTTCAGAGCTCTCTCAGTGCATACCCCCTCCCTTGCGGCGAGTGCAAGGCACTTGCTTTTCAACACAGTCCCTCTCCTATTCTCTCCAGCCCAAGAATTAGCAAATTTTCTCAGTCTTTCTTCTGCCCAACAAGGGAACTCTTCAATTCTCTCCTTCAATCAATCTTCCCTCATCCTATAACTTAGACTGCTTTAAACTTTGTGTGTCCAGGCACTTTGACTCCAACATCCCATGAATTTGACTCTCGGTCACTCTTTTTGTTTTGGGGAGACACTCGTTACAGGCAGCCTGCCTTATGTCACCTTCTTACACATAGAAAACAAATATAGGCAATTCATTATACGTACTTGGACACAAACAGGGTAAGGTAGATATAGGTAAGTCATCATTAATACTCAGGAGACACAAAGGGTAAGGTAGATATAGGTTATTCATTATAAGTACTTAATTAAGAGACACAAAGGGTAAGGTAGATATAGGTTATTCATTATAAGTACTTAATTAAGAGACACAAAGGGTAAAGTAGATATAGGCCATATTCGGACCTGGAATTTGAAGCGGGAACATACTAGATACATTTTTGGCAATTGTTATGGCCATATCTGGTCTTACAGCCTAGGAAATAGCGTATTATTATAGACCGGAAGACTAAAGAAATATTTCTTTGGTGTATTTGCTAAGATTAAGTAACATAATCCTAAAATGTTGATGTAATGATAAATATGCTATTATAGTTTGAGAAATCCGTTAAGCCAGAGGGTGTTCCTAACCTCAATGAAATTTCAAATGACTGCTAGAATAATGGTTTAATAATAAGCTGTCATCTGAATAACATGAGTAGTATTGTATATTTGTTTTGTTATTTACATTCCAATATATAACCAAACATTCATGACGTATAGTTACGTAAGGTATATGTATATTCTCTCAGTCTGGTAGATTGATTTATGCGTGCGTGTGTGTTTCTGTGTAAGTGAAAATTCTCAAATCAAATGAAGGAACAACACAAGGAGATCCAGTGGCAATGGCAATGTACGCACTGGCACTATCTATTCTGCAGCAGAAAATAAAATATGAGGTAACCCGAGTGAAACAAGTGGTGTATGCAGATGACCTCACAGGTGCAGGAAAAATAGGGGATCTCAAAGAATGGTGGCGAAGAGTACAATCGGTGGGCGAAGTCATTGGGTACCATCCGAATGCTAGTAAATCTGTACTAATAGTGAAAGAAAACAAGTATGAAGAAGCGGTGCGGACTTTTGATGGGACAGGAGTGAAGATTACAAAGGAGGGTCAACGCCATTTGGGAGCAGTAATAGGCACAGAAGAATGCAAGAGAGACTATGTGCGAAAAAAGGTAGCAAAGTAGGTAAAGGAAGTGAAAACCCTGGCAGACATTGCGAAATCTGAACCACATGCTGCATATACTGCCTTCACATATGGTGTTAAGCACAGATGGACCTTTCTTATGAGAACAGTGCCTGACATTAGACAGATGCTCCAACCGCTGGAAGAAGCAATCAGAGGAGCATTCATACCGGCTTTAACAGAGATGGAAGGCGTCACGCAAGAGCTAAGAGATCTATTAGCTCTTCCGCCAAGGTTCGGAGGTATGGGGATAATAAACCCAGTGGAGGCGGCACCTCATGAGTACCAAAATTCCCTTAAACTTACTACGTCTCTGACAGAAAAAAATACGGGAGCAAAATGAAAATGATGAGGTGGACGAAGAGGAACAACGAAATGCAAGACAGGAAATTAAAAAGAGCAGAGAAGAGAGACAGAAACATAGCCTAGAACAAATTAAGACCAGATGTAGGGAAGAACTGAAAATGAGAGTTGAGATGGCACAATACACGGGGGATTCAAATTGGCTCACATCATTACCAATAAAGGAAAAAGGCTTCAGCTTAAATAAACAAGAATTAAATGATGCCGTAGCCTTGAGGTATGGGTGGCCAGTTTCGAACCTGCCGCTGAAATGTGCATGCGGTGAAATAAACAACCCAGACCACTGTATGACCTGTAAGAAAGGAGGATTCATCTGTATCCGGCATGATGAAGTACGAGACATCACTGCACAAACGCTGGACGAGGTGTGCCATGATGTCAGAATCGAACCGGAACTTCTGCCTATGGACGGACAGCGCTTGGCCCACAATACTGCAAATACTTCAAATGAAGCAAGAGTGGCCGTAAGTGCTCGAGGTTTTTGGACGAGGGGACAACAGGCTTTTTTCGACATCAGAATCTTCAACCCAAGAGCACAAACATATCGTGAGCGAGGACACAAGGCGGCATACTTGAGAAACGAAAGTGAGAAAAAACGTGCTTATGAAGAAAGAATTTTGAACAGGGATCAAGGAAGCTTTACTCCTCTGGCCTTCTCATCGTCGGGAGGTATGGGACCTTCTGCAAGTGTCTTCTATGCCAGATTAGCTGAACAAATATCTGAGAAAAAGCGCCAGCATAGAAGCCAAGTCATAACTTGGATGAGATGCCGGCTCTCTTTCTCTCTTCTCAGGTCTGCACTCCTGTGTCTCAGGGGTACAAGGTCCTCCCCACTACAGAGGACAAGAGTGAGAGACTTGGACTTTGAAATGGTCGTGGCGAAGGGACGAATTGGGGAACAACTAGGTTGATTGTAGGGAGGTACTGGTACAATAAGATAAACTACAATGTAACTAGAATAAGAGAATAAGATAGATTGTACACCACTTTGTAACTGTCACCTTAATAACAAAAAAACAAAAAACAAAAAAAATAGAAGAAAACATGCTTACATTACTGAAAATAATGTTTGTGGACATGCAGTAATGTAATGCAAGTAATGGTCACTCTTCTGTAAATCTAAAATGGCTTACTTAAGAATGGGAAAGGGGTGGGACCTTCTATTTTTTTTTTTTTTTTTTTTTTTTGAAAAAAATAAGTTTCTGTGTAAGTGTGAGTATGTGTGTGCATACATAATAAAACATAGAAACTGTAGACTTTTCATTAATTAAGAAGAAAATACCTAAATAATGTATTCTTAAGTGTAGTGAAAGATACTCTAGACCAGTAAAACCTCTAACTGATGGTAAAGAGGGAAGGTCGTCGAAGAGAGAACTAGGTACGTCAAATTTGAAGTGACATAGGGTAGATGGTGCGAATATGGCATGAATGGGGAGATAGTGGGGAGGATATTAGTGAGAGCTAAATGGTAGATATGAGCTGGGCAATTTGTCTTACTATAGTGTATTCCTTAATTAACGTTCAAATGTTGTTGGTTAAAGTGTGTGTTTTGTGATATTTTATATTGTGGGTGTGTGTGTGTGACAGAGAGAGCGTGTGCTATGATGTAGAACGTTAAAAGTTACATAAGGGAGATGGTGTAAATAACGCATCGAGAGACATATAAGGGGATAATTGTTGGTGAAAAATAAAGGCATACATAGGTTGGTCTTTTTTCTTAGAATAGTGTGTCCCTTAACGCCCTAAGAGCGGGCCCGTCAGTAACTTCTACTACCCGCCAAGCGGGTAGTTTTACCCTAAACGACATTGTTTCCGTGCTCTTTTTCATGCATAAACAAGAGCCAGAGCGTAATACAATTATGTATCCCTGAAAGGGCGTACATTGAGCTTTCCAATGATACCAGAACCATCCTTCTACGACCATGCGTTCTCTTGCAACGATCGTGCAAGACGAGTGCAAAATCCCTAAAATACGGTAATATCCTTACATAATTCCCTGTGTAGCGAGGCAGTGAGTGTGGATGTGTTTGGAGGGAACGTCAGTAGTCGCGCGGGACCCGTGCCGAGCGGTCATGAGCCGACCTACGCTCCTCCCATCGCTCGTCTCTCTCTCAGAGCCATTATTGCTCAAAAATTGCACACGGAATTAAGTCGGGGCCCCGCCACTTAGTCCTTGGTTCTCTAGGCCGACTTAAGTCGGGTCCCGCTGAACAAGGGTTAATTAACATTGAATATTAAAACCCACACACTGGAGATTGGTGTGTGATTTAGTCTAAGTGTGAGTTTATATACATATGAGAGAGAGAGAGAGAGAGGGGCAAAGGCGTTAGATCATCCAGTATTCTTATTTTTACTTTACAAACGAGAACATTGTTATGCCCTGATTTTCGTCAGGTTTAGCTATTGGATGAGGTGAGTTCTTTCGAGACTGGAATATCAGAACTCATACATTAACATGCAAAAAATACAATAGAGGATACGTATAATACCAAAATATAATTTAGGAAACAGTTTATTCACTTAAGCTCAAGTACATACATATATCTGGATTAGAACTGTACCAAACATGAGAACATAAATAATACAACCACTTATTATCTTCCAGCACGATCGCGGATCTAGAAAGAGCTCAGGTATATTCAAGCTATTTTGTTAATATTCATTTCACAGCTACCTAATGGTGATATATTTGTAGGACCATATAATGTTGAGAAGTATCAAATGCTCTTAATATTTCAATCGTTATTATTGACGAGGATATGTGAGGTTGATAGGGTATACTATCATACACTTTAATATCACCTTGCGCACTGGTGGATAAGGTTAGAAGTTGAACATTGAGAATCAAATATAAAATCAGACAGAGTCGATGGTGAGGAATTTCGGCTTATTTGAATTTAATTGCTTACGGGTTTCAGAGATGCGTAATCACACTGGTTTTAACCCACAGGACCCCAGCGCCACAGCGTATGCATCGGCAATGTATGTAATGCTAAATCCCAGTGCCACATACGCTGCGTCTGCTACTTCGAAATGATTACTGATTACAGATTACTGATATTTACCATAGGATGTAAGGTATTTTAAAATAACCCCCTAGAATTACTTTCTCTAAAGTATCTATTTCTTTTATCCTCCCCTTTTCCCCAGCTAACCTTATCCCACTAGGACCCCAATGGAAATACGCTTAACAGCCTTATTGGGCTATCCTTAGTTGGAATTATGCAAAGCTGGTACATGTCATATTTGTAACATACTATGTGGTACCAACTCTGTAAATTGCTAACTGAATAAATATTATTATTATTATTATTATTGTTATTTACTCTTGTCCTATGGTAGCTAGAGGCTTGAGGATGGTATAGGAAACTATCTTATGATGTTGCCGAACAGTGGCGGTACGCGGCAACCCCCTAGCCCATCCGCGCGGGTGTGTAAGGGCGGATGGGGAAAGCCAGTTTACCCACTTTCCCACCGCCAATTTTGTGCTTATTTATTCTTATCCTATGGTAGCTAGAGGGTTCAAATTCATATTGGATATACCTTATGATGTTGCCGAACAGTGGCAATACTTATCATTTGGCAATACCCAAGTCCGACCGCAATGGGGAGTGGGGAGAGAGAGCGCGGGAGTGGAAGGACTGGGCGGCCTCCCATCTCCCTCCCGGCCCAGTTGCCTTATTTACCTCGTCGCCTCGCTATGTTTATCGCTCTCCTAACGCTTCCCATAACATAGTTGACTCCCCACCAAGTGGGGAGGAGGAGGAGGAGGATGACCGAGACCCCATGGCATTCCTCAAAATTCCGCCAGGTCATGGTAGGGGTAAGAAGAGACGAGATAGTGTGTCATGTTGCTACGTACATAGCAAGTTTGGGCTTTTGTGTACACTGGTCCTCCCCTACTCCCCCTGCCTTCACCACCACCTCCCCTGTCTCCCCACTAAGAATACGTCAAAACCCATATTTTTAAGTCAAAGGTGCCTAAGACAATGTGTAACACTCATATTCTAACTATAAAATATATGGTAAAGTATAAAATCAATAAACAGAGTACGTGAGAGAGGCATAATAAAAGTGAGAGTGAGTGAAGGGGAAGTCGGATGTCATTCAGCTGGCAGTGTGTACGTGCGTAAGTCCATGAACAAGGTGGCCGCCAGCCCGCCAGTCATCATGGTAACCACGACGCGAGCGAGGTCTTGCCACACCCTCGACACTTATAAAACTTGAATCTATGCACTTATCACACTGTAATTTTACTTACAAGGACAATATGTGATACATGTTGCTAATATCTGAACTATGAAGACATACATGATGCTCGGGTGGTGTAAATAACCGTCACTTGAAAACTGGACGCATCGTACATCTGCCATGCTGCCGCGCTGAGCTGTGTCTAGCCGGGCGGGAAGCTTGAAGGACGCCCGGCATCAGCTGATGGCTGAGGCTGCCCCCCCCCCCCCCCCCCATAGGACCCCAAAATGACCGACATGAGTGTTTTTTGGGTGTTATTCTTCATTTCTCACCTATTTAAGCTATTTAAAAAAAAACAGAAACAAAAATACCAAATCTGCTGGTCTCTCAGTGTACATTTAATCTAAACTAGCTGGGGTTCAGTGGGTTAACACTGACACACTTATATATAGAAACTGAATCTATAGCCTTGGTTTCAATAACACTTTCATATGAATTGTTTCAAAATAAGGAACTGTCGGACTCTGGTTTATTTCTCACAGAGCGGAATTATGACAGAGTCAATGCCTGCTAAATTCGAATTATTTGGATTTAATCTTTTATAGATGTCAGAGAGGTGTACGAACACTGGTTTTAACACTAGTACACACATATACTGAATCTGTATCTATAGACTCAAGTTAATTTACACTTTTGAGGATTTATCTCAAAATAAGGAACTTCTGGGACTCTAACTTATTTATCACTGGTAGGAATTATGGTAGAGTTAATACATGCTCAAATTTGGCTTATTTGGATTTAATTCCTAATATACGTCAGTGAGGTGTGCTAATGTTGATTTTTACACTGATACACTTATATATAGAGTCTGTATCTATAGACTCGAGTTAGATTATACTTTAACTGATTTATCTTCATATAAGGAACTTTTGGACTCTGCCGTATTTATAGTCACCGTGCGCACTGGTGGTCTTCAATAAGTTAATACTGAAGAACTTTAATTCACCTTCTCCTTGGTGACTTGGCAGCTTGATTTATATTCACTTTATCAATGGTGATATTCACAGGTGCTGGATAGTTTAACTGCTTGTTGTCTTCTGAGTCTCCGTAGGCCGTCTAGGGGACCCGGTCGTGTGAAGTAAGTTACAGATGGGTTAATGGGCTTGAGGTCTTAAATGTGGTTCCGTAACTATAATTAAATAGTTGGTCACCCCATCGGACTAACGCAAGTATTCTCAGCCTATAGCTTTAGTGTAGAATACTCGTCTATCCTGACCGTTATATTAACCGGTGATGGAATTCCGTTCAGGTACTCCGGAAGTGAGATCTTAAATATAGTGCCTCAGTTATGATGAAGTAGCACTATATCGGGCTAACGCGAGAAGACTGTGGAAATATCTATCTCGTCTGCCTCTGACCCCTTAAGAGGTTCAAGGAATCCGGGGCGGTGTTGAAACCTTTTAGTTGCAAAGTCTAATGGTATGCCACAGACAAAATGCACTTAGGACTTGTATAAGCAGAGTGCCTGTGAAGGTATCTTGCCAAGCCCTTCTTTCTATAAGTGACCATGGTATGCCAAGGTCCCTTGTAAAACGGTGGAGTGTGGTGGTTAAACCTTTCAGTTGCACTAGTGACCCAGTGGTCAGCAACCTTTAAAGCTAGAAGAGCCATTTTTAAAAAGTTTCATAAAATTTTTGTACTGTCGGAGCCGCAATACAACACAATTGGTCTCATCAACCGAAATCTACAGTACTTCAGAAATAAGATAATATACCCTACTTCTGAACTAAAAACATTATAGTGATATTCATCAATATCCTGGTATTCAGAAGCTTAGGAAAAACATTTGTCACATTTCTAGAAATCAAAACGATTGATACCTATACATCTTTTCGAAGTTGAATAAACAAATCTAATGTTGCCTTGAATGTGTTATATGATGCCTTAATTTTAATGAAAGAATTATTATTTCTGAAGCTTCTGAAGCCACACAAGTGTCCTGAAAGAGCCACATGCGGCTCCTGAGCCGCAGGTTGCCGACCCATGCTTGACTAGTCTAATGGTATGCCAGTAGACTCAGTACACCTAGGACTTTTGTGCAGAGTGCCTGTGAGGGTATCTCGCAAGCCCTTACCCTTACAGTAGATCATGGTATGCCAGATCTCTTGCGAGGAATTAGAGTGTTAACTTTTAATAATAAAAGATCGAAGGGTAGATATGCCTGAGTCCTTCAACTCTCTACTATTAAGAGTAGAACCTATTGAAAGGTGTTTATGTTAGTTACTGGTATGCCAGTAATAACAAGAATCCTTCCAGTAGGACACTAATATCCTATACAAGGTCTCAATGTCAGTCACTGGTATGCCAGTGATGACACAGATGCTAGTAAGAGGATACTTTGGGTGTGTTAACTTTTAACACTAGAAGTTTGAGGGGTAGGTATGTCTGAGTCCCTCAACTCTCTAACATTAAGAGTCGAACCTATTAAAGGTCTCTATGTTCGTTACTAGTATGCCAGTAAGAACAAGGATCCTTCCAATAGGACACGTAACCTAGAAAAGGTCTCTATATTAATCACTGGTATGCCAGTACTAATACAGATCCTTTTAATAGGATACAGTTGCCGTATCTGTAGTAATAAAGTATTGAAGAGTAGGTATGCCTGACAACTTCAACTTTTACCACTAAAGGTACAGCCCATTAGAGGCGTCAATGTTAACTGATGGTATGCCACAATTAACAATGATCCCTTAATAGGATTTTTAACTCCTCAGACAAGTAGATGTTCGGTATGCCGTCTATCCAACTGAGTGGAAGGGTAATCTTGAGGTTTCTCACGTGGTATGCCAGTTATAAGAAGCCTCAAAATTGCTTACTCCTCTCAGAATTCCTTGGAATAGTGTTGACGATTACTGAGGGGTACCCGTTCCTCCTTTGAGGAGAACAAGGGCGGTTAGCGCGCACTCTCTATTAGGCTAGAGAGTCCTTCTTGCTCTGGGGTGAGGTCAACTGAATTTACTTTAATCAAAAACTCAATGATAAAGGATTCTTTCATAAAATTGATACTCGATATCACAAGGTTTTTAATCAAGGCTTGTTTGGGGGTCATATCATGAGGTTCTCGAGATAACATAACTTTTGTTCAAGGTTTCGAGTTTCTGGGCTTTAAACTTGAAGTGGGAAAAACCCAAGCGAAAGGGTGAAAATAAAAAGTGAAGGTGGCTATGCGCATCAGGGTATTAACTCTACAAGAGTCATCTATTAGACTTATTATTGTATGTGTGATAGTACTTTAACAAGTGCTATCTTAATATCTTAGACAGAGGTAATAAAGATGTCTACTTATACCCTAAATTGTATATATACGCGAGTAATGATTCTGACAGGTTGGTAGTCCTGGTGAGTATAGGTTGGTATTACTGGATACCAAGGCGGCGTATGTTGACATACGCTAAAATATGAAGGACTCGATGCGCACGATAACAAGAATACAGAAGTATACTTAGGAAAGTTTAAATACATGAAGGAAGGTAATGTGGTTTGTTTATTAGGAGAAATGGCTTAGTAAAAATAAGGCATGTGAGTATATGTTGTTGAGAAAAATAATTAAAAGAGTTCATCTATGTAATATCGTATTATTTGTGCATAGTTAAAACATGAAATTTTATATCTGTTGATTCCTTTGCTAGTGGAGCTGACTTGATTTCATGTTGACTCGTGTTCCCGTTGTTGTTTTTCACATTCTCCTTTACGTTCTCCTTTCTCCTGTCTCTCTGTTTTTGAGGGGTGTCTTCTCTTTTTCTCGGTATCTTAAACATATTTATCGAATAATATTCTAATTCAAACTGCTATCATAACTTTCGAAGCACTATAATCATACAACACAGTGGGATTTTGTTGGCATGCAGCGCAATTTCAGTGTATTAAAGTTTTATGAATATGGGATGCTCTCAAGAGGAGCGCTCTCCTACCATGTGGGTCCATTTAGATTTGTATTTTCCTGCTACATCTCCAATAGCCATTAGTATTGTCTGCCATATGAAGTTCATATTGTAGGACCATACTGAAACATACTTATTATGCTAGAGTAAATCAGTTATTGGTGAGTTAATCTACTAACTGGGAGAAGCTAAGTATTCTATATATATAAATACAATGAAATACAAGGCAAGTTATACAATAGGTACAACAAAACAGTATATTTATACACAATAAAGATATAAGTTCACACACAACTAAATGGGAATAACGTACAATAGAAACATATACAAAGTCACAAGAGAAGCATAGAATCACAGTTTGCGTGAGTTAGTGGTTAAACGCGCGTTTTCTAAACGTGTGATCAAACTATTCGAACAAACACGTGCACAATCTAATTATGCAATTATCTCTTGGTATGGGTTCTTGGATCAAATTAAACTTCTATTTTGAACACAACGAGGTACATGGGTTAGACTTATATAGATGGAAATGTTGAATGAATGTGTTTAATCAATTACATTATAAGAATTGAGTTTATCATAGTCAGTCTGTTTTATTAGCACGAACAACACGTTTTCTTTACTCGTGGCAAGGGACTGGAGTTCTTGCAGAGAGGCTTCAGTCCTGACGATATTCTTGACTTACAGTGTGCTGGCTTAATTATCCAGTAGGGTTGATAGCCTCTGAAGTCCTATTTTAATTAACTAACTTTACTCGTTTTACTATAGTTTAATTATTTGAAAAACGATATGCATAATTAACTAATAGAAAATCCCCAAAAAATATATGTGTGCGCGATTGGGTATTGGGACGTTTTGGAATTAAATTTCTACTAAGTAATATCCCATATTACATTGATGCAGGAATGCCCAATCGTAAGTTTAAGAAGTTTAAAATAGGGAAATAGCTAGGATAGTGTGTGTGCTTTGACTTTCTGAAGGGTTATAACACAGTTTGTCAAGAAGGGACTCTCTTTCGCTATTCTATCGCTACTACAATAATCAGTGTTCCTCAGAGCTCTCCCAGTGTATACCCCTTCCTCTACATAGGGTACGTGGTACCCGTCTTGCAACACAATCCCATCCCTACTCTGTGTAACTCTCCAACTCAAGTTTGAAACGTTACTCTCTGTCTTTCTTCTATTCAATAGCTGAGCTCTGGAACTCTCTCCCAGAATCTGTCTTTCCCTCCTCCGATGACTTAAATTGCTTCAAACTCTGTGTGTCCAGGAATTTTGGCTCGAACGTCCCTTGATTTTAGCCCTGTCACTCTTTCAACTATGGGGAAGGCACTTGCTACAGGCAGTTCTGCCTTTTGTGTCTCTCACACACATAGACAAAAAAAACATGCAGACAAAGACAGACAAACACATGTACACAAAAACAGACAGACACATGCAGACAAAGACAGACAGACACATACAGACAAAGACAGACAGACACAACTAAGCTAGCAATAACATGACCAAGAATTACTCCACGTACCAGTAATTACAATACTCACAGCCCCCTACACTGCCAGGTCTCACCTGACCAATAAATATCAACATTATGCAATGTTACATTTTGGGGCCTGCAATACACTAGTTCTCAAATACTTCCATTGCTATGATGAGGTTAATAATAATAATACCCATAATATTATACTTACAGCGCGTGCGAGTATTATGTATACCTTAAACGATGCAGACACTCCAAAGCTAGATCAGCAGTGCATTTATTGGTCAAAAGCCTCATTTTCGTATGATTTTCATTGTGGGGATCCGTAACAGGTGTACAATAGGTGGGGTCGAGGGAATTATCTGATCCTAACAAATAGCTCGTAGGTGGAATGAAGATACTGACCGAAGATTCGTTCATATTTAGGAGCAATCTTGAGAATAGACATGTGAAACGTACTGTACCAATAGAAAAACGTAAATAACCTATGCATATATTATCAAAAAATGAAGTCACCAAATTTTGTGTTATACCGTACTAAGATTTTGCAGATAATGCCACATGATAATATGCAGGTCAAGGATCCAATCCCCATAATAGATTCACAGGGAGCCGGGTGCGTCATGTTAACCGCTAGTCAGTGATAATTCATTGGCGTATCCAGCCAGTATAAATACCGATCAAATTTAGTAATAATACATTTCATCACTCTCAACTTTCATTCATCACTTTCTGCCAGTGTGAAGTTCTACCCAATCTTAAAAAATATATAACATGACATCAATATGAACAAGATGTCGGCAAGTGTCCAGGATTCCTATTGACTACAGGGCCTCTGTGCCCCACTCAACTTTACTTCCTATATCACCAAACTTCCTTAAACTGACTTTGGAGCTTGGCCTAGATTCTTGGGGTTGGCCTTCTCATTCTATGTTCTTCTATTTTTGCTCTCTCTCTCTCTCTCTCTCTCTCTCTCTCTCTCTCTCTCTCTCTCTCGCTTACTAATAAAGTAATAGACAGTATCTCAATAGATACATTCAAGAAAAGGCTAGACTCATACCACAGACAAATTGGGATGGAGTAGGTCATAACTAAGGATAGAACGATCTAGCTAGTTGAAAAAAGTGAAGAAAAAAAACGTGTGTATATATTACCATAGGACTATACTGTAGGTGAAGGATTGCATGACATATAAAACGTGTGTATATATTACCATAGGACTATACTGTAGGTGAAGGATTGCATGACATATACATGAACGTGTGTATATATTACCATAGGACTATACTGTAGGTGAAGGATTGCATGACATATACATAAACGTGTGTATATATTACCATAGGACTATACTGTAGGTGAAGGATTGCATGACATATACATGAACGTGTGTATATATTACCATAGGACTATACTGTAGGTGAAATTGCATGAACGTGTGTATATATTACCATAGGACTATACTGTAGGTGAAGGATTGCATGACATATACATAAACGTGTGTATATATTACCATAGGACTATACTGTAGGTGAAGGATTGCATGACATATACATAAACGTGTGTATATATTACCATAGGACTATACTGTAGGTGAAGGATTGCATGACATATACATGAACGTGTGTATATATTACCATAGGACTATACTGTAGGTGAAGGATTGCATGACATATACATAAACGTGTGTATATATTACCATAGGACTATACTGTAGGTGAAGGATTGCATGACATATACATAAACGTGTGTATATATTACCATAGGACTATACTGTAGGTGAAGGATTGCATGACATATACTTTCCATTTCTAACTATTCTAAAAGAATCATTCAGGCGGTTTCCAACCCCTGCAAAGTTATTCACTTCTAATTAACTGTCTTCATGTACGGTAATTGCCGGAGGGGATGGACTATGGGGAGAGAGCCTTCTTCTTTGCTATCCATTCCTTTCACAATCCCGTACTATCGGTTTTAGTATCCCTACTAGAATTAAGTCTTAACCACCTCGCTGGGATCGTAAGGTCTGCGTGGCCAGTGTATCTATGTACAAAATAAAAATGATCTCTCTCTCTCTCTGTCTGTCTGTCTGTCTGTCTCTCTCTCTCTCTCTCTGGAGTGCCTCAGGGATCGGTCCTGGGGCCAGTTTTGTTTCTAATCTATATAAATGACATCGATGTTGAACTAAATAATACCATCTCAAAGTTCGCTAATGACACAAGGATAGGAAATTCAGTATTATCCGAAGAAGACAGAAATAAACTGCAATCTGATTTAAATAGAATAGTAGAGTGGTCGGAAAAATGGCAGATGCCATTCAATGTTGACAAATGCCAGGTATTGCAAATAGGTAATACACAAAAAAAATAAAACAAGATGAAAGGTCAGCCAATCAAAACAAGTGCATTAGTTAAACCTAGGGGTTCTTATATCTGAAAACCTAAAGACCTCAGATCAATGTGCAGCAGCTGTGAACAAGGCCAATCCAGCATTGGGATATATTAAGAAAATTTTTACTTAAAAAAATGAAAACATTATTGTACCTTTATTTACTAGCATAGTGAGGCCCCATCTTGAATATGGCGTGCAATTTTGGTCTCCTTATCTGAGCAAGGACATTGAGAAACTTGAGTCGGTGCAGGGTAGAGCGACAAAGTTGATTCCGACACTAAGAAATAAATCTTATAATGAAAGACTAAACAAATTAGATTTATTTTCACTTAAGAAAACAAGGTTGCGAGGTCAATTATCGAGTGTTTCAAGATACTAAAGGGATTTGACAAAATTGATGTATATTCACTTTTCAAAATAGATAATAGTTAATTAACTCGGGGAAATGGAATGAAATTAAAAACCAGGAGGGTGAATCTCGATGTCACAAAGCACTTCTTCACCTACAGTGTGGTTATCGAGTGGAATAAATTGCCAGAGAAAGTGGTGCAATGTAAGACAATTGACACATTCAAAAGAAGTCTAGACATTCATTTTGAGGAGGTGGGAATAAGATAGGTTAGAAGAAAAAATATATATAGGTTAAGCATCAGTATTATATACTATTTCTCAACTTCGTTCTTTACTATAAATTTCCCAGTAGAAGTTTTTCTCATTCTTCTTGGGGACTTGTTTCCCCAACTAAATTTCATGCCGACCAGCGGTCGGAGGGAGATCTAGGTGGGTGGGGAGAGAGCCTTCTGCTTTGCTATCCTTTCCTTCCACTTTGTAGCAAATTCTATTTTAGCATTAAGTCCGGATAACCTAATTGGGACTGCAAGGTCTGTGTAGTCTGTGTATATATGTAACTCTGTGTAACTATATATGTCTCGCTCTCTCTCTCTCTCTCTCTCTCTATATATATATATATATATATATATATATATATATATATATATATATATATATATATATACAGTATATACTGTATGTATAAAGGATAGTATCTATATTAAACATAATATCCTTTATATATGTATATATCTATCACTGTATATTTATCTTATTTTTTTAGTTTCTAGATTGTCTCACCTCGTCCCCACCCTATCCTATAACCTGCCCTCCTCCCTCCGACTGGCAGTGGCCTAAAAGAGTGAGTCAGTGTGATGAGGGTGTGTGCCAAGGTGCTGCACATCTCTGAATATCTCTCACACTACCACCACCACCACCTGCTGTTGATGCTCTCTCTCTCTCTGTAGAGTCACAGTCAAAATTCCTTGTTTTCAGAAATTCAACTATAAATTTATCTCTTGATATCATAAAATATAATTCCACTGCATACCAAAACAATTGTTGAATATGTAATTTTTGTTCAGGTACAGTATTTCAAAATTTATGTTATGGAGGCTGGGCACGACTCTTGAGTGCAACTGCACATTTTAACATGTCCACAAGTATGTTTTATGGTGTTTTTCAAGTTATTCACTAACCTAATGGCGTGGGGGGAGTGTAAAATAGTCATGGTTGAAGTCTAAAAAACTCACCACGCGTTCGAAGGCATAAGCCTCCACGAGACTATAACTTGGTTCTTCAAGTAAGAACTAAGGTTGCTTTCCTTTTTATCCGCTCATGGCCGAGTGGTTAAGGGTCCCGACTCTTCCAAATATACCTGGAGTGAGTGGGTTCGAATCCTGGTGAGGATATCTCTCTCCCAATTATTCACTAATGTTGCTTAATACAGATGGAAATGTTTCAATATTTCTGTTCATTACTCCAAATTATTATACTTTTTCTAATATTTGGCCTTTGAGATTAGTTTAGTTTAGTGTCCTTCCATGGGCCCATTGCAATGTCATTGCAAACACCCTTGGCTACATCAGTACCGTGCTTGTTTCCCCAAGTTTATCGGATACCTAGGATAAAACAAATCCCAGATAAAGTCTCTAGTCTGGCATCGTTATAGAATGTACTGTTGCTACCAGTAATATGTGTTGCTACCAGTCCTATGTGTTGGTCTGGCATCGTTATAGAATGTACTGTTGCTACCAGTACTATGTGTTGCTACAAGTACTATGTGTTGCTACCAGTACTATGTGTTGCTACCAGTCCTATGTGTTGGTCTGGCATCGTTATAGAATGTACTGTTGCTACCAGTACTATGTGTTGCTACCAGTACTATGTGTTGCTACCAGTACTATGTGTTGCTACCAGTACTATGTGTTGCTACCAGTACTATGTGTTGGTCTGGCATCGTTATAGAATGTACTGTTGCTACCAGTACTATGTGTTGCTACCAGTACTATGTGTTGCTACCAGTACTATGTGTTGCTACCAGTACTATGTGTTGCTACCAGTACTATGTGTTGCTACCAGTACTATGTGTTGCTACCAGTACTATGTGTTGCTACCAGTACTATGTGTTGCTACCAGTACTATGTGTTGGTCTGGCATCGTTATAGAATGTACTGTTGCTACCAGTACTATGTGTTGGTCTGCATACTGCATTTTTCTATTGTCTTCAAATTCATGCCTTCAAATGCATGTTCTTCCAAACATTACCATACATTCTCCAGCAACATTTGTATCACATTCACAAGCAAAGCTGTATCCACATTACACATAAATTCACCAACAACATTCGAACGTCATTACCTTTTTACAGCCTAAGTTCCTTTGTTCATATAATATCAATGTATATTAACTATTTTGTATTTAACCACATTCAACAAACATTCAGTAGCAAAGCTCTAACCATTTTTAACATAAATTCACTTACAACATTCGAATCACATTCTACTTTCACAAACTATAATCCTATCACATCTAAATCAGTCTCCTCCAGAGCCGCAGCGGTCGAATGGAGAGCACGCTCACGTGTGTTTCTGCTTGACCCGGGTTCGATCCCAGCCAAGGTGGACATTTAGTGGGTTAGGTAATACGTTCTAGCATGTATATCATGTTTGCACCCAGTCGAGGGACACCTCGACGCAGGGGGGGGGGGGGGGGGGGGCAGAGTGAGGGGGCATATGCCCGGGGGCGGCACTTTTAGGGGGGCGGCAATTCTAGCCTGGACTTCCCGCCCACAAGGCTGATAAAACAACTAAAACAGAACTCAAAGAAGCCTTGAATATTTTACCGTAATCGACGATTTTTGCTTTAAAATCAACAAAAATTTAATATTTTCCCTTATCCTTTCTGCTATAGAGACATTAAATACAAATTTTAAAATCTGTTTAATTATTTCGCAAGCCAATAGCTAAAATGTCTACATGAAAACAAAAAAAATAAGTTTTACTCAAAATATCTACGTTTTCTTTTTCATTTGTTTACTCAAGCTCAGCTGATTCGTGGTTTTGGCGCACTGCCGAAAACAGCAGAGCTGCTGCTTAGGTAAATATAGTTTTTTCTACTCTTTTAAGATATTTTGTTGACGAATCTTTGATAATGCCGATAGATGAAGTCACATAGATGTTCGGTATTCAATGTGTACTCATGCCACATGGTATTACTCTCTTTAGGCTAATAGACAAAGTATTGATGGTTCCCCATCTTATTTACAACAAAAGGAATTCGAGTTTGAACAATTATTGTGGCCCAAGGAATTATATGGGCAGTAACGTATTAGTATCGATTCTTATTTACTTTCAGATTACGAGTATAAGAAATATATTCATTATTTTGCAAAGAAACGTTAATTATTAGCTAGTAAAAGACTGTAGCTTACTTCGATCCAATGATTTGTCTTTAAGAAAGATCACAATAGGCCTAGCCTACTAATTAATCATGTCTTAATTAAATGTTGATACGAATTTGACAGCTCAAACAATTATTGCGTTAGCCTACAATTGTTTTCTAGCTTCCAATAATATTTGTGATGCATATAAAACATTACTTTTTAAAGTGCATGGCATAGGCCTAGATGGCTGATGGGCTACTCTTCAACATAGGCTATGCGTTAATATTCAGTTATACTAGATTATTTTTTAAAGTATGCTATGTACAGTACTCAGGTCCATACATACATAGCCTACATTTTGAAAGTACAATAGGCCTACTTTGTTTCTCAGTGTTATGCAAGATTAGCCTATATGTAGGCCTATAGGCTATATACCAAGCACATCGTATTGAAGCAGCTAGGCCTAGGCCTACTAATCGAATAAAATGCAATATGCATTTATATATGATTATATATATTATTATTTGTGTACCGTAATTTAATAGGCCTATAGCTTGATAGGATATATATCGAATTGGTTTAATAAAACTATTTAAAAGATTCGTTCAATAAGATTGTAGTTCCCTAATCACATGAAACTGCAACATAACTTCACCTTAAGGGCAATAAGCATATTAGATTTCGGAAAGGGAATCTGTAACCTCAGTTGTATGTTAAATTTAAACCTTTTCCTAAGCTTTTATACAATTAATAGTGACGTACACATGTTCTTGGCAAGGATTAGCCCCGGGTCATACTTTTAATTATTATGAAATTAATATTACTGTATTACCATTTACCTTATTTATTATTTATGAAAAAATAATGTTTAATCATTAATGTTCACTTAATTATACGGCACACACAACAAATGCATGTTTTATTATGTATACCGGTATCCTATAATCACGTTGCCCAAATTAGGGTCATAGGCAGTAAGCAGTGGAGGTGGGAAGTGGTGATGGGGGGGGGGGGGGGGGGCGTGCGTCACTGAGAACTTTGCCCTGGGGCGGCACTTAGACATGTAAGGGCTCTGCCTCGACGATGTATACAGACTAATAACACACATACCAAAGCCATTCCAACAGCTTCCTCTATCTACAACACCCCTTTTCTGCTATTTACACTTTCCCAGCAGTATGGCCCTAGTGTACTGTCTGATGGCGTAATGTGATTCCAAATGTAAGAGTCCACTAAAACGCGTGACCAAATAAACAACAGAGAAAAATCAAGAACACAGTTTAAGATTCTTCTCATGTATCCCCTATTTTTTGTGCAAGTTAAACACAAAACATACTTCAATCACCTGAAATTCGATAATCTTATTTGATGCATTATTCCAGGTCGCGTTTTAATTTAATTAAAAATATTTTAAGATTATTCCTTATTGATTTACTAAAACAAGTACTGGGTGTTCCTTGCTAGCACACCGTTATTTATTTCTGAGGTACCAATGTACCGCAATAATACCGTACGTTCATTTACAATAATCCATGGTCGTCTTCTAATTGTTGGACAGAATGAACAATACATTACAAATATGCTTTACATAGTTGTGTATTAATATTTCCTTCGTAATTGCAGTAGGTCGATAGTACTATACTTGCATATATACAAATATCGTATACCTACTTCATATGAGTAGCAAATGTACATTCTAAGGCATACATTCTAGCACTGACTCTTCGAGGCTGGTTAAATTAATCCTTTAAATGCATATATAGTAGGTAGAGAAGTAAATATAATATTCGATTCAGTCCACAATACCTTTAAAAGGTTAAAAGCCACATTTGTGTCTTCGAGTGTGCTATATAGTCAAAATTAATAGTTCGCCGAAAGCCTTGGTGACAATTTGGGTGAAATTCATAGAGATAAACTAGATGCTTCTATTACGTGAACAAATACTACTAATTACGGCCTCTTAAAACGTATGTGGACTGTCAAAGGAAAGTAATAGTAGCATACAAATATATTTTAAAAGTAAGGTTCTCGTCTTACTATTATTTCTGACTGTACACGTGGGTTCGGAGATTTTTCTTGCGGATGTCCCATGTCTGTCTGTTATTGATTCATAAGCCATCTTAACTATTTTCATTAGCTGCTGCCTTGTCCTCCAAACTATGTCAATTTAAGAGCCAGAACAACGCTGAATACGGTACCTCGAGACACTACTCGGAGCTTAATAATTAATCTAACTGTACCTCAAAGTTAGGGCAACCTGAAAATTCAAACAGTGGAAATGTTCTACCAATAGATTTTAACCAGTAGAATTCAGCCATGTATTTCAACTAATTAATCTCAATCAGAGTCAAATATAGGCTACAACTACTGATAGGATATGTCATGTTAGGTTAGATTAGAGGAGATGTGGTGGAGTGGTCTTGCCACTGGACTGGTCCCAGGTTCGAATCCTGATGTATCAATGGGAAGCTATTATTGGGTTAGAAATTGTGTTGTACCTAGTATCAGTGCATTATAACAAAGCCCACCGAAATGCCCAAACAGTTCCCTGATTAAATAGCATTGTATGAATATTCCCATATTCAAAATATGCTACATGGGGACAATGCCTAGTGAGTTAATTGCTCAATAGGTGACGTTCTGAGAGTGAGGGTTCGAGTCTTGGGGGTGAGACAGTGAAGCACGAAGGCGAAGCAGCTCCATATATATGCGAAGGCAAGATGGCAAAGGCTGGTTGCAGCTTCACATGTCTCACTCCCAAGACTGAAACAAGACCCTGGAACAAGACCTCACAGGCTTCACCGTGTTAAACGGTTGAATGTACAGGCTCTCAGCCTAAGCCCGAGAGGGAGTAAGTTGAAATATAGAAAAAATAAGTAAATAAATATAAAACAATCACAAGATTGTATTTGGGGTTACAAAGCACGAGGTGAGTGAGAATGTTAGTGCCATTATGTCGCATATGTCGCACGCTGATTGGTCGGCTAAGTACAGCAGTACCAAACGCCCAGCAAATCAGCTGCCTCGTGCCTAACACCTAAACATTGCATGGACAACTTAAACTCACGATATCTCGTAAACCTGAAATTCCTCCGTGATGGAACTTCACAAGCAAGTGAACTGCACGGTTATTAATATGGGAATAATGGAGCTGCAGGAAAGGAGTGGCAGACTGGAGAACAGCTCTTCCAGAACACCTGTGCGCTGTTAACCAATCAGCGTGCTGCCTATAAATTATCGGGACGAGCAGATGCGGCACACTTGGTTATCAAGACCAGCTTAACACATAACTATCGAGGAGGTCTGTTTAGCAATTCCCTGCCTTGTATATTCGTAGGCTGTCAAAGCCAGTTATGAAGCAGCGATGAGAGGTGCAACTGAGCCTCGCAATGCAGTAAACAAGGCAAAAGCAACAGCAATCAAGCGAGCCTACATAGTTCAACTACTAGTAGTCGAGCCTGATAATGCCTTTAAAGAAGGCGAAGGCAGCAACAACCAAGCGAGTCTACCCAGACTAGCCTCCAGTACTGGCAGCTTCCTGTGGCCTGTGAATACATGTCAGCTATTTGTGCCTACTTTACACTATTGCAAAAGAAGAAAGGCAGTAATACAATGGAATACACAGAAGACGAGCTTAGCAGTACAGTGTTTCCTTGAGTCAACCTACCTGGTCAGAGTTTAAGAAAAAAACGAATGCTGGTAGGGAGTTTATATCCAAAGAATTATTTTTGTTTTGGACCTTTCGGATCCACAGTTGATTTAAAAGGGTATAGCAAATGCCCAATATGAAGAGGCTAGCATTGCCCGACTTTTAAGAAGGAAAAATAAACTAAAAATCATTGTACAGGTATTTTATGGCTTAACCCCTCGAGTACCAGAGACGCACCTTATGTGTCGGCTATGTATGTAACACTAAACCCCGGAGCCACATAGGGTGCGTCGCGGTTAATTACTCCGGTCCTATGGCACCTAGAGGGCTCAGATTTGTATGGAAACTGTGTAAGTATCCCACGCAACAATACCGATGGTTTAAAACCCTCAATGTCCAGCCGCGTGCGCTTGAGCGCTCAAAAACCTGTTTTTGCATGTTTTTGCCTACCCATTTCCCCATGTTAATTCCGACTTTCGGGTGCCCAGTAGGACCCCTAAATGACCAAGGGGATCGTTTTTTTGTGGTTTTTCCTACATTTCTAACTCATTCCAGGTGTTTTCTGGATTTTTGTTTTGTTTATGACAACCTGTTGGTCCTGGGGTGTACATTTATATTATATTGCCTGGTGCTCAGTGGGTTAATTAAAAAGGAAGCAATAATGTTTGTGTTAAGTTTCATTTTCAATATTCCTTGATAGGTTTGTGGTAACAGGCATCATTCAGGTAAGCAAGCCTAGCCTTGTATATGTGGTGTTTATGAGAGAACAGTAGGTTATAGAATATATGGTTTTGGTAACAGGCATCATATGGGTAAATATTCTTATTCTTGTATATTTTGTTTTTATGAGAAGATAGTGGTTTATAGAATATAAGGTTTTGGTAAAAGGCATTCATACGGGTACTTATACCTAGCCTTGTAGTTATTAAGATTCTTTAGTCATGTAAGAGTTGTAGTTTAGTAGAGTGGACTATATATTCAATTAGTTACAAGCAATAGAATAAGTGGGTTTAGAGTGTGTATGAGAAAGAAGTACAGTACTACATCAGATATTGTAAATGATGAACTGATTAGATTGTTGGGGTTTAGTCATTAATGTCATGAAGCAATCTGAGTAATACTGTATTGCGTTAATTGGATTTGTAAAACAGACATTTATATTGGTATTCATAAAATGTGAGAAGAGAGGAAAGAGAGGAAGAAGAAAGACAAGAAGAAGAGAAGAATGGAGAAGGTGCGCATAGCTTCCATTCAAGAAGGACCTAAGCAGATTCCTACCCCAGGCCCCTCTGACACTCAAGCTACCTACCCGGGCTGTGCTCGAGTGGCCAGGATCCCCCAACGACGAAGATAAAACTCATCCAAAGCTGAGACTACCTTAGCCAAATCACTGGAGGTCAGGCAAGGTTGGATTGGTGTACAAGCCCTTTCCACTACAGCTGTTGAGTACAGACCCTCAGTTGAAATAACAACCTTCCCCCTCTCCAAACTACTCAAAGAACTGTTTTGAGCTCGGCAAGGCAGTCACTTAAGTAGTGCGGATACCACACTGGTTGTGTAACCTGATTGTGTTGAGCTCAGCCAGTCAATCAGGGATAAGGTATCAGGGTGTCCTGCTCGTCAGGCTAATCACTGCATAATAAGTGATGTGTGCAGGCCTGATCATATTAGACATGGGAAAATAGTATTCTACCACAGTATTCGGTTGTTTAAACAGGAGTGGCGTTTAGAAAGCTGTGTTGTACTCAGCCAGACAGTTCTCTAAAACTATCTCCGATGTTTTCCTCCCCGAACCATATAACAGCTCACAACTTGTGTGCTGGGACCTGAAGTGCCGCCCATAGCTCAAGGACCTCTACCTGGACGCCGTCTACTACGCCACAAAATCCAGGCCAGGACCCAGCTGACATACACCAATGTAGATGACGGAACCCTCACTAAGAAGATACGTGTTAGCTGGTTGAAAGCTGTTTCACAAACCTCCATTCTCATTGCGTAGGCCTCTCTTATATGAGGACACCATCACATATTCTATCTTGGCTCTGATTAATATTCTGTATACTGTTGCTTTTAAGGAGATAGTCTATGGTTATATTTCGCAAAGCTAAACCTACACATACATCAGTGCCACATGTAAACTTAAACCAATGCATCACCCTTTGTTTCTTTAAGTGACCCCTGTAACTACTGTTTCTATGAGCCGAGCTTGTACTGTACCTGTAAACTGTCCAACCTTGAACTATTGATTTAAACTGAGACTCTGCCAGAAAGAGTATTATTATGATGTATTGACTGTATTAAAGTCTTTGATGTAATTTTTTTTTTTTTTTTTTTTTTTTTTAAGAGACAATGAACGGAGGAAGGAAAAACACAGATAAAACAAAAAGGTCCATGTGCCTAAAGGCATCCTCCATTCATAAAATGTTTGTAACAACTGGATTTAAACATTTGTAGATTGTAAGTTTGTGGAAAGCAATTAACTGTGCTTCCCGTTTGATTAACTTTGTTCTTGCCATATACCTTTACACCAATATTGTATTTATTCATATATATATATATATATATATATATATATATATATATATATATATATATATATATATATATAGATATATATATATATATATATATATATATATATATATATATAATATATATATATATATATATATATATATATATATATATATATATATATATACTGTATATATATATATATATATATATATATATATATATATATATATATATATATATATATATATATATATATTATTCCATGTGTGTATTAGCCAGACAATGAAGCTCATTCTATATTTTATTTGTTAATAAACTACCATTTAAATGTTACTCTGTGTTGTACTTGCCCTGCTGCATGCCTTTACCTTATGAAAGCTTCATTTCTTACCCAGTTGAGATCGAATTCACTTTTAGTATTATATAAATCCAGTAACAATCCAGGTATAACAATTTATACCTAGCCTAGCATATATTGAAGCATGTTTTAAGGAGGTCATGCCTTCAGTTAGAAGTTGTATATCAATTTAGCACTTGGGTGAAGAAAAGTGTCAATGTTAAATTATAATTATTATGAAACATTAAAGAGAATAAATTACTGACATATAGTTTATGTTTTACTATATATAGTATTGAATATAAATTAGGTTTAAAATATTCACGATAAGTTTTTACAATATCAGGCATTGTAATGATTAGTGTGAATAGCTTTCTATGATTTAATGATAAAACTGTATGAAGGAAAGTGCTGTGTAAACTTATGCTTGCTTTCATAGGTCTGATGAACGGTTAGTCGGGTTGGATGTCATTCTCTGCAACCATGTTTGAATGGCCAACTTATAGGTAGCCTCTAACGGGAGTAACATCCAAAGTAAAGCACTACGCTACACATAGCGAGTATTCATAATTTCTATAGCTTTTTCATCTTTGTAGTAAGGTTGTCTAAGCCGAGAACCACGTGAGACTAGAGAGATATAGTTATTACGAGAAGTGTTAATTTGAACGAGAATAGATTGTGAATACAAACCTATATTGCTCACGATCATCTGACATGTATCCACTTAAATGTAGGTTTAATACTAGTTATAATTGTTAAAACCAAAACATCTTTCAGAAATATATGCCAACTCCTAACTAATAAATATTCCATGACTAACATCTAGAGTCCAGCTTTCTGAACGCCAGTCAAAGAGTAGTCTGGAACACATTTGGATCAGTACTAAATCATCCAAAAAGATTTAATTGATAGTGCTTACTAAATAACTATATTATGTAGTGCCTGCCTAGTGTTGAATTGTCTATAAACATGCATGGACATATTGGAATATCATCTTTGAACCAATACAATTAAATGGACCATTATTTGCTAGGTAACGATAAGCCTAAACACTTTCAGTAAACAATGACGCATTCTTCTATTTTACTCTGGCTGTCATAATACGATTATTATGAGTTTAAAAAGGGCTTGTTGGAGGCAATTGAGTAATAATGTTGAGATATATTTACAAAGGGCTTGTTGGAGGCAATTGAGTAATAATGTTGAGATATATTTACAAAGGGCTTGTTGGAGGCAATTGAGTAATAATGTTGAGATATATTTACAAAGGGCTTGTTGGAGGCAATTGAGTAATAATGTTGAGATATATTTACAAAGGGCTTGTTGGAGGCAATTGAGTAATAATGTTGAGATATATTTACAAAGGGCTTGTTGGAGGCAATTGAGTAATAATGTTGAGATATATTTACAAAGGGCTTGTTGGAGGCAATTGAGTAATAATGTTGAGATATATTTACAAAGGGCTTGTTGGAGGCAATTGAGTAATAATGTTGAGATATATTTACAAAGGGCTTGTTGGAGGCAATTGAGTAATAATGTTGAGATATATTTTTCCCATATAGTTGCTACAGGTCCTTCCTAATCTTCATAGCAACGTTTAATAATAGCCAGAACACAATGGAAAAGGGAATCACAGTGTACTAAAAAGGTTAAGGTAAGTTAAGGTCAGACTGCTAAGACACGATCATACTACCGCTCTTGATCAATATTATGTGGGGGGATTGGGGGGGGGGGGGGATTAGAATATTATGTGGGGGGTTTGTGGGGGGGGGGATTAGAATATTATGTGCGGGGGATTGTGGGGGGATTAGAATATTATGTGCGGGGATTGTGGGGGGGGGATTAGAATATTATGTGCGGGGATTGTGGGGGGGATTAGAATATTATGTGCGGGGGTGGTGGGGGGGGGGGTTAGAATATTATGTGCGGGGATTGTGGGGGGGATTAGAATATTATGTGCGGGGATTGTGGGGAGGGATTAGAATAGTATCAATATTATGTGCGGGGATTGTGGGGAGGGATTAGAATATTATGTGCGGGGATTGTGGGGGGGGGATTAGAATATTATGTGCGGGCACTGTGGCGTGGATTTGAATATTATGTGCCTGGATTGTGGGGGGGGGATTAGAATATTATGTGCGGGGATTGTGGGGGGATTAGAATATTATGTGCGGGGATTGTGGGGAGGGATTAGAATAGTATCAATATTATGTGCGGGGATTGTGGGAAGGGATTAGAATAGTATCAATATTATGTGCGGGGATTGTGGGGGGGGATTAGAATATTATGTGCGGGGATTGTGGGGGGATTAGAATATTATGTGCGGGGATTGTGGGGGGGGGGATTAGAATATTATGTGCGTCGATTGTGGGGGGGATTAGAATATTATGTGCGGGGATTGTGGGGAGGGATTAGAATAGTATCAATATTATGTGCGGGGATTGTGGGAAGGGATTAGAATAGTATCAATATTATGTGCGGGGATTGTGGGGGGGGGGATTATAATAGTATCAATATTATGTGCGGGGATTGTGGGGAGGGATTAGAATATTATGTGCGGGGATTGTGGGGAGGGATTAGAATAGTATCAATATTATGTGCGGGGATTGTGGGGAGGGATTAGAATAGTATCAAATTATGTGCGGGGATTGTGGGGAGGGATTAGAATAGTATCAATATTATGTGCGGGGATTGTGGGGAGGGATTAGAATAGTATCAATATTATGTGCGGGGATTGTGGGGAGGGATTAGAATAGTATCAATATTATGTGCGGGGATTGTGGGGGGGGATTAGAATAGTATCAATATTATGTGCGGGGATTGTGGGGGGGGGGATTAGAATAGTATCGTAAAATATCTTTATTTTCCCTTAACTGATCCCACGCAGAAAATATTAATTGATGAAGTTTCTTAAATAATATGGTACTCCAATTTGAATTAGCGTTCCAGATGTATTTTCAATTAAGCCCGATAGAGCTCGAATTAACTGTGGGCATTACCAACACTGATCTTACTTCAAATGTTTATAAATATCCTCAAACTTAGCTATATAATGCAAAACTTTATATAATGTTTACGCTTCTGTTTAAAACTACCCAATTTTGACATAGTTGTAGACCAATAAGAAGTAATACTGTTTTATGAGCAGCCATCCACGACTACTGGCTCTGGTAGGCTACTTGTGGTGGTGACATCACCAACCGTATCAGACCCGGAAAAGATCACATCGTGGCCTTTGGAGGTCGTTGAGGCTTAGGGCCGAATCACACGAGAACATTTTTAGGCAATTTTTATTCGGCAACTTTATTCTAGCAACATTTATGGGATAATTTAAAAGGAACTATTTGATTGAATGGGATACAATCTGAACAACAGTCGCAGGAAGGCATGACAAATAAATGGATGCAAGTGTTTTCTGTTTAATAGGATTTTGTATTACCTTGTTAATCACGGACAAAAATAAGTTGATGAAGTGACTAAACTGTCAGAGCACAACTGCCAAATACCAAATACCAAGGAAGTGACAGCGATTTTTCCTTATGAGGCTAGCTACACACCGGTGACTCAGATGGTCTAGTTATGAGGCTAGCTACACACCGGTGACTCAGATGGTCTAGTTATGAGGCTAGCTACACACCGGTGACTCAGATGGTCTAGTTAAAGGCCACCCAGACACAGCAGAAATAGTCCCCCCTACACTAAGTCTGACATACAAACACACATAGTTATACGTTCGATCAGTCATGGTAATGTGTGAGTGTGTGTGTGTGTGTGAGAGAGAGAGAGAGAGAGAGGCAAATACACATTATATATCATAGACAGATATACAGAAATTGAAACAGACAGTTAGACAGACGGACATACTGTAGTGTACAGTCGGATGTAATAGTCTCTAGCCCACTCATTAATATTTTTGGACTTCACCTCTTTCAAAGTATGGAAGTATATCTCTGGAAACAAATTTATGAATATACTTTTCTATTTACTATTCACTGCAAAACTATCTTAACAAGCATGTTGTATCCAAAAGTCAATCCAGATAGATAGTTATAATTGCATCCAAAACACATAGGGAGTCCACGAATTATCATTATTGGGCTAGAAACTATGGTGTCCGAGTGTACATACATACATCAGATACTGACACACAGGCAGGCAAACAGTCATAAATACAGTATATCAGAGAGACAGATAGACAGTGGCAGACAGAGAAACAGACAGACTTATAGTTTACATAAACATTCCAAAATAATTCAATGTAACTACAAACAGATAAATACAATAGTTAGGTCACAAACACCTCTCTTATTAAACCCATAGCAGGTATTAAACAGGATTTTTGTAAGCTACTTACAAAGTGGATTCACATCATTTTCCTGGCGTAACCCGAGGTGATAAAGGCAGTGGACTTCGTGTGTGGAGTATTGTGTAAGGGGGTGATTTATCAATTCAATAACTAGCAACCCCGTGCACCTCCAATTCACCACCCATAGTAAATTTCACTAGTAAGATTGAAGCAGACTTTGTAAAGTTACTAAGAAGTTCATAGTAAACCAAGTTATTCAAGTGAAGGAATTCAGTTTCCTTCTATTATTCTTATAAGGATTAATATATATATATATGATTTGATTAAAGCCAACGAGATTCTCCCCGTCTTGACATTGCTCCCTCTCTTCCTCTCTCCACACACACACACACACACACACACACACACACACACACACCTGACTTACGTCACAAATATCAGGCTTATTAACACTTCCCCTAATGTAAGTCGCTTAACATTTCCATTTAAACTTGTGACTCATCCCAGCTATGCTACAGTGATGGCGCATTTAAAACAAAAATAAACTTGGCTTTAGGGAAAGTTGTGCACTTCTAATGATTATTAGAAAAATTGTATTGCTATTGAAATATATTCTCCAAGTAGGATACCCGTTCTCCTTAATATAAATAGGAAAAGGTTAAGCTTCCTTTATCACGCCGTGGTGTAGTGGATTAAAGCATCGACTCGTCCTGACTTTCGGTGGTTCGAGTCAGGCTGGGAGTATATAAACATTTAGTAGCTCTCATGTATAAGTGAGATATACTTAATATTAATGACTCGTGTTTGGCTGGGCAAAAAGTAAATGAAATCTCTATAACCCGAGTTGCGTGGGGAAACTTGTAAAAATCCCTGAATGGTATCCTAGAATATGGATCGTACGACTTGTGTATAAATTGAAATATGTTCTGTAACCCTCAATGAGCGGCTGACGACTTAAGTTGGCTTAGAGAACCTAGGCTCAAACAGCGGGACTCGACTTAAGTAGCAAGGGATGTTGCGCACATTATCGGCATTATGAGAGAGAGTCCACGGGGTGGGAGGACCGCAGGCGGGCTCTGACCGTTCAGCGTGGACCTAGTCCCGCCACTGATATCACCACAACATGTGTACATATCCCTCGTCTCGCTAGATAGGGTAAAATCTCAGGAAATTACCGTATTTTAGGGTTTTTGTACTCGCGTTGCAACATAGTTGCAAGCGAACCCGTTGTCGTACAAGGATGATTCAGGTGTCATTGGAAAGCTCTATTATCGCCCTTTCACGGATACATATAATTGTATTACGCTCTGACTCTTGTTTATGCATGAAAAAGAGCATGGAATGATGCTCGTTTTGGGTAAATCTGCCCGCCACACAGGACGTAAAAGTAACAAATGTTTCCGTCCGACAAGGGTTAAGTAGGATTTTCCTTCTCTTTAATATATATAAGACAAAGTTAAACTTCCGCCGTGGCATAGTGGATTAAAGCATTGACTCTCGACCTGACTTTTGGTGGTTCGAGTCCGACTAAGAGTATATTAATATTTAGTAGCTCACGTGTATTTGTGAGATATACTTGATATACATATATATATATATATTTATATATATATATACATACAGTATATATACAGTATATATATATATATCTATATATATATATTATATATATATATATACTGTATATATATACTGTATATATATATATATATATATATATATATATATATATATATATATACTTAATTACTAAATAGAGTGCTTAGATAATGAAGGCAAGGTTACATAGGTTTATGAAGGCAATACTTTAGAATATTTACATCAAGATAGAAGTTGAGTCTTTAGGCGAAATAAGGCTTCAAATACAAGTTCAATTAATGAGAGGATGAATAGAACCTGAGAGAATTAGGTATAGTATTTGTGTAACGATTAGACCAAGTATGAAATAATTTGAGATGCATCGAGCGGGTGTTGTTAGGCAAAATCAATAAGAAAGATCCAAAAATATATCAGAGGTTATTAACGGAGACGTTAAATAACTTTGAATATCGGTGAGTCTCTAATTTATTCTAAGATAGCGTGTAGTGGAGTGCGGAAACTTCTTTAACCTGGGAAGCACGGAGCTATGGTATTTGAAATGTCCTGTCAGGCGAAAGTTCATTCATCACGAAAATCGTCATATTTACCATAAATATCATTAAACTTATTCATATGCGCATATTTTATGTTTAATATGAAGATATTAATATTTAAGAGCAATAAAAGAAGTGGGAATAGCACTTAGGTGGTGAAAATATGTATAATTGCCGCCCGGTCGTATCATGAGGCGAGAGCCGGGGCGGCGTATATGCTACCTTCCCGAGCTCTCAAGGGACACTGACGGCTCTGAGTAAAAGTCTCTGTATTGCAAGGATCTCTAGCTGCCTCGCCCATGTTAAAGAGATCGCGTGAGGGAAATTCGTGCCAAAAATTACCCGATAAAAGGGAGTATAAGAGGAAAAATAGCTGATAATTGAGAAGGGGGGAAAAGGAGTTCAGTATCCTACTTGAATCCCTGACCGCCTTGAAGATCAGCCCAACATTCTTGACTTATTTCTAAATTCTAATCGTTCTACTTACACTGTAAACCAATTCTCTCCGTTGGGCTCGTCCGATCACAACTTTATTTCTTGTACCTGTCCTATCTCTCCAGTATAACTATCCGATCCTCCCAGTTGTCGGTGCTTGTGGCACTTTGGCACTGCTGACTGGGAGGCTCATCGGCAGTACTTCTTTGATTTCCCATGGAATGGGTTTTGCTTCCGTGGCCAGGACTCCCGGAGTGCACTGTGCGCATCACCAAGGTAATCCTCTTGGGCATGGAAGCATACATTCCATTATCTTTCTTGCATTCTAATGCAAATAAATCTTGATTTACTCATATGTGTTCTATTGCTGTCCACAATAACGAGAAAGCATTCAAATGGTAACGTCACCTTCAACTCAAGAATCTCATGCTATTTATGCTTCTGCCTGGAATAATGCCAAACTATTTTTCGACTAGCCAAAACTTGTTCATCAATAACAAATACTCTGAACTTTCCGAGTCTAGCTCTTCCCAAGCTTTCTGGCACCTAGCCAAAAGCCTCACCAACAATTTTGCTTCCTGGTCTTTCCCTACTCTTTCAAACAAACAAACACATCAGTTTATTTAGCCAAATATAATTACAACATTTTACAATTACATGTCATAATTACTGGCTGAGCCCATTAACCTAAGAAGTGCGTAGGTATGGTATTTGAAACGTCCCACCAGACGAAGGTAATTTGGTTCATTCCCGCCTAAAATCGTCATTATCTGATAGATATCGTTATTATTTATTCCTATGCGCCTATTTTACGTTTAATATGAAGATAATAACATGTAACAACAATAAAACAAGTGGGAATAGTGTTTGGATGGTCAAACACGCAAATTATTGCCGACCGGTCATTCATGAAATGTGGAGCAGAAGCGAGGCACTCCCTCCCCTCGCGAGGCCTGAAGCCAGACTGACTGACTCCCTCACACTCTATGATACACCACACACTCGCTAGTCACATGACCACGCGTTAGAACCGGTTTGCAGATATTGGAATTATAAATACACCAATAAATATGGGAATAAGAGGACAAATAGGTGATAATTGAAGGGGGGGGGGAAGGAGGGGATTTTGACACATGTGGAGGAGTGATAGAAGGTATGGAAGGGAATTATCTCACTTAAACACCATTTCTTTCTTTTTTAAGTGCTACTGGGGCCTTTTAAATTTTTTTTTTAGGCCTTGGCTCATCTAAGGACGCTCGCCGTCGCCCAGTACGGACTCATATGAGGACGCTCGCTGTCCATGGGTTAATCACATTGATTTTTAAGGGTTCCAATAGTATGTTATACAAGACATTTTATCAGTAATAAATACAATACACAATACAAGATACAATACATAAAACAATAATGATGCAATACATAATCATGCTTTACTTCAATATATTGTTTGCGGTTCATTAGCATATGAACCTGAAATTCAATATTATACTATTCAATTACTCTAACTAGGTATTATGAAGTGCATAACTATGGCACACTTATAATATTGTATTCACTAACAATAAATAAGTGGGTCTTAATGAGTGAACACAATTAGTAGTGATTTAGTAGGTACTTCTTGGCATGGATTTTATAGGTTACTTTGCCGGTTATAGTTTGTAAATATGAAGGTACGTTATTCCACAGATTGCAACCTGCATAAGTTATATATATTTTGCTAAATTCGCTATGAGGTCGAGGAGGCCTCAAATTATCTTTATAACGAGTGCTAATAGAGTGAATTGATGACACAGTAGTATATTCAATGACACTCTGATGGCACTACCGTCATTTCGTCCTCTAACAAAGCTGAACTCTTTGCTAAAACTTTCGCTAAAAGCTCCACCTTGGATGATTCCAGTTCTATTCCTCCCTCTCCATCCCCCACCCCCCTCTCACATACTTATGCCTAAAATCATAATCTCTTCTAAGGATGTAATTTCTGCTCTCTCTGGGCTTAATAGTATGAAGGCGTACGGACTGGATGGTGTTCCTCATGTTGTACTCAAAAAATGATTTTCCGTGCTGACTCCCTGCCTAAGCAAACTCTTCTGTCTCTGTCTATCCTCTATTGTCTTTTTTTCTTGCTGGAAGTGTACTCTCATTCAACCTGTCAAGTGTGACTGCTCTCAACCCTCTAACTATCGTGCAATGCTCTCGTTTCTTGCATTTCCAAAGTTTGTGAAATTCTTCTTACTTCAACATTTCTTAAGCATCTCTGTTCTCATAATCTACTCTAAGATCGCCAGTAAGGCTTACTTAGGAGTCGCTCTACTGATGATCTTCTTTCATTATCTTACTAACTCTTGGTCATCTTCCTTTCGGTACTTCAGTGAGACCTTTTCAATTACGCTAAACATATTGAAGGCCTTCGATAGAGTCTGGCACAAATCTCTAATTTGTAAACTACCCTTCTTCGGTTTCTATCCCTCCATCTGTGCATTTATCTCTAATTTCCTTTCTGGCCATTCTATAGCATGTGGACGGCCGGCCATCGTTCACTTCCTCGACCTATCAACTTCGGTGTTCATCAGGGTTCTGTCGTATCTCCAGTTCTCTTTCTAATATTGATTAATGATCTCAACTGTCCCTCCAGTCTTATCCATTCATATGCTGATGGCTCTACTTCACACTATTCAACTATTTTTTTCAGAACACTCCAGCAAGCAATACCTCAAAATCTCCCGTGATGAAGCCATAGATCACTTATCTTCTGATCTATCAACCATTTACAATTGGGGAAGAGAAAATCTTGTTGCTTTCAATGCTTCCAAAACTAATTTCTCCATTTATCTACCCATCAAGAACTCCCACATAGTATCCCTTATTCTTCAACAATACACAAATCAACCCTTCATCTTCTCTCAGTATTTGGTGTCTCTTTTTCTTTGGATCTCTCTTGTAACTACCATATTCCCTCTCTTGATACTGACTAGCTTCCTAGAAGCTGGGTGTGCTCAACCACCTTTGGGGGTTCTGTACCACTGCACAGCTTCTTGCTCTGTACAGGGGCACAGTGAATCCCTGTATTGAGTATTGTTTGCATGTGTGGGGAGGATCGTCTCACACAGCACTTCTTGACAAAGTAGAAAAGAAAGCCTTTCGTTTCATTAACTAACGTCCACTCACTGACTCTCTCGAATTTCTCTCTCTTCCCCGTAATGTTGCATCTCTCTCGCTATTCTACCGCTACTATAATAATCAGTGTTTGTCAGAGCTCTCTCAGAGTATACCTCCTCCTCTACGTAGAGTATATACGTAGCACCTGTATTGCAACACAATCCCACCCTTACTCAGTGCAACTCTCCAATCCAAGAGTGAAACGATATTCCCAATCTTTCTTCTATTCATTAGATGAGCTCTGGAACTCTCTCCCTGAATCCATCTTTCCCTCGTCCTGTGACTTAAATTTCTTTAAACTCTGTGTGTCCAGGCATTTTGACTCGAACATTCCTTGATTTTGGCCCTGTCACTCTATCAACTCTGGGGGAGGCTACTCGCCATAGGCAGTTTTGCCTTTTGTCTCCCTCATCCACAAAAGAAAAACAAAATTTAACTATGGGCAAAGCAATACTAGTGGAGGCGAAAATACTTATGAGTGAAATGAACGATGACCTATATGAGTCATTAGTGCAGCCAAGGTGAGATATTTACAGTATATAGTTGATTCGTTGAGGAGGTTGTGGCGTTGTAGTGGTTGTGATCATTTTCGGATGCTATTATAAGGGTTCATGGAACATTTTCTAGGGGGTGTTGTTAATAGTAGTTGCATTGGAATTAGTGGTTAATACGGAAAGAATATAGTAGTTATATACAGTAATGTGGTAATTTTGATAGTTGCCAAGAAAATAACAGCAAGTACTGTATAAAGGTTATATAGTATTTCAGGGGGTGACTTTAGTGGTGACGGGTTATGATTTATGATTGGTGTCGATTTGTGGTTGGTGCACAGAAAATAGTAATGTTTGTAGTTCGTGCTTAGAGATGGTAAGTGTGTATAGTTGTTTGCTGAGTTGTGTCTTGTTGGGGAGGTGAGATTGTAATGGTTTACGATGGTATAACTTTTTTGTATTATGGATAAACTTAAATTGTTATGTCCAATTTAGGAATACAGTTTAAGTATTGAATGGTGTAAACGCTAGCTCAATTAATCACTATTCCCCGCAGAGAGCCTTCACAAGCTTAGTAAAGTCACATAATGTTGAGCATTTTTTTTTGAAGAAAGTCGCTATAATACGGAAAGAGTTAATGATCATTTTATGGGTGGTGGTGATTTCGGTAGGTGCAAAGAAAATAGTTGTTAGAAAATAATCTCTAAAGATATTCATAAATATTTGGTGGTTGTAGCAGTGATAGTTGGCTAGTATCAGTTAATGTATAAGATACACGTAAATAGTTGGTAGTTGTGATAGGGAAAGTTGTGGTGGTTAAGATGATAATTATAGTGAATGCTATGATCATGAGTGAAAGCGTGCTGCTATTACCACTGTTATGGAAAATATAATAGCATACTATTAGCATCAATTGACATTTTACTACGAAAATATATAATTAACCTTCATGTTTAATCTAGTTCGTAATTCTTACTTCATCAACTCCGTAATCTTTACTTCATCAACTCCGTAATCTTTGTTTCATCAACTCCGTAAATGTTGCTTCCTCGTTCCCGTAAATTTTACTGTATCAACTTCTTGATCTTTGCTCCATCAATTCCGTAATTTTTGCTTCATCAACTCCATAATTTTTGCTTCATCAAATTCATAATCTTTGTTTCATCAACTCCATAACCTTTGCTCCATCAACTTCATAAACTTTGTTTCATCAACTCCGTAATCTTTGCTCTCCTAATAGCGATGAGACAATCTGCACTTAAACGAAAAGGGGATCAATGAAACTTGTTAGTGAGTGACACAGTTTATAATTCTAATTATAACAACATAGTTGTTCAGGTGCAATTGATGGAGTTGGTGTAAATCATGCTGATAATATTGTACAACACTCATTAGTTCACTGTAGCGATAGTTGCCAAGTATATATTGTAAATATAAATAGATCGATATTGACAGATATATAGGTAGATAGATCGATATTGACAGATGGATAGGTAGATGGATAGATAGATAAATGAATAGATTTATGTCAGTCAGTCAGTCAGTTAGCAGTCAAACCCGCACTTCCTTATTAGGGTAGGGAGGATCAATAAGAAACATCAGTAAGGGATAAATAATACATATTATAATAGACGTCAGCCAAAAGCAAGCATTCTAACACTTGGAAAGAAGACCATTCATTCACCAGACCCCCAAATCATTGGCTACATCTCAGATGCAATACATTTTCCACAGCAGAGTCGCTTTACATCAACATTTGGGATGAAAACCTACCAAGTGTGTTACCGATAGATATACATGTTATTATTTTCTTCACAAACAGTCGCAGTCTTCGTAAACAATTACATTACAAACTTTGACGAAATTGCTCTGACAAGAACTTTTACCATAATGTATGTACAGTACATACCCAGGCACATATGCCATAGCTGGGGGTGGCCGAATCGAGACAGAGCCCGAACAGAAACATTTAATGATCCAATTCTTAGGGTCCAGGACAACTTTTGCGTTCCCTCGCCCCTTACTCTGTCTCGTCTAGTATGTGAATTTTACAAGTGGAGAAGGATTCCTAGCCCCCTGCCCCCAGAAGGAAAAGTAGGACAGTAAAAAAAGACAGACAGAAACAGGAAAGTTTGGGTAGAGGATGCCAAACCTCACTCTGGATAGGACCAGCCTTCACTCAAAAATGGTAATGGTAACCCTAATGGTATTACTAAACCTTGGCTAAACATCAAGCTAAGATATTTCTTCACAGAACTGACATTCATGGATAAACAACGTTTGACCGCACTCGTTCAAGAAGGCATTGTCTATACGTTAATAAATATTTTCCATTCTAGTGACAGAGCCATCAAAATATATATACTTTACAATTATTAACTTGGATAATAATATGAAAGTAAAGATTACCATAAGATTAAAATATCAATTCCAAACGAAAACAACGAGTACTGATTACAAAATCTATTACCAAACTGCAAAAGTAAAATGTTGTACTTTTGTTACGCATTTCAGATACTTTACCAGCTTTTAAGTGGGGTGAATTTTTTACATCTCACAAAAGACAGGTCCCGTAATCTTATTTGCGAGACAATTCATTATGTCAATTAGGCCTACGTCTGTACTATAGTTCGGTCTTCAACACGAAACAAAAATAGTATTGATCTTATCTCCCCCCCCCCCCCCTCCCCTCAAAAAATAAAAACAAATAAAATACTTGGTTAATGATGTACAACGAGATAACGAATGAAGTCACCGTCGTTAGATCACATATACCTGTACATTTACAGACAATAATTATTATAATATTTACCGTGAAAATACACTTTTAAGAAGACAAAATTAATATTACAAAATACAAAGTATTGAAAATGTTTAGCATACATCAGATCAACATCAACTAAATATGAGACATTATGGCAGATATCCGTAACACAAGTGTACAGTTCAGAATATCAACCATAACCATAAAAACCGGCAAAAACTTGAGAAAGCAATCCGAAATGGTGGAACAGAGAAATCAAAGACTTTGTTTACCAACAAAATTGATCTTGACAATCAAAATATAGTAGCCAAAAAAAAATATATATATATAAAAATAATAATAAAACAATATAAAAAATAAAATAAATTAATATATTATATATATATATATATATATATATATATATATATATATATATATATATTAAAATGTAAAACTTGCAAACTAAACAAACCAAAATTGGGACAAGGACAATATAAAGTCAAATTAAATTATCAAAATCGCTATGTGGAAACAACGCTTACTAAAATTAAAATTATTAAATAAAAAAACACAATCCACCACATAGGGTGTACATTACTACATGACCAAGTTAATCTGTTTCCCAAGCAAACTAATCGCACATATAACAACGCACTATCGTCACGTTAAAGGAAGTAGTCAAGTTTGGGAAGTCCGGGACGTTCTGGCAAATTTTACTAAACTCTGCATGAATAAAGAAACTACATGTTAAATGTCAAAATATGATTTAAAATCAAATTTGCAACATGACAAGACATTAACAATAGTACAAAATACAAATATTGATAAGATATCTATACTATTACAAAATAATAATTATATAAAATACAGTACAGCACTCACTAACGATAGTGCTATCGGGTAGGTACCTGTAAGCATAGCATGCCTCAAGTGACCCCTATCAATAACTACCCTACAAATAACCTACATTTATAGCACAAATAAACTAAGGAAATCGCAAAAGTAAGCAATTGATACTATCGACAATGAATACATATAATATAAAGACAAATAATTGCAAAATATGAAGTAACAACAGATTTAAACAAAGAGTACTCTTTTAACAAGAACAATACATTTAAAAAATCATCAATATTAATATTAATAATAGAAAAAGAAAAAGAAAAAGATAAACAATAAATACAGACAAAAAACAATAAATACAGACAAAAAGTAAGCAGAGGTTATACAAGAAACTTCAAGTTAAAAATGCTTGATTAAAATTATTGATGTCAAATTTTAGAATACAGTCACAATAATTGACCCTAAAAAGATTATATTTATGGAACAATTTGCTTGCTGAGTAAGTAAAGTAAATTTACAATATACTTACGATTTATAACTGAAAGCTACCGCCACACATGCCTAGAGACATGTCGGGAACATTGCTGATATCCCTGTTATCAACATGTCGGATAAATGTATGCGGCAATCTATGCAACATTGTTGATAAAATATCAGTTACAAGTAGGTAACATGTTAGCAAAATATATTAATTACAGAGACGTCTCTGTCCATATGCCACAGCTACCAACACATCACTTACTAATGTTACCATCATGTTCGAGAGACCATATTCCTCACAAGTTAACAACTTGTATACTTCTTTGGTGCTGTTAGGTTGCCTACAAATGTGTGCAACACTTGTGACCGTAGATTTATATTGAAGCGAAATTGGTACTATTCGTACGTACTAATAGTTGTGTATAACAATAAGAACACTATTGCATGGCTTTGAACATAATTCTGATTCATATTATAATACTTAAAATAATTGTTTTCCTATTGATAATTTATAGATATGTCCCCCAAAGTAGTTTGTTCTATATTGAACCCGACACTATTACTAGTAATGTAGGGACGGTAGATTTGGATGGTTTTAACTCAAAATGGCGACATTTCTAAACACCCACAACCCAAAATGACACAATATAATCGCCTACTGTCAAAATGGCCACAACAACCTAACATGACCTAACTTCACCATAACTAACCTACCTGAAACTTTCCTAACCTAAAGTAGCCAAACCAAACCAGACCTATCCGAAACTAACCCCTAGACTTCTTAGGATTGTGGCCGAATATGGAATATGGCCGTTTAGGTGTGTGACCATGTTGGCCTGTTTTCGTTTGGATTATGAGGATCATTAGGACAAGTGGAGATATTAGTCCAATGGTGAATTTAGACTTGCCTGTTTTACTGATATACCTTTATATGTTTACAGCTTTTCCTAATCTCCTCTCGAAATTAATGGGTTTACACCTTGCATCAGGTGACTACATTATATATTCTAGTTGGCTCAAGATGACTATATGTAACTTAGAAAATAACTTTTCATTGTTATAGGCTTAGTTGAGATAGTCCTTCACCCTTCATGCTCATTGGTTCTTCTTAAGATGAATAATCCTATCTTGCAGTAACATTATTAAAGTACAGATTATAGTTGTCTAATTGAAAAGGTTAACCATAAATTGCCATGCTCCAAAAAAAATTATGGTAAAATATATTGTTAACCCCAGAATGACGAGGAGACTCTTAAGAGGTTTTACTGGGCGAAGGCGACAGGACTCTTAACCCCTTCAGGTTCCTTATAACGCTAAGCGTGATAAGGACGCCCCTCCCATATGACTCCAAAACGCTAAAAAACGCTCTACTCAACTCATTTGAAAAGCGCGGGGCCAAAACAGTCCTTCTTATGTTCTTATGTTCTTGGAAAATTATTTTGTTGCCAGATCTTCCTGAGAATTTGCCAGGTGATAGGGTAAGTATTAGTGAGTGTGTGGGCAAATATGGCAACAATGTAGACATCCTTTGTCGTGTGGCCGAGAGAGATGTTAAAAAATTACTGGTCAGTTTCACTGTGTCAGTCAGGCCGTGAACACAGGGGAGAGCCATTTAAATTTGCCACCCAACTATTACCACTGCCTGAGCCAAGAATTTTCGAGGTTTACTGTGAAGCTGTGAAGCCTATTGAACAGGCCTATAATATGCCTGTGTGATTTATTTTATTATTTTGTATTTGTTCTCGATACACATCGCTTTGAAAGAACGTAGGGTGTGTTTGTCATAAAGGTATCACTGGGCACGCACCACTAGGAAGGAAATATCGTACATTTCCACTCAACATACACAGAATATATACTTGTCAGACCTATAGCAGAACTAAGCTGAACTATATTGACTCATATACTGACACAATTCTGCAAATTTACAGTTATTTCACCGGAATGAAGTACGAATTGCGATTTTGCCGGCATTTTTACCAGTAGCCTAGCCTATTGCTGGGGGAGATTTTTCAACTTCATTGTATTGCTGGGGAAACTGGTACAGTATTTATCTTTAGGGTTATTTCTTAGTTTTATGTATGCTGTTAGTGTTTTGCTTGATTATTTATTGGCCTACTGAGGATTTCCACTATAAAAAAAAAAAAAAAACGCTCCACTGTGTAGTACCTCAGGGTTGAGATTGGTATATATAATAAAATATAATATAATGTAATACATTATATTATATATTCTGTGTGTATGTATGTGAGTATACAGTATACACAGGCACATATCCCATACCTGGGGGTAGCCGACTCGGGGCAGAGCTCTAACAGAAGCAACATATACAGTATATATATATATATATATATATATATATATATATATATATATATATATATATATATATATATAGGTCCTATGCATTCTTTACAGTTACAGATTTCTTTGGTGTGTGTGTATATAACCTATATATATTTTATCTCATGTAGTAGATTTTTGTTTTCTCCAGGTATGAAATAAAACAGAAAACTGTTATATATAAAACATCGAGACAGACTGCTACCGGTATAAAGGATCAAAGCAATATAGGAAATTGTCAAGAAATTTGTTATAGTGAAACATGACTACAAATTATAAAATAAGTGAAGCTAAACAAATGAAAGGAAAACAAATATTGATTATATAGTGCAAAAGTTTAGCTAAACTAGTGAAAACATAAAACTTGATATACAATAGTCCATATATGAAAAAAAGGGAGCGAGGTGAAAACTGATATTTTTATTTACACAGCAATTACTCGGGTTCTAGATAACTTAGAAACTTCGGGTTTGAACTAATATGAAGACAAATAAAATATGCACAATTGACCTGGATTACTTACCAAATTAAATGGGGAAAAGTACGAACGCCTGTGGTGGGAACATACGGACCCATAAACTGGTAGAACTCTGCAGACAAATTGGCGGTAAGACTGCAAGCGATGTTCGTCCCTTTCACCTTTCATTTCTACTTTAGTTTTCATTGTTTTCAATTACTTTTTTGGTTTTTGTCATCCTGTTTTATGTACTACACATCAGCACAAAAAAAAACACATTCCTATCCGAATCACTTTACACACAGTGATAGACGAAATAAAGATTTATTTTACCGTAGACTGTTTTCGATAATTTTCGTGTATTTTTTTTATTATCTCGGCAACCAATCCTCATTGGAAGATGGGTGTGGTGCCAATAGAATCGGAAAAAAATGCACTTTCATCTCAAACCGTCAAAACCCATTGCTCTACATGTCGTTAATCTCGATGTAAACACACGACACGGCACGCACTAAAATCTTATTTCGCGCCACCAATACTATAACTAGATAATATTTGATTTATATTTGGACCACAACACGATTTAGTATAAGTCATTAGCAAGAGTTTCCACCCATATGCATAAAAATATATGTTGTGGGGCGCTTGCAAAATTATAGAGAAACGAACCTTCAAAAATACACTTTTTATGTAGGTCACTAGCCAAAACTGAGCAGCTTCGAAATCTTGTTATCAACTAACCCCCAGGAGCACGAAGGGGTTAAGATCCAATGCCTAAAAAAAAACTATTAAAAAACCTCGAAATCACTCAATACAAAGGAATATGTGATTAAGTGAGATAATTTCCCCTCCATGTCACCTATCACTCCTCCACATGTGTCAAACATCCCCCTCCCCCCGCCCCTTCAATTATCACCTATTTTTCCTCTTATTCCTTTGTTTATCGGTTTATTTACCACGCCAATATCTCCCACCCGGTTTCAAGGTCATCAGGGACGCATAGAGAGAGCGTGGCAAGAGAAAGACAGCAAGAGAGAGAGAGAGATCTGGCTTCAGGCCTCGAAGAGGGAGGGTGTATGTCTCGTGCCCTTCTCACCTCATGACTAGAGGGTCGGCAATAATTCTTCTTTTTCACCTCCCAAATATTATTCACACTTGTTTTATTGATGTTACATGACAATATCTTCATATTAAACGTAAAATAGGCGCATATGAATACGTAATAACGATATTTATCGGATAATGACGGTTTTAGGCGGGAATCAACCAAAATATGCTCACTTGGCGCGCAATTTAAAAAACCAAAGGCGCGCCTTTCTCGGGTTAATAGAAATTCTTATCACACCTAAATAATATATAATAGGGTCACTAAATAATATATTATAGATAAAAAGAAGGGATGGTGTTAATTTAAGGAAGTGGAAAGATGAAAAATGTCTCGAGCTATAATTTTTCTTTGTATGTTGTGATGGCTTCATCCGCATTGGGTGTGTGGGATGTGATGATAGAGAGAAAGAGAGAGAGAGAGAGAGAGAGAGAGAGAGAGAGAGAGGAGAGAGAGAGAGAGAGAGAGAGGAGAGTACAAAGGAGTACAAAGGAGTACAAAGGAAATCAAGCAACAACAGGTCTAGTGACCCTTCTAGGCTGCTTGTCCTCCAAAACACTGAGGATCAAGTGTCCAAACAGTGGTTTAGAGTGGGTAAGGGAACATTGGAAAGGGAACTACTGCCCTAGAACTAATGTCCGTAGCAGGATTAGGAAGTTAGTAGGGGACAGATGGGTTAGTAACTGAGGGGGGGATAAAATAAAGTTATTCATTTACAAACGCAGTCAGTCGCGGGTTTGATGCGAGATATTTGTCTAGCGGAGTTTAAATGAATCAACGGTGCTGCAGTCTGTAATGTCTCGGGGAAGCCCATTCCACAAGTTGACAACTCGATTGAAGAAGAAATTCTTAGATTCGTGTGAGTTAAAAGATTTACCAATAATTTTGCAACCCGTTTCCCCGCGTGTAATTAGATTGGTCGATAGTGAAGTACTTACTACAGTTCATATTGTCGATGCCTTTGATGATTTTGAACACTTGAATTAAGTCACCTCTTAATCTGCGCTGGGTTAAAGGAAATAGATTTAATTCTCTAAGACGCTCTTCGTATGGTTTGTTCTTTAGGCTAGGTATAATTTTGGTAACTCTACGTTGAACTCGTTCTAGCTTGTTTATATCTTTTTGGTAATAAGGGCACCAAGATTGAACGCAGTATTCCAGAAGAGGGCGGACTAAGGAATTGTAAAGGGTTAGGATAACTTCTTAGGATTTATGCTCAAATGACCTGCCTATAAAGCCAATTATTTTGTTTGCCTTCTTAACAACTTCTGAACATTGTTGACTCGGTTTTAGGTTACTCGATATTGTTACTCCCAGATCGGTTTCTCTGTTTACATTCTTAAGCTGAGTGCCATTCATCGAATAGTTTGCTTTCTCATTTAGGTATCCGATATGTAGTACTTTACATTTATCCGCATTGAAACTCATTTGCCAAATTTGGGCCCAACATGACAATTTATCTAGATTGTGTTGCATATCGTCAACTTGTTCTTTTGAGAGTATGCTATTTGCAATTTTTGTATCGTCAGCAAATTTTGAGATTGTACAGGTGAGACCCTCATCTATGTCGTTGATGTAAATTAGAAAGATAATTGGTCCTAGTACCGATCCCTGGGGTACCCCGCTACTTACATTGGTCCATTTAGATGCCTTACCGTTTATGACTACTCTTTGCTTTCTGTCGCTGAGCCAATTTTCTATCCATTTCAACACACCGTCTTGTATTCCATGCGCTTTTAGTTTTAGCAGTAAACGTTTGTGGGGAACTTTGTCAAAGGCCTTTTGAAAATCAAGGTATATAATATCTACAGCTTTACTCTCATCGTAGAGGTTGAGGATATCGTGGAAGAAGTCTAAGAGGTTTGTTAAACAGTCTGTCTCTTATGACCGTTTCTAGCATTTTACATACAATTGAGGTTAAGCTAATTGGACGATAGTTACTGGGTAGGGATTTGCTGCCTTTTTTGAATATCGGTGTTACGTTGGCTAGCTTCCACTGATCAGGCATAGTCCCAGACTGCAAGGATTCATTGAATAGCAATGTCAGTGGTTTGGAGAGCTCATCCTTAGCTTCCTTTAGAACTCTAGGCGAGATTGTATCAGGTCCAGGCGTTTTATTTACCTTGAGTTTATCTAAACAATTCAATACTTCTCTCTCTGTAACGGTGATATTGCTTAGAACATCTGAATTATCAATCTGAATCGGCGATGGTGTAGGGATATCACTGAGGTCTTCGGTTGTAAAAACTGATGCAAAGAAGGTATTGAGGGCATTACTCATTTGTACTTCGTCTCTTAGGAGAGAGAGAGAGAGAGAGAGAGAGAGAAGGAGAGGAGAAGGAGAGAGAGAGAGAGAGAGAGAGAGAGGGGGGGGGGCAGGGTAGACAAACGGATAAACTAACAGAAACAAATACATAAAACACAAACAGATAAAGCCACAACTCGATTAACAGTACTAGCTATATAGAGAGTCAAGAAGATTAGATACTATTATAATAGACAGGTAGACAGAGACACAGAGCGACATACAGATAAACAGACGGTGGAGAGGAAAGACAGAGGAGACGCGTAGATAATACATTGTGGGAGGGATAGATAGATGCAAAAATAACCAGTTATTGACGAAAAAACAACGCAACACATAGCGAGACAGAGTAACATATACTGTATATATATACATATATCAATAGGCTGTGATATGGAAGACAGAGAGACAAACAGACAGTCGTCTATCTATCTATTGCCGGACGTGATCCCCGAAGGGGTGGCCACGAACGAACCGCCCACATGCACCTCTGTCCCCAGTCAGTCGACGCCCAGCCACCCAGCCAGCACCGCTTCACGCATATACTTCTTAACTCCCTCTTCCCACCTCTCTTTCGGTCTACCTCTCCCTCTCTGTCCTTCCACTTCACTCTTGTACACTCTCTTATTAGCCATTCTCTTGCGTCCCATATGTTCCACATGGCCGAACCATCTCAAGGTGTTCCTTTTCACACTTTCCAGCACATCTACCTCCACATCACACCGCTCTTGTACTCCCTCATTTGTCTATCTATATTTGTGTTGCGACTTTACATCTCCGTAATTTATCTGTTACATAACTGTTTTACATATCCCCGAGATCATGGAGTTATTTTCTGTAAGATGATATGGTTAATTTTGCACGGCAATCTCTGTGTGATTTATTAGGTGGTAAGATGTGAGGAGGCATTATTGTTTCATTATGTAAGTGTTTTACGGAAAGCTTACCTACGTGACTAAAACAAGTTGCTCTGTCGCGTGATCAGTTGGTTAGTGCATTGCTCTGAGTTCAGTTTGCACTGATTCGCCTCGAGGGTGCTGGGAATAAATATTGTTTATTTGTATCCCTGGCAATCGCGCCTCTCCATTATTATACCCTTTTCCAAATAAGTGCCAGAAATCGCGAACCCAAAACCTCTGTAACTTAAAAAGGGCTAGAGAAAATTCGTTGTATATATTCACACTTATTCCCTGGCGGACCCTCCCCAAATGGTAGAAATATTAGGTCGATTACTTTAGCCGTCTGTGAGTTATAGAGGTTGATGTTCAAGAGTGTTGGACTACTTATTTGGAAAAGGGTATAGTGAGGTAGGTGCTTCGCTGTCCCAGGATACTCAATCCTTTTTTGCTCTCCCTTGAGCCTTTTGTTATCATATTTGATTGTCCTAAGAGTTATAGAATGCACTGAGCTACCACTTAACTGTTCTATTGAAGGTTTTGAGTTGGTTTTTAGCGACTTTGATGTGGGTAACAATGGGTTTGGTTGGATAAATAACCTAAGTGAGTAGGTTAAGTATCCAAGGATAAACCTGACTATCCAGTCGAACTCTTGTTATCATTTGTATTCCATTTCATGTATTTTAGGATTATTTTCTTAGGTTACACACCATGGACTGAGACCTTTTGAGGATAGGGAGCTCTGTATGAAGCGGATACTCTATTTCGCTATGTGAATGCCTTACAAATTATATTTCAACTGGATTGTTAATTATCTTACACACAGTCACACACACACACACACTCACTTTTTCACACACACACACACACACACACACACACACACACACACACACACACGGGCGTCATCCATACCCGCGCATAATTTCATGTACATACATCCACCCATATAAATTATACAGTATACCGTACGTATACACTCATTTATTAATTTACCCAAACATGTATAGCTGAACGAACATACTTCATGCTTTTAGTGAATATTTGTTCTCCCTTCCTGCGTACGTACCTACTGTACTGTACCTAACTGCTTGTTTACCTACCCTTCTACCTACCTACTTCTCTACGTTCCCACCTGTCTGCCCCTCTGCGGGCCAATACCTGTGTACCTGACTGTCTGCCTACCTACCTTTTATCCTACCTGTCAATCTGCCGTCATACCTGCCAGCCTGTCTGTCTACCTACTGTACCTACGTACCTACTTTCCTACCTGCCAGCCTGTCTCTCTACCTACCTACATACCTACTTTCCTACCTGCCAGCCTGTCTGTCTACCTACCTACATACCTACTTTCCTACATGCCAGCCTGTCTGTCTACCTACCTACATACCTACTTTCCTACCTGCCAGCCTGTCTGTCTACCTACCTACATACCTACTTTCCTACCTGTCAGCCTGTCTGTCTACCTACCTACATACCTACTTTCCTACCTGCCAGCCTGTCTGTCTACCTACCTAGATACCTACTTTCCTACCTGCCAGCCTGTCTGTCTACCTACCTACTTTCCTACCTGCCAGCCTGTCTGTCTACCTACCTACATACCTACTTTCCTACCTGCCAGCCTGTCTGTCTACCTACCTACGTACCTACTTTCCTACCTGTCAGCCTGTCTGTCTACCTACCTACATACCTACTTTCCTACCTGTCAGCCTATCTGTCTACCTACCTACATACCTACTTTCCTACCTGTCAGCCTGTCTGTCTACCTACCTACATACCTACTTTCCTACCTGTCAGCCTGTCTGTCTACCTACCTACATACCTACTTTCCTACCTGTCAGCCTGTCTGTCTACCTACCTACATACCTACTTTCTTACCTGCCAGCCTGTCTGTCTACCTACCTACTGTACATACCTACTTTCCTACCTGCCTTTTTCCCATCGCCTGCACTAACTCGGATATCACAGCATCCTTTCTCTGTGAAGCGGACACTTTTATTCCGAGCCCGGATTGAGTTTCGTTGTTTGCTTATCCAGTGAAATGTATTTTTCAACTAGCCCTTGAATGTGTCAGTTGTGTATGTGTGCATGTGTGTGTGTGTGTGTGTGTGTGTGTGTGTGTGTGTGTGTGTGTGTGTGTGTGTGTGTGTGTGTGTGTGTGTTTAGTTGTGTGTGTGTTTAGTGTGTGTGTGTGTGTGTGTGTTTGTGTTTAGTGTGTGTGTGTGTGTTTAGTGTGTGTGTGTGTTTAGTGTGTGTGTGTGTTTGTGTATGTGTGTGTGTGTGTGTGTGTGTTTAGTGTGTGTGTGTGTATGTGTTTGTGTGTGTGTGTGTGTGTGCATATACAGTATACTGTATGTGGGGAGTGGGGGATGGATGAAGGAATAAGTGTACAGTATATTAACAATAACATCACAGTTAAATCATGGCAATTGTTCATGATCACATACTTAAAAGCGGTGCAAGACTGCATACCATTGAAAAGAAAAAAACGGCGAGCAGTCCATAATACTAAGCCTAACTGGTGGAATATAAAAAATGTCTTCCTGCTTGCAAGTTCAAAACAACGCTAGATTAAAATCCTCACAAAATGACAAAGAACGTGTGAAATTCATAGAACTACGACGCAAAGTAAAAAATATATTTAACCCACTGAGCCCCAGCGACGCAAACAGTGCGTCGGCAATGTATGTAACGCTGAGCCCCACACGCATAAGTTGCGTCGGGGTTTAATTACTCTGGTCCTATGGCACCTAGAGGGCTCAGATTTGTATGGGAACTGTGTAAGTATCCCACGCAACCATGCCGATGGTTGAAAACTCTCAAAGTCCAACCGCGTGCGCGTGAGCGCTCAAAAACTTGGTTTTTGGGTGTTTTTGCCTTCAATTTTTTACTCTTGTAAAATCGACTTTCGGGGGCTCCATAGGACCCCTTTTTGACCTTTTTGATCGTTTTTTTGGGGGCGGTCCTTCAATCCTAACCCATTCGCTATTGTTTCTGGAAACATTTTTTTTTTCAAAATCTGCTGGTCCCTGGTGGTACATTTATTTATAACTAGCTGGGGCTCAGTGGGTTAAGTTAAGTAAAAGGACCCTGGAATTACATGTTGCGAATCAAATTAAAACAAACCCGAAATAATTCAATAGTTACATCAGAAAGAAAAAGTAGTTACTTCAACTATTTGACCGTTAGTCGATGAAAATAGAGAATACATCAAAGACGAAGTAAAAATTAGTAATTCCCTACAAATACCTTCTTTGCATCAGTTTTTCCAACAGAAGACCTTAGTGATATCCCTTCAGCATCGCCAGTTCAGATAAATAATTATGACGTTCTAATCAATATCAGCATTACAGAGAGAGAAGTATTGAAATGTTTAGAAACACTCAAGGTAAATAAATTGCCTGGACCTAATACGATCTCACCTAGAGTGCTAAGGGAAGCTAAGTATGAGCTCTCCGAACCATTGACATTGCTCTTCAATAAATACTTGCAGTCTGGGACTATACCTGATCAGTGGAAGCTCGCCAACGTAATACCAATACCGATATTTAAAAAAAAAGGCAGCCAATCTTTACCTATACTCTATTTCATTCCATCTGACAGTAAATTGAATCCCTTGGCAGCTAATTTCTCGATACCTAATTGAACAATATATAACCACTATGTCTGGGCGGGTGCCCAACCCCAAAAGGGGTTGAAATAGGGGTGCTATCCCCCCGCCAAAGGTGGCTTTCTAGGGCCTTTCCTAGCTGATGCTGAGAGGATTGGGTTCTAGACATGTGGTGATGGGCTGGTCGATCAGAGTGAGAACTGAGCGATCTCTGCCATACCCATAGCTTACTCTGACTGTTCCTTTTACTTATATATTTTCTAGATCTCAAGTGACGGCGTCTCTTCCGTGGATTGACCTCCCAATCTATCAAGATTGGAAGCCAAAGCGTCACATTTTTCCTTTGCCCCTCAACTTTCTCTTCTTAATTGCTGAGGGGCACAGGGCCTAGGGTGGGGCTTTGGTTTCCCGGGCGTTTCCGCACCCTCCTCAGCTCCCTGCCATGGAGTGGCTTCGGTCACCCAAGCTTTATTGTGGTCGGCAGGGAGGGTTCTGTGGGGGCGCTCGGTTGTGGCCTTGACCTTGCTCGGGGCCTTGGGGCTGTTCGGCCAGGAAGCTTGGGGAACAACAACAACAACAACAACTATATGTCTGTGCATCATATCGAGACCAAGTTCATATCATTTGCACCATATTTCACTACAAAATCTTCAAAATAACCGAAAAATCTTAATAGGAACTTTGCAATTTAAAGTCAGTTGAAAAGAAACAGGGTATAGTAACTATCGTCTAATTAGCTTAACCTCAGTTATATGTAAAATACTAGAAACACTCATAAGAGACAGACTCGTAAGTAACTTAGAGGAAAACAATATACTAAAACTTATTCAACACGACTTTCGACTTTCGTAACAAACGCTCCTGGTTAACAACCTCTTAGACTTCTTCCACGAAATCCTCAACCTACATTTTAAGAGTAAAGCTGTAAATATTATTAGATACTACAGTATATACCTTGAATTTCAAAAGGCCTTTGACAAAGTTCCCCACAAACGTTTATTGATAAAATTAAAAGAACATGGAATACAAGACGTTGTGTTGAAATGGATAGCAAATTTGCTCGGTGACAGATAGCAAAGAGTAGTCATAAATGGTACAGAATCCAATTGGACCAATGTAACTAGTGGGTTGCCCCAGGGATCGGTACTAGGGCTAGTTCTCTTCAAGTGTACATTAACAACATAGATGAGGGTCTCACCTGTACAATCTCAAAGTTGGTTGACGATACAAAAATTGCAAATAGCGTTCTCGCAAATGAACATGTTGTAGATAAGCAACATAATCTAGATAAGTTGTAAGTTGGGCTCAAATTTGGCAAATTCATTTCAATGCGAATATATGTAAATTACTCCATATCGGAAACCGAAATGAGAAAGCAAACTATTTAATGAATGGCACCCAGCTTAACCTCTTAAATGCGCAGCTATGGTATTTAAATATGCCCGTGGTGCGAAGGTATTCTGATCCATTCCTCACTAAAATCTTTAATTTACCACATATATAATTAATACTTACCCATATGTGCCTATTTTACTTTTGATATGAACATATGAACATGGGAAAGCAATACAACAATTGGTAACAGCAATTGGCTGGTGAAAATTTTATATTTTAGCCCCGCGGTCGTAATCTGGCCTTGAGCAGTGAGAGACTTACTCCCTTACTCTCTCTTGTCTCGTGTTGGACTGAGAGGCCAGGGGAGCTTTCAGACTGACTTGGAGGGTCGGAGTTACACTCCTCCAGCCCCCTCCTTCTCTCCCACCCGTTCTCCCACGAAAATACTCGATAATTATCGGGAATAATAGAGAAAATACCTAATAATTGAGGAGGGGGGAAAAAGGGGGGGAGGAGGGGAAACATGTGTAGGAGTGGTAGCAAGTAATGGAGGGAAATTATCTCACCTTAACACAAATTATTATTTTTTTTAGTGCCACTGGGGTGTTTTAAATGTTTTTTTTTAGGCCTAGGATCTTAAGAGTCTTCCTGCAGCCGGCCAGTAGGACCTCTTAAGAGTCTTCCTGCAGCCGGCCAGTAGGACCTCTTAAGAGTCTTCCTGCAGCCGGCCAGTAGGACCTCTTAAGAGTCTTCCTGCAGCTGCCGGCTTAAGAGTGTAGACTGAGAAACTGATTTGGGAGTAACAATATCGAGTAACCTAAAACCCAGTCAACGATATACAGAAGTTATTAAGAAGGCAAACAAAATAATAGACTTTATAGACAGGTCATTTGAGCATAAATCCAAAGATGTAATCCTAGCTCTTTACAATTCATTAGTCCGCTTTCTTCGGGAATATTGCGTTCATCCTGGTGCCCTTACTACCAAAATTATATAGACAAGCTAGAACGAGTTCAACGTAGAATTACAAAAATTATACCTAGCCTAAAGAACAAGCATCTTAGAAGAATCTATTTCCTTTAACCTAGCGCAGATTAAGAGGCAAATTATTTCAATTGTTCAAAAACATCAAAAGCATCAACAATATGAACTTCACTGTCTTCACCACTTCCCTATAGATAGTATAGACCCAACAAATTACACGCTGGGAAACAGTTGCACAATTATTGGTAAATCATTTAATTCACCCGAGTCTAACAATATATTCTTCAATCGAGTTGTCAACTTGTGGAATGGCCTTCCCCGAGATGTTATAGACTGCAGCACTGTTGCTTAATTTGAACTTCGCCTAGACAAACACCTTGCCTTAAATCTGCGACTGACTGTATTTGTAAATGCATAACTTATTTTCCCTTCAGATTCATCAAGGATTATTGCATTTATAATAACTAAGATGTCACTCCTTTTTCGCCAGATACACGAAAGATCAGTTATAATTGTGTTACTTTACTAAACCAACTGTCTCATACTAACATATCCTAACCCTGCCACGAACATTAGTCTCAGGGCAGTACTTTCCTTTCCAATTTTCCCTTACCCACTCTAACCCACAATTTGGACACTTTAGCATCAGTTTTTTATAGGGCAAGCAGCAATGAGGGGTTGCTGGACCTGTTGTTGCTTGATTTCCTTTGTACTCCTTTGTATTATATGCTGGTGGTTATGTGTGCATTTGTGTGTGTGTGGCGGGGGGAGATGCATCGATGTGTGTGTATGTGTGTGTATGTGTTTGTGTGTGTGTGTGTTTATGCGTGTTTATGTGCGTGTGCTTGCATACAGTATGTGGAGTGTGGGGGATGGATGAATGTTCCCTGATTAAATAGCATTGTATGAATATTCCCATATTCAAAAATATGCTACAGGGGGGCAATGCCTAGTGAGTTAATTGCTCAATAGGTGGCGTTCTGAGAGTGAGGGTCCGAGTGTGGGGATGAGACTGTGAAGTGCAGAGGCGAGGCGGCTTCAGAGATGGAGTTGCTTCGAGCCGTGAAGCTTCGCATGTCTCACTCCCTAGACTGGAGCAAGACCTCACGGGCCTCACCGTGTTCAGCGGTAGAGTATAAAGGCTATCAGCCTATGCCGGAGAGGGAGTAGGTGGACAAAAAAAAAAAAAAAAAAAAGTACTGGTGGTTATGTGTGCATTTGTGTGGTGGGGGATGGGGGGTACTTGTGTAAGTAAATTGGTGCAGGGATGTGTGTGTTTGGGGTTCAGTGTTTGGGTGTGAGAATGTATGTGTGTGAGCATATATATGTATATATATATATATATATATATATATATATATATCCAGATTTCGACTCCTCTGAATTCTCAACTTTATGGCTCAAATTATCCTGTCATTCTCATACTAAATATTTCTGTGCTGTCTATCTTTCCCCTAACTCTACCGACTTTCCCAAATTCTTCGACTATCGAAACTCTAAAGTGGAACACATTCTATCTATCTCTCCCTTCTCTGAAATCTCCATCTTAGGAGATTTCAACGTTCACCACCGCCAGTGGCTCTCCTCTCACTCTACTGACAAACCTGGTGAACAAGCCTACGTCTTGTCTATCATAAATGACCTAGAGCAGCTGGTCAAGCAACCCACCCGTATCCCGGATCGCTTTGGAGATCGGCCCAACACTCTTGACTTATTTCTGACTTCTAACCCTTCTTCTTATACTGTCAATCTTTTCTCTTCTTTGGGCTCCTCCGACCATAAACTTATCTCCGTCACCTGTCCTATCTCTTCAGTACGGCCATCCGATCTTCCCAGCCGGCGGCGCTTGTGGCACTTTGGCGCTGCCGACTGGGAGGCTCTCCGGCAGTACTTCTTTGATATCCCATAGAATGACTTCTGCTTCCGTGGCCGAGGACCCTCGGAGAGTGCTGAACGCATTACCGAGGTAATCCTCTCGGGCATGTAAGCGTACATTCCATTTTCTTTCCCTCAGTCTAATGCAAAAAAATCTTGGTTTACTCAAGCTTGTTCTACTGCTGTCCACAACAAGGAGGAAGCATTCAAACGGTCCCGACGCCTTAAAACTCAAGAATCTCATTCTTCCTATGTTTCTGCCCGGAATCAAGCCAAATCTGTTCTTCGACTTGCCAAGCACTCTTTCATCAATAATAAATGCACTGAACTATCAACTTCAGCTCTTCCCAAGCTTTCTGGCATCTAGCCAAAAACCTCTCCAACAACTTTTCTTCCTCGTTTGTCCCTCCCCTTTTCCACGCTGATGGCACAACCATCACTTCTTCCTCTGACAAAGCTGAACTCTTTGCTCAAACTTTTGCCAGACACTCTACCTTGGATGATTCCGGTGCTATTCCTCCCTCTCCACCCCCCTCTCTCCTATTTATGCCTAATATCCTAATCTCTTCTAAAGATGTACTTTCTACCCTCTCTGGGCTTAATACTAAGAAGGCGTATGGTCCGGACGGTGTTCCTCCTGTTGTACTTAAAAACTGTGCTTCCGTGTTGCCCCCTGCCTAGGCAAACTCTTTCGTCTCTGTTTCTCCTCTAACGTCTTTCCTTCTTGCTGGAAGTTTGCTCTCATTCAACCTGTCCCAAAGAAGGGTGACCGCTCTCAACCCTCCAACTATTGTCCAATTGCTCTCATCTCTTGTATCTCTAAAGTTTTTGAAACTATTCTTGCTTCCAAATTTCTTAAGCACTTCTCTTCTCATAATCTGCTCTCAGATCGCCAGTATGGCTTCCTTAAGGGTTGCTCTACTGGTGATCTTCTTTCATATCTTACTAACTCTTGGTCATCCAACTTTCGGGACTTCGGTGAGACTTTTTCTGTTGCACTAGACATATCGAAGGCCTTCGATGGAGTCTGGCACAAATCTTTAATTTCCAAGTTGTCCTCCTTCGGTTTCTGTCCCTCCATCTGTGCCTTTGTCCCTAATTTCCTTTCCGGCCGTTACATAGCTGCGGTTGTGGACGGCCATCGCTCAATTCCTCAACTCCGGTGTTCCTCAGGGTTCTGTCCTATCTCCTATTCTATTTTTAATTTTCATAAAGGATCTTCTCAACTGTACATCTAGTCCCATCCATTCATATGCAGACGACTCTACTTTACACCACTCAATTAGTTTTCCAGAACGCCCCAGCCAGCAGTCCCTCAAAAGTAAACGTAATGAAGCCATAAAATGCTAATCTTCTGATCTAGGTACTATTTCCAATTCGGGTAGAGAAAACCTTGTTACAGGTTTGCTTCCAAAACTCAATTTATCCATCTTACTACCCGTCAGGAACCTCCAGAGGACTATCCCTTATTCTTCACCAATACAAAAATCAACCCTTCATCTTCCCTCAATGTTCTCGGTGTCTCTTTTTCTTCTGCTCTCACTTGGAAAGACCATATTACCAGTCTCGCTAAGGCAGCCTCCCAGAAGCTGGGTGTGCCCAACCGCCTCAAGGGGTTCTTTACCCCTGCGCAGCTACTTGCTCTGTACAGGGGCACAGTGCGTCCTTGTATGGAGTATTGTTCACATGTGTGGGGAGGATCCCCTCACACCGCACTCCTAGATAAAGTAGGAAGGAAAGCTTTTCGTATCATTAACTCCCGTCCACTCACCAATTCTCTGCAATCTCTCTCTTCGCCGCAATGTTGCATCTCTCTCACTATTCTATCGCTACTACAATAATCAGTGTTCCTCGGAGCTTTCCCAGTGTACACCACCTCCTCTAAGTAGGGTACGTAGTACCCGCCTTGAAACACAATCCCACCCCTACTCTGTGCAAATCTCCAACCCAAGAGTGAAATGCTATTCTCAGACTTTCTTCTATTCAACTGCTGAGCTCTGGAACTCTCTCCCAGAATCAGTCTTTCCCTCTTCCTATGACATAAATTGTTTCAAACTCCGTGTGTCCAGGCATTTTAGCTCGAATGTCCCTTGATTTCGGCCCTGTCACTCTTTGAAATCTGGGGGAGGCACTCGCTGCAGGCAGTTATGCCTTTTGTCTCCCTCATTCACATAGAAAAAAATAAATAAATAAAAAATATATAATTATATATATATATATATATATATATATATATATATATATATATTTAGAGAGACAGCAGATTGATTATTATTTAAAATAATAATCAATCTGCTGTCCCTCTATATATATTCTAACTATTCAGTCACTATTTTGTTTTGTTCTTTTGTGTTTGCTTAGGTTTTTTATTTCGTAATTTTTTTTCCCCTGAATTCCTTTTAACTTTTAGTCTTTAATGTTTAACCCGTACAGCCCCAGCGACGCGCCTGACGCGTCGGCGATGTATGTAACGCACAGCCCCAGAGACGCGCCTGGCGCGTCACCCTAATTGCGCCGACCGTAACCGCAGGTGTAGCCACTCAAGAGGGCTCAGATTTGTATGGGAACTGTGTACGTATCCCACGCAACCGTGCCGATGGTTGAAAACTCTCAAAGTCCACGTGCGTGCGCGTGAGCGCGCAATAACCTGTTTTTTGGGGGTAATTGCCTTCAATTTTTTACTCTTGTAAAATACGTTTTCGGGGGCTCTGTAGGACCATTCTTTAAGCTGTTTGAGCGGTTTTTCGTGGTTTTTCCTTCATTCCTAACCCATTTGCTATTGTTTCTGGAATAAAACCATTTTTTGAAAACCGGCCGGGTTCTGGTGAACAAACATTACAAAACGAGCCGGGGCTGGACGGGTTAAGCTAATATGTTATATTTTTACTCCCTATTTTAATTAATTTTGATTTATATTATATTATATATTCTAAGAGATTGTCTATCATCTTTTAGATTCCACTGAAGATGGCATAATGTGAATGCCGAAACGTTTGAATAAATATGTTGCTGTTTACTTGGAGTCTCGTTATTCTATTCCTCTACAAACTTCGGTTCCCTACGAGCCAGCCCCTAGCTCAAGTATATATATATATATATATATATATATATATAGAGAGAGAGAGAGAGAGAGAGAGAGGTACCGTAGCAAATTAATACATGTTGACTCTCAGGAGAGAAACCGGGAGATCTCGAATGTTCGTATAATTTCATATCTTCCGGGAAACCCCTGAAGATGACGTGAAATACAGATGAAAGCTTTGGATTTCGTCGTTTCTCTTGTATTTTTCCTACGGGGCTTCAAATCCTCTGAAATACTTCATCTAGTTAATTACGCGCATTGTCATTATTTTCTTCTTGCCAACACCAAGTGAGTTTACATAGCTTTATAAACCCCCATTGTCATTATTTTATTCTTGCCAACACCAAGTGAGTTTACATAGCTTTATAAACCCCCATTGTTATCGACAACTAAACTAAAAGTAAATTGTTTTACGTAGTTGAATTTTCATAAAACATCAAAATGTCAAATTGCCGATAAAATGCTGACCATATAAATTTTGTGACTGCGCAGTTCATTTAGAGCGGTGCCTTTGGATTTATTTATAACCACACATGTTCAAAAAGTATTCCACTTTCACTGATAAATTATTAATCCCACATAATGTATTTATCTGGTTGAAAGCTTTAAATTAGCCTTACGTCCTAAATTGCTGTATACTTAACAAAATTAGATCTGAGCCTTATCAACATTAGAATGCGACAAGGAAGTCAAAAGTAGTCCGAAGTTAATGTATTTTCTCAATGAGCTGATCCAAGTCAGTTTGTTAAAGTAGAAGCCAGTGAGTTAAGGCAGAACAATTAGGAAGGGCGGATTAAGCAGGGAGGCAGAGAGAGCCTGATCTAAATGTCTCAGAGGGCAGAACAGGTGCCAAGTAGGAGGAAGAAGAGGCAGCCAGGTAGACACACAGAATGAGGGAGTTCCATATAGGTCGAGTGTAGTTGGAGACGTAGAGAGAGAGGTAGGATAAGGTTGTTGTTTTTCAGAGTTAGATTTGAGTGAAGAAGGAATAAAACTATTGTGACAGCAATCGTTTGATACGCTGGGCGAGCCCGCTCATCGGCGTCACAATAGGCGGAAACTATTCAAAGTCAGCAATTATAACTGCATAGTTAGAGGGGAAGGGCGATCCTCATCTAAAGGCCTCAAGCGAGTATATAACAGGTGCCAATGGAGAACGAGAAGAGGTAATCAAGTAGAGACACAGAATGAGGAAGATTCACATAATGGAATCAGGATGAGAAGGTAGGGAGAGGTAAAGAATGAAGGAGAGGCGAGGCAGATTATGACCCAAGGAGTTTGATTTTAACAGGATGAGATTGAGGAAAAGATAGAGATGTTCATGAATATTAAGGAGACATGAAGTTGAGAACGTTAGAACGAGGATAATTATGACAGGATGAGCAGAAAGAAAAAGTCCGGTAGAATTTGATAGAGTGAAGCAGGAAAGATGAGGTAAAACTGAGGAAAGGTTGGGGTTGATTAGGTGTTGAAGTAGAAGAAGGGAGACTGAGATAGATTATGACAAGAGAACGTAGAAAATAAACACGAAATTAGGAGATAGAAATGAAGGGAAGCAAACAAACATATGAGTTACACGGATCACATTAGAACACAAATAACATGAATAGAGAAGCAGGATATGCCAGTAATTTGAATACCACTAATGTCATAACAGAAATATAATAAAGATTAGACTTGACTCAATGGGCTAGGAAGACGGTTAAGTTTCCATCTATAATGTAAATAAGCTCCCATTATGCTAAACGAGTTGTTGTTTGACATACTGTAGTTGTTTGACTTCATAAGAGATATAATAAATTCTAAAAGGCACAGGTGATGTTGAGATGCAGAAAAGAAGGAAGAAAATGTGAGTTATAATTGTGTATCAATAAACAAAATATATAGTAAAGGTAACATTATATACAGTATATATAAAATTTTCAATGTGCAACTTTTATTCTAGTAACATATTGCCGCTATTATGTAATGGTATATAATGTTAGATTAAAGATAGATTACGTTGATTATATTCATCATTAATTCAACGGTTGTCAGACCAAAGGATGTGTTTTTTTTTTTTTTTTAGATATATAAACTAATTTCGAGCTAGACAAATCTTAATTTCTAAAAGAAATTAGGTAGAAAATTGTTATTAAAAGGCTTGTCTAATTATTCATGTATGACAAAATATGTGTGCTAATGCATACATATTTTATTTATTCGAGTCAGTCTGCTGAAGCAGAAATAAACGAAACCAGTGAGCAAAGTAAACGCAGATAGTTGTGGAGAGGTATAATTAACCAGAGAGGCAACCCTGACATGATCTAAATGTCTGAGAAGGCAGAACAGGTGCCAAGGGGAAGAGAAAGAGGTCGATTAGTAGAGAATAAGAAAGATTTAAAAACCTATGATGTGGTTAGGAAGATAGAGTGAGGTGGAGAGAAACAGGGTACGGTTGGGTTTAACAGGGAGACAAAGAAGTGCAAAGGAGGACCATATCAGTCAAGTAACAACAGGTCTAACGACCCTTCGAGGTTGTTTGTACTCCAAATCACAGCTGCTCAGAGTGTTCAATAGTGGCTTAGAGTGGGTGAGGTACAAGTGTAAAGGGAAGAACTGCCCTGGGACATATGTCTATGGCATGGTTATTAGATGTTAGTAAGGGTCAATTTGGGTTAGTAACAGAACACAGCTATAATAAGTGATCTTCCGTGTATCTAGGGAAAAGAGAGTAACATCTTCGTTAATTATTTATAAACGCAGTGATCCTCGATGTATCTGAAGAAAAATAAATAGTTACTCATTTACAAACGCAGTCAGCCAGATTTAAGGCAAGGTGTTTGTCTAGGCGATGCTTAAATTAATCAACGGTGCTGCAGTCTCTAACATCTTCAGGAAGCCCATTCCAAAATATAAGAACTGGAATGACGAAGAAATTCTTAGACTCATGCGAGTTAAAAGATTAACCAATGATTCTGCAATCATTTCCCCGCGAGTTGTTTGATCTGACCGTTCATAAAGTACTTATTGCTATTGATGTCGATGGCTTCGATGATTTTGAACACTTGAATTAGGTTGCCTCTTAATCTACGATGTGTTAAAGGAAATAGATTTAATTCTCTAAGACGCTCCTCGTATGGTTTGTTTTTTAGACCAGGTATCATTTTGTAAGTCTACGTTGAACTCTTTCCAATTTGTCTATATCTTTTTGGTAGTAAGAGCACCAGTATTGAACGCAATATGCCAGAAGAGGACGGACTAAGAAATAAAGAACGACGATTACATCTTTGGATTTATGCTCAATTGACCTGCCAATAAAGTAAATTGTTTTGTTTGTCTTCTTAACAAATTCTGTATATTGGGTTTTAGGTAACTCGATACTGTTACTTTCATATATGTTTCTCTGTCTACACTCTTAAGCTGAATACCATTCATTGAATAGCTTGCTTTCTCATTTCGATTTCCAATTTGGAATACTTTACATTTATCCGCATTAAAACTAATTTGCAAAATTTTAGTTCAACATAACTTATCTAGATTATTTTGCATATCTTCTACATATTTATTTGAGAGTAAGTTATTTACATTATTTGTATTGTCAACAAACTTTGAGATTGTACAGGTGAGAGGTGAGACCCTCATCTTTCTGTATGTCCTTAATGTTAAGTAGGAAGAGAACTGGACCTAGTACTGATCCATGTGGTACCCGCTAGTTACATTCATCCATTTGGATGCATTACCGTTTATGACTACTCTATGCTTTCTTTCACCAAGCCAATTTTCTGTCCATCACAACACACTGCCTAATTGTATTCCATGTACTTATTCTATAATTCCATGCTTAATTTTATCAATTAACGTTTGTGGGGAACATTGGCAAAGGCCTTTTGAAAATTTAAATACATAATATCTACGACCCTAATCTCGTTATATAGGTTAAGGATATCGTGATAGAAGTCTAAGAGGTTTATTAACTTAGCAGCTTGAGTGTGAGAAATCGACCGAAATGTCGACCCTCGCACTGTTTCTGTTTGTCTCACCTACACAGATAGTAATTTAGCTTGCTCTCAAAAGCATCTCCTCCTCCTATTAATTTCACTACAGTAAACAAGCACACCACACTTCTTTCACTACAGTAAACAAGCACACCACACTTCTTTCACTACAGTAAACAAGCACACCACACTTCTTTCACTACAGTAAACAAGCACACAACACTTCTTTCACTACAGTAAACAAGCACACCACACTTCTTTCACTACAGTAAACAAGCACACAACACTTCTTTCACTACAGTAAACAAGCACACCACACTTCTTTCACTACAGTAAACAAGCACACCACACTTCTTTCACTACAGTAAACAAGCACACCACACTTCTTTCACTACAGTAAACAAGCACACCACACTTCTTTCACTACAGTAAACAAGCACACCACACTTCTTTCCGATAAAGAAAAGAAAAGAAAGAACAAAATGAAGATGACTACCAACTGCCCTAAATTTGGTTCTGCCACTCTTTGAAGTTTGGAGGAGACACTTGTTACAAGCGGCTTTGCCTCTTGTCTCCCTCGTACACATAGAAAACAATATAAAATATAAATACACTTATGTTTAAAACTTATTAAAGTACAGTAGATTTAATTATAACCAGATTATGAAATAAAATGATATATAGATAAATGCATGGATGAATAAAAGTGTATCATAAATTAATTAAATAGGTAAAGTAAATACAAAACGCAAGACATTAATTTCCCGTTTCACTAATAGTTATTATTCGGTTATTTTGTGTTGTACTATAATGTGGGCTATTACTAAGTAAGCCTAATCATGTCGGTAATAATGATATCCAGAGTGAAGTTTGGCATCCTCTACCCAACCTTAGCCGTTTGTGTCTGTCTCTTTTACTGTCCTACTCTTTATTCTGAGGGCAGGAGCCTAGGAATCCTCCTCCCTTTGTAAAATTGTCCTACCCAATGAAAGAGAGGAAGGGACGAGGGAATGCGAAAGCGGTCCCGGACCCCGAGAACTGGAACTTTGAATGTCGTTTCTGTTCGGGCTCTGTCTCGAGTCGGCCACCCCCAGCAATGGAGTATGTGCCTGAGTATATACATACATACATACATAGACTACAGTAGATCTGGACTTGACACGCAAATGGAACTTTACAGTAAGGGACAAAAAATCGGAAAACGAACTCCCAAGTTCGAACCTCGAAACCACGAAAATTTGATATTTTCGCGGTTTCGAGGTTCGAACTTAGGGGTTCGTTCTCCGATTTTGGGTCCCTTACTGCAAAGTTCCATTTTCGTGTCATGTCCATATCTACTGTAGTCTATGATACATATTTTTTTTTTTTTTTTTTTTTTTTTTTTTTTTTTTTTTTCTATATTCCAACTACTGTACCCTCTCGGGCATAGGCTGAGAGCCATTACATTCCACCGCTCAACACGGTGAAGCGGTCTCGTTCCAGTCTGGGGAGTGAGACATGTGAAGCATCCATTCATGGCTCGAAGCAGCTACATCTCTGAAGCCGCTCATTGCTTCGTTCAAGTGCTTCACTGTCTCACCCTCCAGACTCAGACACTCACTCTCAGAATGCCACCTATTGAGCAGTGAACTCACTAGGCATTGACCCCCTGTAGCATATTTTGAATATGGGAATATTCATACAGTGCTATTTAATTAGGGAACAATGAGGGTATTTTTTGGGCATTTCGGAGGGCTTTGTGGTAATGCACTGATACTAGGTACAGCACAAATTCAATCCCAATAATATCTTCCCATTGACATATCGGGATTTGAACCCGGGTCCATTGGATTACCAATCCAGTGGCAAGACCACTCCACCACACCTAATTCAGAATAATGACACCCTCAGTACAATTATCATAGTCTTGCAAACACCAATACCTAACTACAAAAATACCTACAGAGAAAACAGTAAAGGTTTAGAACATATAAACACTATAGCACTTTTCCCGCTATATCTGTATCGACAACCTGTTTACCAACATAGGGAGGCTATTTAAACTAGATTATTTTAGAAAGCTGGATTTTAATTTGATTTCAATTCTTCGTTATCTAGATCTGAACTACCCAAATAAGCCAGAACAATTGCATTGTGTGACTTTCACAACTATATAGTTCGGAAGGAAGTCTATGGAAACAGACAGTAAATAGTCGTAACTGTTAACCATTTCAGTACGGTCAGGTCTGTTTCATTATACACCAATTAGCATTAGGCAATTCTATTTAGCTTAAGAAAGAGGTCTCATAGGCAAGTAGTACAGGAATACTTGGAGTAATTCATACAGCATCATTGTTGTCTGGCTAACACTAGACGATTATTTAAGCAGTAATAATTCATAATGTTGTCGAGCTTAGGTGAAATTTGCGTTTCAAATTATTTTTAGACTATCATTCTATTAGCTAGATAAATCTATGAGTCTTACCTACATTGGAATAAATAAAAGTGTTCACAATAAGTCCAAAGTTTATCCATTAATTATAATTTTGCATTAATTATGAATATACCTACAATCGTCTACTGCCGTAAGTGTCATTAACCCTCTCCGACATCTTAATTTTACTGGGTGATTCCAACATGTTGGTAATATGTTGAACGATTCGTTGGAGTACCTACAGTACATTAGATAAGTAACGGTTTTTCTTAATTGTTTCAAGAATGCCATCTGATTTTGCAATGAAATGTCCATATATATAGTACCGGTATTTGTTTAGGCATGCAAGTCGGTTTGTTAAAGCGGAAACAACTAAAAGAAGGGACAGAATAAACAGAGGAAGGTGAGTAGAGGCAGGATTTGTCAGAGAGGCAGAAGCCATTATATAATGACCTCAAGGTGCAGAACAGGTGCCACGGAGGAAGGAGAGATAGCCAGGTAGAGAATGAGGGAGCTCCATAAAGGGGAAGGTTGAGAGGATAGGGTGAGAAAAAAGGGAGTCAGATAAGGGTAGATAAAGAAAATGTAAGGCTAAGGACTATGGAAGAGATTGATTGTGAAATGTGTAAAATATGGATAATATTGGCGGGTGATTGAAGCAGATGTAGGTAGATTGTGGCACGGTTGAGGCTGATGGTGGCAGAATTAGGTAGAGGCAGGGCGAGACTTGATCTAGAGGACTGAGCGAGCAGAACAGGTGCCAAGGGGGGAGAAAAAAAAGAGGTAGCCAGGTAGAGTCACAGAATGAGAAAGCTCCATAAGTGTGTGTGTTGGGTGGGTGCGGGGGGCGGGAGGCTGCGGAAGTAGGGCGAGGGAGAGGCACACCAGAAGGATTAGGAGTCAGGATGAGATCAGATTGAAAAATAAAAACAAATATATACAAATATATAAATAGGATGATAAACAGTCCCAAATCAAATAGATACATGTATGTACTACTTCATCAGGGAGCTAGGAGAGGTAGCAAGAGGCAGGTTGAGATAGACTATGACGTATTAAGGCATAAAATAAAATAGCCATAACGAGGAGAGAATTAATGTATTATATACAAAATCTGTAGAGGATAAATTCAAATAGTAAATAACATTAGAGGAGAATCAGGATATGATATTGAACAGAAAGCTAGCAATATATGGCAATATTACAACGATTATCACTGAAAGCTATCTAGTGGTATTTGAAGATGGATAATTAGCCATTCGAATACGAGATATTCTATTTACTCAAAAATCATTCTTGTAATATCTACTATATAAAGGGCATTTTCTGTGAGTCTGTCTATCTGTTTGTTCATGTCTGTACTAGAGCTATTCTCTCCGTTTACAAGATGGAGAGCCCATACTTGGCATGCATACTAAGGGGTGCCAGAATAGGTTTTAAGCATGGGGTGGGGGGGAAGGGGGGGGGGGTCAGTTTTAAAGATAGAGAGCCCATACATGGCATGCATACTAAGGGGGTGCCAGAATAGGTTTTAAGCTAAATTTGTTTGTCTCTCCCCCCCCCCCCTCAAGATAGACAGCCCATACTTCGATTTTTCCCCGAGCAGCGCCGGGCACCTGAGCTAGTAATACATAATACTAACCGATAGAGTAGTATACTATATAGCAATCTAGAATTATATTCTGACTATAGTTAAGCTTAAGAGGAATCTGTGAGAGGTAGAGTGTGTGGGTGGTAGAGTGCGTGAGTGGTAGTGTGAGTGGTAGAGTGTGTTATTAGTAGAGTGTGAGGGTGGTAGAGTGTGTGGGTGGTAGAGTGTGTGGGAGGTAGAGTGCGTGAGTGGTAGTGTGAGTGGTAGAGTGTGTTATTAGTAGAGTGTGAGGGTGGTAGAGTGTGTGGGAGGTAGAGTGCGTGAGTGGTAGTGTGAGTGGTAGAGTGTGTTATTAGTAGAGTGTGAGGGTCGTAGAGTGTGTGGGTGGTAGAGTGTGTGAGTGGTAGAGTGTGTGAGTGGTAGAGTGTGTGGGTGGTAGAGTGCGTGAGTGGTAGTGTGAGTGGTAGAGTGTGTTATTAGTAGAGTGTGAGGGTGGTAGAGTGTGTGGGTGGTAGAGTGTGTGGGTGGTAGAGTGCGTGAGTGGTAGAGTGAGTGGTAAAGTGTGTTATTAGTAGAGTGTGAGGGTCGTAGAGTGTGTGGGTGGTAGAGTGTGTGAGTGGTAGAGTGTGTGAGTGGTAGAGTGTGTGGGTGGTAGAGTGCGTGAGTGGTAGTGTGAGTGGTAGAGTGTGTTATTAGTAGAGTGTGAGGGTGGTAGAGTGTGTGGGTGGTAGAGTGTGTGGGTGGTAGAGTGTGAGAGTGGTAGAGTGTGTGGGTAGCAGAGTGTGTCGGTGGTAGAGTGTGTTAGTGGTAGAGTGTGTGGGTGGTAGAGTGTGTGGGTGGTAGAGTGTGTGAGAGGTAGAGTGTGTGAGTGGTAGAGTGTGTTAGTGGTAGAGTGTGTGGGTAGCAGAGTGTGTCGGTGGTAGAGTGTGTTAGTGGTAGAGTGTGTGGGTGGTAGAGTGTGTGGGTGGTAGAGTGTGTTAGTGGTAGAGTGTAAGGGTGGTAGAGTGTGTGGGTGGTAGAGTGTGAGGGTGGTAGAGTGTGTGGGTGGTAGAGTGTGTGGGTGGTAGAGTGTGTGAGTGGTAGAGTGTGTGGGTGGTAGAGTGTGTGGGTGGTAGAGTGTGTTAGTGGTAGAGTGTGTCGGTGGTAGAGTGTGTGGGTGGTAGAGTGTGAGGGTGGTAGAGTGTGTGGGTGGTAGAGTGTGTTAGTGGTAGAGTGTGTGGGTAGCAGAGTGTGTGGGTGGTAGAGTGTGTGAGTGGTAGAGTGTGTGGGTAGCAGAGTGTGTGGGTGGTTGAGTGTGTTAGTGGTAGAGTTTGTGGGTGGTAGAGTGTGTGGGTGGTAGAGTGTGTGAGTGGTAGAGTGTGTGAGTGGTAGAGTGTGTGAGTGGTAGAGTGTGTGATTGGTAGAGTGTGTGGGTGGTAGAGTGTGTGTGATCTTACGATCAATTCCTAATAAAGCGTTAGGGGTTATTGCCTTAGTCTTATCAGTAACAACTTTAATAACTTTTCCCTTTACCCACAAATCAAAATTTCGAGGATTAACTTTTTATCCTATTAATCAGTGATTATTCTGATTTTTTATTTCAATAGTTATTCAGCTAACATGAATTGGTGCTCGACCCGTAGAAGAGCCTTATATTTTAACAGGGCAAATTTTAACTTTTTTATATTTTTCATATTATATTTTAAACCCACTAATTCTTCGGTGGTGAGATAGAAAACTAGTTTAGATCTTTTACAAATAATTAACAACAAGGTATAAATATTGTTAATTTTATTATAATGTAAAATTAAATTATATTGGAGTGTGTGGGTGGTAGAGTATGTGGGTGTAGGCTTCAGACGTCCTTGCCATGATCTCTTGGTTTGGCCTTTATGTTTTGGCCACTACATTCATAGTATTTTGGTATCATAATGCAGACTCATTTAACTCGCTACATCTCCCACACTCACACTTCACACTAACTCTACACAATCTTACTGCACATTTACACAACACACTGACACTACTCGACCACACTACACATTCACACTTAAAACTAGTCTCACACTACACACTCACACTGCACTAATATACTACACGCTTACACTACACACTAAGCTCTAGACATTCGTGAGGTAATCATATGAATAGTACACCTCACACTACACAAAATACTGTACATTCAGACTACACACTTTTGTTCCCCATTATAAAAATATCACACACTCGTATTATACACTATATCCTACACAATGCACACTAACGCTACATACTAATATTATGCACTATATTCTATATACTACTCAATAAATAATACACAATAGAATACACACAATGTGCACTCCTAGTTTGTACTCACTAATCATACTACCGTACATACAACCCACTTGAAAAATACACAATGCACAATCATGCTATACAAAACACACTATACAGTTATATTACATAACACACTAGTCATTAATAGTACACAATAAACACACTATACAGTTATATTACATAACACACTAGTCATTATTAGTACACAATAAACACACTATACAGTTATATTACATAACACACTAGTCATTAATAGTACACAATAAACACACTATACAGTTATATTACATAACACACTAGTCATTATTAGTACACAATAAACACACTATACAGTTATATTACATAACACACTAGTCATTATTAGTACACAATAAACACACTATACAGTTATATTACATAACACACTAGTCATTAATAGTACACAATAAACACACTATACAGTTATATTACATAACACACTAGTCATTATTAGTACACAATAAACACACTATACAGTTATATTACATAACACACTAGTCATTAATAGTACACAATAAATATTCATACTACACAATTTACATTCACACTAACACTAGCCACATAATAATATACACTACACAATACGTACTCATAACACAATATACACATTGTACACTATACATTACACATTCACACTAACACTAGCCACATAATAATATACACTACACAATACGTACTCATAACACAATAAACACATTGTACACTATACATTACACATTCACATTAACACTAGCCACATAATAATATACACTACACAATACGTACTCATAACACAATAAACACATTGTACACTATACATTACACATTCACACTAACACTAGCCACATAATAATATACACTACACAATACGTACTCATAACACAATAAACACATTGTACACTATACATTACACATTCACACTAACACTAGCCACATAATAATATACACTACACAATACGTACTCATAACACAATAAACACATTGTACACTATACATTACACATTCACACTAACACTAGCCACATAATAATATACACTACACAATACGTACTCATAACACAATAAACACATTGTACACTATACATTACACATTCACACTAACACTAGCCACATAATAATATACACTACACAATACGTACTCATAACACAATATACACATTATACACTATACATTACACATTCACACTAACACTACACACATAATAATATACACTACACAATACGTACTCATAACACAATATACACATTGTTCACTATACATTACACATTCACACTAACACTAGCCACATAATAATATACACTACACAATACACACTTATAGCACAATATACACATTATATATTACATAATGCTTAATATACACTACAAACCTTGGCACCTTTAAATGGGTGTATATATCAAGTTGATAATTATACTAAATGGTTAACCGTTACCATATTCATAGAAAACACGATCAAGTAAACAACGAATATTTCTCGATATCGTATAATCCGCAAAGTAAAATTTAAATGTGAGTGTTATTTCATAACAATGAGCTTAAATATTACTATTAATTTGAATGAACAATTGGAGGTGAAGCACTTATTTGTCTGTTAATAAAAGCTTCAATATCAAATGAAACATTGTTTAATTTATTGTTATTCCTATCAATGTTTACTATAAAGAAATGATATTGTGTTCACGACATTTCACAATATTATATACTAAGTCATATAATGTGATTACTATACAAAATAAGTTTGCGAAAAAAATATATAAAATAGTTTCCAATGGCATACAATATGTGATAATTATTTGTTACCTTGCTTTCAATATAATATGATATATTATAATTTACTTACTCTTCTTATTATTATTAGGCCTATAGCTTTAGTTTAACATAAAGTACTATATATTAAATGGGTATTAATGATTGTCAATGTCAAAGAAAATGTACCCAAATATACTGATGGGAGGGAAATGCTTCACAAATATACTGATGGGAGGGGAATGCTTCACAAATATACTGATGGGAGGGGAATGCTTCACAAATATACTGATGGGAGGGGAATGCTTCACAAATATACTGATGGGAGGGGAATGCTTCACAAATATACTGATGGGAGGGGAATGCTTCACAAATATACTGATGGGAGGGGAATGCTTCACAAATATACTGATGGGAGGGGAATGCTTCACAAATATACTGATGGGAGGGGAATGCTTCACAAATATACTGATGGGAGGGGAATGCTTCACAAATATACTGATGGGAGGGGAATGCTTCACAAATATACTGATGGGAGGGGAATGCTTCACAAATATACTGATGGGAGGGGAATGCTTCACAAATATACTGATGGGAGGGGAATGTTTCACAAATATACTGATGGGAGGGGAATGCTTCACAAATATACTGATGGGAGGGGAATGCTTCACAAATATACTGATGGGAGGGGAATGCTTCACAAATATACTGATGGGAGGGGAATGCTTCACAAATATACTGATGGGAGGGGAATGTTTCACAAATATACTGATGGGAGGGTAATGCTTCACAAATATACTGATGGGAGGGGAATGCTTCACAAATATACTGATGGGAGGGGAATGCTTCACAAATATACTGATGGGAGGGGTATGCTTCACAAATATACTGATGGGAGGGGAATGCTTCACAAATATACTGATGGGAGGGGAATGCTTCACAAATATACTGATGGGAGGGGAATGCTTCACAAATATACTGATGGGAGGGGTATGCTTCACAAATATACTGATGGGAGGGGAATGCTTCACAAATATACTGATGGGAGGGGAATGCTTCACAAATATACTGATGGGAGGGGAATGTTTCACAAATATACTGATGGGAGGGGAATGCTTCACAAATATACTGATGGGAGGGGTATGCTTCACAAATATACTGATGGGAGGGGAATGCTTCACAAATATACTGATGGGAGGGGTATGCTTCACAAATATACTGATGGGAGGGGTATGCTTCACGAATATACTGATGGGAGGGGAATGCTTCACAAATATACTGATGGGAGGGGAATGCTTCACAAATATACTGATGGGAGGGGAATGTTTCACAAATATACTGATGGGAGGGGAATGCTTCACAAATATACAGATGGGAGGGGTATGCTTCACAAATATACTGATGGGAGGGGAATGCTTCACAAATATACTGATGGGAGGGGTATGCTTCACAAATATACTGATGGGAGGGGAATGCTTCACAAATATACTGATGGGAGGGGAATGCTTCACAAATATACTGATGGGAGGGGTATGCTTCACAAAAATACACACACTCTACCATGGGAGGGGAATGCTTCACAAATTTAGTATCATCTGGTATTTTATTCCTATTCATCATTGCAATATTGTCTAACAGATTAGATTTATATAATTATATCTAATTGCTATAAGGTAATATTATGACATCTTCTCGCTGGCATCGTAAGGTCTGTGTGGCCAGTGTATCTATGTAATAAAATTATCTCTCTCTCTCTCTCTCTGAATATATGGGTAGATCGTAGGCACAAATCGCAAAACTGAAATCGCCCTGGAGGAGGTTACTAGTTTCACTTGTCCCTATTTTGACTATTTTGTTTACAAGTTAAATTTTCTTGGTAAATTTAAGTACTGTACATCTGCTTCGCTAACCGTTCCCCAAATACCCCTCTAGAGCCGAGTCTTGTTTATTCTCTGTCCTCCCAGCTCGGTATCCTCAATATAAACGTTGCTTCAGAAATCACTGTACTTGGTGATTGTAATGTCCATAATGTTGAATGCCTCACTCATTCAGTCAGGACGGATGACCCTGGTCTTGAATGTGAACTATTTGCAGACTCATTTAAGGGGAGGTTTTTAGTTTGGTCCCTAGATATCCTTCAAGCTTAAGATTACACCCCCTTGTGCCCTTTTCAAGATAAATTTTAAATTTTTCGGTAGAAAAATGTTCCGGCTGAAAGCCGGTTCCTCTTAAATTACAGGCTCGCTATCGCTGGCCAGGATAAAATCGACACCTAAATGGCACGAAAATTCTTAACATTGACAGAAATGGGTTGAAAGTTCTTAAAATCATCAAAATAATAGGGCAAACGTCTTAAAATTAGACAAACAATGAGGCTAAACATGAGGGAGAAAGGAGTCAAGACAAAAATCCCTCAAGTGGAAATCTCCCCTTAATCTCACCCTGCTAGTCAACCAACTAACTCGTGTACCTGATAACCCAGACCATAATGTTCACTTACTAGACACATTTTTAACAACCAATCCAGAAAATGATGATGTTGAAGTGATATGGCCCCACTTGGAACTTCAGATCACTGTTTGATACAGGCCACCTGTTTATCGCCTACCACACAACCCCACTCGGAACCAGTTTTAGTTACCAAATAGCACTATGATAGGGCAGACTGGGAAGGTCTTCAAATATTCTTCATAGACATTCCCCCCTGGACTCTTTCTTTTCTAACAATGTAAACTCTACCTTGAGCCACATTCTATATTTATTAACCCGTACTGTACCGGCGACGTCTTTTTATATTATTCTGGCCATTACTAATCGATTTTACTCAGATTAGGTAGGATCTCTAGCAATTATAAGGCTTCGAACTATTTCATTCAACCTTTTCAACTACCACAGATCCTTCCAAAGCTGCATACAATCGTCTAAATATAGCTGGTGTAAATATAAAGTGTAACAGATGTCGCTGGTACAGAAAGGGATAGAAATTGTAATAAAAACATTTATCCCCTATAACAAGTATGGTAATAAATCAAATATAATAGTCCAAATTGGTTTGACCACACCTGTGCTACAGTGACAACAAAATCAAAAGCATACAATGCTTACACAAAGTAAATACAAAAATAAAGTAAAACACAATAAAACAAACAAGAAGCCTTTACTTACTACAAAAACATAAACAATAATGCCAGATTTGTATTAAATCAAACTAAATCAAACTTGTTTTACAAGCAGGCAAATAAACTACTAAGTAAACCCAAATGAGTGTTGGGTTGAAACAGGGGTGTGTGATGTCCCCGTGGTTGTTTACTGTATATATGGATGGACTCATGAAAGAAATACTAGGAAGAGTAGTGGATGTTGGTGTATCGCTGAAAAGGGAGGGAAATGAGTGGAAGCTGCCTATACTGCTGTTTGCAGATGATACAGTTCTGATGAGGGATAATGAATGGGAGTTGCAGGGTCTGGTAAATGAGTTTGGAACAGTGTGCGAAAAACGGAATTTGAAGGTAAATGCGGGTAAGAGCAAGGTTATGGTCTTCGAAAGGGGTGAAGTCACAGAGTGTGAGGTGAAGTTGAACGGTCAGGCTATGCAGATTGTCAGCTCTTTTAAGTATCTGGGCAGTGTGTTGAGTAAAGATGGGACTATGGATGAAGAAGTGCGGGAGAGGGTGCAACAGGGGAAGAGGGTTGTAGGAATGTTGAAAGCAGTAACAAGAAATAGAGTGGTCAGTATGGAAGTGAAGAAGTCCTTGCATGACAGTGTGGTAATCCAGACACTAACTTACGGAAGCGAAGCATGGACGTTCGGGAAGAGACTCAGACCAAGAGTGAGAGCGGTGGAAATGAGTTGCTTGAGAAGTGCGTGCAGAGTTACATGGAGGGATAGACAGACGAATGAGGAAGTAAGAAGGAGGTGTGGTGTGGAGGTAGATGTGCTGGAAAGTGTGAAAAGGAACAACTTGAGATGGTTCGGCCATATGGAACGTATGGAAAGCGAGAGATTGACTAAGAGGGTGTACGAGAGCGAGGTGGAAGGACAGAGAGGGAGAGGTGCACCGAGGGAGAGGTGGAAGGATGGAGTGAGGAAGTATATGAATGAAGGCGGTGCTGGTTGGGAGGAGGGGCGTCGACTGACTGGGGACAGAGGTGCATGGGGGCGGTTCGTTCGTGGCCACCCCTTCGGGGATCACGGCGTCAGGCAATAGATAGATAGATAGAAACCCAAATTATAACAATATTTTGGTCTACTCTTAACTCATTCAAGTCTAATTTCAGTACTGTTTCATCCTATTCACCATTAAAATCTTCCGATTGCAATCTTGTAAGTGGCCACGAGGTAAAAACAACCTTCGCATTGATATGTTCTCCACCAACGCAACCTACGATGATTCTGGGAGAATGGCTGGTCGAAAATGGAATCTACAACCATGTTTGGACGCTGTTGGGCGAGCGGAATCGAATGGCACCAAGTAGAATTAATTACGACTCTTAGTTTTGGCTACAGAAGACTTTTAAAGTTGAAAAATCAAGATATATCTATACTCAATTTGAATTCTCCTCAAATCATCGCATACAGATTAACACCAGACAAAGCTTATATATATATATATATATATATATATATATATATATATATATATATGAACACATCTTAGATATATAGGCTTTGTTTATGACAGAAAAGGATATTTTGTCACTTACAACTAAAAACACTCAAAATTTAAATAACTTAAGTATTACACGGTTGTTGACCGTGACTGTGCCGATGTTAACTCTCACACACAAACTATTATATTTAAGGGGTGAGAAAGGCACTGCATAGGCTTCTCAGGCCCATAATAACAAAATATTATTAAACATCTGTTCATTCCTGTGACTGGCGTAGACCTCTTTCACAAAATATAATAGTAACACATTTGGCAATACTTACTATGCTAAAAATAAAACTCGGTCATCTTTATTTAGGATTAATCGAGATATTTTAGCCAATTTCCTGATAATCATAATCTCACCTATAGCACAGTTGCCTACATAAATTCGAGCCATCTGTTTGTTTATTATTTAATACATTATCAACATATATGCCATCAACACAATATTTTCTCAAATAGGAAACTTATGAGATTCCTGAACTGGTGTACAGCAAGGTACTTTCCCACTTCCGCTGGTGTAGCTTTGTTTTCATAAATAAATTAACTCTCGGAACAAACTTATGGCTAGGACTGTACATCTTTTGACATTTATGAATGGGGGTAGGAAATATTGATGAAAAAGTTAAATTATTTAAGGGGATAAGGTTTATATTTTGGTCGTTCTTTTTATATGTAGGCTACGTATTATTATTATTATTATTATTATTATTATTATTATTATTATTATTATTATTATTTTTAGTTTCTTCCCTAGACCTCCATCAAGCTTAAAAAATCACTCCCTAGACCACCTTTCATGATAAATGTTTACATTTTTCGGTATACAAATTTCCCGGCCAAAGGCCGGTTCCTCCTAAAATTAAAGGCTCGCTATCCCTCGCCAGGAAAAATCGACACCTGAATGGCACGAAAGATCCTAAAATTGCCACGAAATAGGGTGAAAGGTCTTAGAATTGACAAACTAATAGGGCGAACGTTTTATAATCTAAACAAATATGGGGCTAAGCATGAGGGAGAAGGGGGACCAGAAAACCGACCCATCTCCCCTTAACTGTTAACAGATATAGATATATTCACCAAAGTACACGTATTGAGGAAAGAATGTAAAACGATATGAGGTGGCACAAATTGAGATTGTCTAAGAGAAAGGAATACGGTAGAGAATGACAGAAAGTTGATATAAAAACATTATAGAAATATTTATAATACAATTTAGATAGCACGCAGATAAAAAAAATTTAACAGACATATTGAATACTGTAGTACATTATAGAAAACAGTATCTGCAATAATGAAACAGAAACAAACAAGTGAGAAGTACCAAACGATAGCAGCAGACATTATGCATTATCAGTTGCAATCTTGAAAGACATGGAATAAGAGAACAAATAGGAGAATATGTCGAACTTAAATAGAGAGAAGGTTTAGCCAAAAAGAAAAGAAAAAAAGAATCGTGAATAATAACACTAATAAAAATAAAAATATCGTAACGACGGCATATATAAGGAAAAGCAATATAATTATAACCTTACCTTTATATTCTCGCAACGTGAATCCTTGTTTTCACACGCACGCACGCAAACTCACCCGCAACACTCGCAATATAAAAACACACTGACACGCGCGTGCACTGCAAAGGTAGAGTAGAGTATGTACTTCTTGAACGCTACCCACCACCCTAGCTACTAAACACTACAACCAGCACACCGGTTTAGGCAACACACTCCCTCACGCCACTCCACCTAGCCGTGTAAGACCCACAGAAAGAAAGCGAGAGAGAGGGGGGAGGGATGAGAGAGTGAGAGAGGGTGGGAGGGATGAGAGAGAGAGAGAGAGAGAAGGGGGGGAGGGGAGGAAAGGTGAGGTGAGGGGTGGTAGGGGCAGGAGGGGTGGGAAGGGGATCAGGTTTGCGGTTTTGGGTGCGAGCATGAGGTTCTGAAGGTGAGGGGAGAGAAGTGGTGGTGATAGGTGTGGTGGTAGGGTGGGGAGAGTTGTAGTAGGGTTTTAGTGCTACAGATGTTGTTGGTCATAGTTGTATCGGTAATTGCTGGTAACTATGATAATGATCATAATGATGGCGCTATTAATAAAGTTGTTTTTGAGGTGATGATTATCATGCCAGGAGTTATAATAGCAGACTAAATATGGGGTCAAATGGTAGTAATACTGGTGATAGTTGTGGTTGTAGTTTTGGTGATAGGTCTGATAGCAACGATATTCCTAGTTATGATGACGATACTAATAGTCCTGCTGATGATAGTTACGAATGTATGGTGGTGATATTTGAGGTTATAATATAGTGATTATAATGATGGTAAGGGTTATAGCGGTGGTCGTAGGGTGGTGATAGCGATGACATAAGTGGTGGTGGTATTTCCGGTTACATTAGGGGTAAGAGTGTTGTTGCCTGCAGTAGGATGAATGCTTAAATTAATATACCTGAATATTTCACAGACAGGCAATGCATAGAATAGGGAAGGCAAGCGAGTATTATTTATATATATACTGTATATGCGATGGAACTTTAAATAAAATAGTAATTTTAGCTATCGCCAAGCGAATACTTTTCATATACTGAATATAGTTTAACAACTTGTGGAAATCAAAATTACACTAATTATCATTACTTGCATTATTTTGTACTGCTTTATGCCGAGGGTTAAATTCCACACACACAGTTGTTAACAGATAGACAAAGCTATGCAGAGAATACATTCCTGTCGAAATAAACTTAAGCACAAAGAATGGCACATAGTTCAACAGTTGGGAATAGAAAAGGGGCAGTTGCCAAGGGATGAATATGGTACATCTGCTCTAAAGGAGTCACGTGAGGTAATGTTTTATATACCGGTACTTTTGTATAGCTTGAAAGTGAAATTATGAGTTCATCCTTCTGTGATATTCTCCTCGAAGTGAGTGAGACAATTTATTCAAATGGATACTAAATTGTATGCCTTTAGTGATCAAATGCCTTCAGTTCTCCACAACATTTATTTTGTACGAGATTCATCTCTTAGCAACAGTGCATTGTCGAGTAAGCCAATACATATACTTAAACGGATAAAGAGGGGGTGTTGTACAGTAAGGGACATAATTATAGGTAATGGCACCAGACAGTTCACAGATGACAGATACAGAAGTGAGGGTATGCCTGGCTGTGTGTCTGTTTATTTATGTGTGCCTGTCAGTGTTCGAACTCCTGCATGTGCTTGTGCCTAATAACCTCCACTGTGCTGGTACATTTGGGTCAATATATTGCGTATTCTCGATCCTGTGTTGGCGAGGGATAGGGAGCGGTTTCAAGATGAGTTGCATTATTCCTATCGTATTTTTAACACAGCGGTGTGAAGCCTCAAGTGGGATATTTCTGACTTGGTGAGTGTGTAGGTGTATATGTGGGGGTGGGTGTGTCGGAGGTAGTGGGTGGGTGGGTGTAAGAAGATGTGAGTGACTAGGTTGGTAGGTGAGTGTGGAGTCGGAGCGGGTGGTAGTGGATGGAACTTGCTTCAAACGAAACTATATGTTTGATTCCCGAAGGGAAGTAGAGAAAGCCTAATATTTAGTAGGGCCCCGTAATCATTGACGATTTCGCCTATTAGTAATAATAGTCTCCATTCAACATCCTGCGCCAGCATTTTGAATAGCCCGCGCGGAAGTATCGTGGAGTACTCGTCATAAGTGCACGCTTAATTCCCTCATGGGATCGTCATTTTGATCGGGTACCCTACAGAAAAAATCTCTGTAAAAAAAAAAAAAAAAAAAAAAACTTAATGTCTGTTATCATATGACTTGCCATATTCGTGGATTTCTCATGCTTTGCTTCCCCGACACCAGGCCCCCTAGCAGCCATCTTCGTCCTTCACTGATATACCAAGAATAAACTATAGAAATCAGCGAATGGGAAGTTGGATGGTTGGGAGGGCCCGAGTCGTCAATGATTACGGGGCCCTACTAAATATTAGGTTTTCTCTACTTCCCTTCGGGAATCAAACCTATAATTTAATAGGGCCCCTCCATCATTGACGACTTCGCCTGAATATCAAGACTGGAGGCGGGACATTCGCAAAATATCCTAACCTTAGGGAAGAAGAATCCGGATAACATTTTCTTAAGTTTTATTGTATGCAATACAAAAATAGAAAAAGGTATAAAAGATTTGCTAGCAGTGCGTGGCATTAAGAAACTGCTTGCTCATGGTCAGATCGTTGCAATCGATCGTATGCATGAAGAAAAGGGGTTGACAGCATGTGTCCTGTAGAACTATAACTCTGCAGTAGTTATTCGTTCTCTCCTTAAACTAATTGTACAGTAATATTTTTGTACACTTTGGTAAAACAGACATAGTTGCAACTATGCGATATATCTTCTTAAAATTTAAAAACAAATAAAACTCATACTGGACTGTAGAACCCATCCTATCACAGCTTGTGATGCATCACAATCTCCAAGGGTACAGGGGGGATATGGAATATTCCGCACCACGCCCCCCTTTTTAAAACAACACAACATATAATATAACAATACCTACTGTACCCGTTGCCGTAAAGCTACACAGGTACACTTTGGTTTATCTAGAGCAACAGACAGGTAGCGTGTAAGGAACGTATGATTGGAAGCCCAAAGTTGGGTTTTAGCAATATCATCAATCGAAAAAAATTGCAAAAATCTGAGGGATACTGCCCATTTCCTAATATCGTGAGCCCTGCCTATCACGCCGGGATTGCTTTCCCTGATAACGTCGACAAGCAAGGAAGCTAACTTCCGTTTTGTAACACGTTTACCTGTCCGGTTAACCCATAAAGCACCTGGTTGGCGAGGTTGCGCAGCCCTTATAAACTTTGTAAGTGCTTGCACAGGACATAAAATGTGATGAATGAGGCCTCTCTTTAAGGCCGGGACGGAAAATTCAGAAAAAACATGGTCCGAGTGTTCGTTCTTAGCAATAAAGGAGGGAGACGGCGCGATTTGTACATGGTCTCCCAAACCTGAGACAGTTTGGTTCGTTGCTCATCGCCGCCAGCTCAGACACCCGGTTTCCGGTGGCAAGTGTCATGAGAAAGACAGCCTTTTTCAAAAGTGAGTCAAAATCCGGAGCATTATTATACGATTGAAGCAATTCTAAGGCTTTATTATTATTATTATTATTATATGAGATGCCGAAGTCTCCAACCAGGGTGCAGAAACACCATCAAGATGAATCCACACAAAACACCCGGAGGCACTGGAGAGAGACTACGGCAACTTAGGAAAAAATAAAAACATATACTGTATACTGTACATATACACATATTAAACACAGATAACATATTATGCAGTAGAGGATATCAAGTATAAATATAATACAATAAAATAAAATAAAATAAGTTTAAAAATTAGAAATAATGCTGCAAAAAAGCATTAACTCTAGACTTAAAAATGGAGATATGAGCTGAATTGACTAGCTCATTTGGCAACTTATTCCACAAGTCAACCATGGCCGGCAAAAAACACCGTGAAAACTGTGTAGTAGAAAAATTAACACGGCTCATGGCAAGATCATTAAGATTGCTTGTGAATCTAGTTGCACGAACCCGGACATAGGGCCCAGGCAGAACCCCATGTAAGGGATGCTGAGGGTTGTTAAAAACTTTATATAAAAGACTAAGGGCACCAACTTTACGTTGATGACACAGATCAAGAGACAAATGAGGTAGAATAAAACTGATGGAATTTAGCGACCTGTCAAGCAACTTGAGATGGCAGTCAGCTGCTGACAACCAGACAGGTGAGCAGTACTCGAAATGTGGCAAAATAAAAGCATAACAAGACTTGATAACTGTGGCATCACAAGCAAATGTTTTATAAACCTTGCGAAGCAGACCAATTGATTGGTAATGGAAGAGGAGAAAGAACGAATATGCTTTTCAAAAGTAAGTTTGGGATCAAGAGTAACTCCTAACAAAAGCAGGGTATCCATATTCTCAATTTTCTCGCCAGAAACTTGTAGATAAGGATGGGGAGGATCCAAGGTACGAGATCTGCTGATGATAATGGAGTGTGTTTTACTAGCATTAAGTTTCATGCCCCAAAGTTCACACCATGATGTAATTTTGGCTAAATCCCTATTCAGAGCAGTAGCAATTACGTGTCGATCTATTGGTGATGGAATTGACGCATATAAAGTTGTATCATCAGCATAGGAGATTAATTTATTTTCAAGCTCGGAACACAGGTCAGCAGTAAAAATAATAAAAAGCAAAGGCACAAGGACACTGCCTTGTGGAACACCAGAAACAACAGTAACAGAAGGGGAATGACACCCATCAATGACCACAGGCTGAGATCTTTTCGTCAAAAAATCTTCAAAGATCCTTAAAAAATTGCCACCAATACCGATGAGCTGTAACTTATACAGAAGTGCATTATGGTTGACTAAATCAAAAGCAGAACTAAAGTCAATAGCCACGACACGAGACTCATGTCCCTGGTCCAATGAATATTGCAAGTCATGGGTGAGTGTCAGAAGCGCATCACATGTACCCAGTCCCTTACGAAAACCAAACTGTGAGTTTGGTATCAAATTATGACAAAATGTCCCTTTATCAAGGGACCAGGTGGGCATGAGCTGGCGGGGAGGTGGACGAAGCTTGAAACACGCCCTCATAAAATCTTTCTCCTCCGCTTGCGGTATGGAAAGGCCGGTAGATCAAGGAAGAGGGTCCTAATGGCAGACAGATGATTTTTTAACGTTATGACCGAAAAATGTTTCTGCTCAAAGAGATAGTCTAAGTATTTTAAAATTAGGGCTCCTGAGGCAGTCGTTTGCCCTGACTCAACAATCCAGGTTGTAAAAGTTTTCCAATGAGATTGATATTGTCTCCTGGTAGACGGTGTGTACTGAATCATTAGTTTCTTAGTGACACTTGGCCCAAATTGATTTAACCATTTGGCATAGTAAATATCCATAAGGCAAAACTGAGCGAGGTCCGAAGGTTGCCAATCGTTTCCAAGTGGAAAACGGAGACCGGGAGGGACACAGGGGTCCTGCACCACTGTTGCAATTGGTGGTACCAAACCTGGGCCGGCCAAAGCGGCGCGATCAAAGCTACCCGGCCCCGGTAATCCCTCAGTTTGTGAATGACTTTGCACATTAACACAGAGTCTGGCGGCGGAAACAGATAGATTGAGGTCCACCTGTTCCAGTCCACCAGCAATGCATCGGGTCCCCCCCGCCGGGGTTACCCTGTGACGTGTAAGAAAGAGTGGGAGTCTGTGGTTCTCTACTGACGCAAACAAGTCCACCTGTGGACGGGCCGGCTTTGCAATCATCTTGTTGAAGATAGCCTGTTTGATTGTCCATTCTACTAGAGTGCTCCGCCGGCGAGAGAGTGCGTCTGCCCAGACGTTCGCCACGCCGGGTAGGTAGGTGGCATGCAAGGAAATCCCTAGCGAGTCGGCTAGGGTAAAAATTTGTTCAACAAATCTCGTGACCTCACTGAGCCTTGTTTCTGAATGCAAAAAACTGCGGTTTGATTGTCCATTCTGAACGCTATTGATTTGTTCGTCAATGTCCTGCTGTGAGTTTGGAGAAAGAACAGGGGAACTAAAAGCTCTTGCTTGTTGATATGTGATTGGCTGTCTGCCACCCAGATGCCCTGACCCTGGTGGCCTAGGCTTGACTGATACCCCCAACCTAGGGTCCCCGAGGCGTCTGTGTCTACCCCTACTGTAGGTGGGGGAGAAACCCATGTTACGACCGAGTAGAGGACTTCGCGCTTGGTCCAGGACGATAGTAAGTTGTGGATTAATGGAGGAATTGGCCATAATTTCTTCTCCGGCAAGAGAGGGAACACTTTGTTGCCTTCCAGGATTAATCTCTTGGCTTTCAATCGGCCCAACTTGACAGTTAATTGAACCCAGTTGAGAGAACCGATCAGGGAATCCCACGTTTTCCTGGTCGTATCCAGACTGTGGAGGAACCGGAACAGTTTTCTGCGAAACCTGCTGCGGTTGTCCATACTCTGAGTAAGAGTCAGAGCGTAGGTGTCCCAGACCAGCCCTATCCACTGAATAGTCCTTGAGGGGACAAGGTGCGACTTTGCCAAGTTCACCTTGAACCCTAGGGTTTGTACATGAGCTAACACTTGATTTACATGGTCTTGACATTATTCTAAAGAGTTCGCCACTACTAGCCAATCGTCCAGATACCAAAACACCTGTATGCCTTGAACTAATAGGGGTAAAAGAGCTTGCCGGACAAGTTTGGTAAATACTCTCGGTGCTAGGTTCAACCCGAACGGCATCCTTTGAAAGACATAAGTCTCGTGCCGGATCCTCAGAGCGAGAACATTTAGGAACCTCTTGTTTATAGGGATATGCCAATAGGCATCTTTGAGATCGATCGAGGACATCCATCCTTGCGGCGGAAGTGCGAGTCTGAGTTGCTGTACAGTCAACATCCTGAAGGGTGAATTCTCTATAAAGGTGTTCAGGTGCGAGAGATCTAGAACTGGTCGCATCTGCACACTGTCCCTTTTTGGCACTAAGAAGAGTCTTGACATGAATACTGTCTGATAGGCATTGACCTGAATAAGGACCCGTTTGGTAATCATTTCCTGTAATACGACCTCCTCCTCCTGAGACACCGGGGTATATTCCTGCGGCCGACGCAGTCGAGGCCGCCGGCGCCACCGCCAGGTGATTCCTTTGCTCACTACTTTCCTGGCCCAGGTATGCTTGGGCCAGGCTGAGCGGAAAGATCGGAACGAACCCAGGTGCAACCGGGGTTCGTCCTTCAAGGCAACTCTCCAATCCTGGTCCTTGGAGCTCGGCCCTGGGATGTTGAGAGTATGAGTGGCTAGTTTTTTGGAGGGGGAGGGGGGTTGGCATCGGACGCTTGACTAGTTTTGGCTGGTGCAGTGCCCTGATGACCGCTTCCAAAATTGCAATTCTAATGTCCCCTAGTGACTGAATGGCATTTTGTAGCAAGAGTCTACGAGACAGCTCAGTAGCTTTTCTAATTTGGGGGTCAGCTATGGCCGAGATAGTGCGTGCAAGAGAGGCGGCTATTTGATGGCTCACCAAGTACTGAGAGAACATCCGGTAGGCTTTATTGCGTAACTTAAAATCCCGCTCCAAGTGAGCAGCCGAGGGGGGGGGGGGAGAAAATGGTTCATCAAGGGCATGTAATGACACTTTGGGGGCCGCCAGAAATGTTAGTAAGGCTGGGGACACCCCTTCTGCTTTGGATACCGGCAGGGAAAAGTAAGTATGGTTATCCGGAGGAATCTGATGAGAAGATTTGGAGGTGATAGTAGTGGCAAAAACCTGAGCTTCTAACTCTAATCTACCCAAGGGCCTACTCCTACCTGCCTCATCTGCAGTACCGGAGTCTGAGCTTGGTCCAGGGCCGGAGTTGTAGCCAACTCCGGCGTAAGAGCATTCAAGGCTTTGACATCATTGATGCCGTCAGCCTTAGACCAGTCAGCAAATAGTCTTGCAGATGCGGCGGAAGAAACGGCCGGCGTGGCTGAATAAACAAAGTAAGCTGGGTTAAGTGAACTTGGTACACCCTTAATCAGTACATCCAAAACCCTCCCTGCCTCGTCTTTTGCCCTAAATTTACGGTTCTTATTGATCTCAATTGACCACTCGCCGGGAACTTGGGGGTCCCCTGACACCGAAGGTTGAGTTAAACGGGGATTCTCTGGTACCACAGGTACCCAAGAGCAGTCAGTACCATAGAGGAGGGGCATGGGGCCCTTCCTCAGAGGCACCTTATCTAAAGGAGGAGGTTGGACATCAGTAACAACCCTGAGGGTGGACATAGCTAGTGTCGCCGGCACTGTAGGGCCTGGGGCAGCTGCTACCACCGGGGTCGGACAAGAAAGAGTGAATGCTGGGGGTTCTAGAGGTCTGATAATAGAGGTGCTAGGGGGCGCAGCTGAGAGAGTAACTGGGGGATCCGACGAGGCAGGGACTTGATAATGCTGTATTACTTTATGTAATAACTCATTTACCTGATCAGAAGTCATCCATTTCCTATAGGGATCTTTGGATGAATGTGAACTAGCCTCAGAATAATTACTAGAGATAGACTGAGGAGCCGGGGAGAACACTCCGTCTGCCAGCTCCTCACTCTGCTCCAAGGTCTCTTGTGATTCTAACTCATTATCCGCTGGGGGCCAAGACAAATCTGGCACTGACGACGGTAACACGTTTATGTTTCCGTCTTCAGTCCGTTCTGGAATGACGTTTAGGAGAGAGAGAGATGGTTCTGAGTGACGCCAATACCCCCTGCCACTATGGGCTGGGAGTCATGAGTCACCTGTGAGCTTAAATGGGTCCCCGCCGGATAACTTCTATATTGGTCGGCTAGTACCCTACTCGGGCCTGTCGACCTAACACCCCGGGGAACAACATTCAATTTTGGTATGGCAAAAATCACATTAGGAGGTACCTGCACCGAATGTTCCTGACTAGGTGTGGATGCCAATAATTCAGATCCTATATCCGACTCACCTGAATCACGTGTAGGTGTATCAGAGGGAGGTGTGGGAGGAGGCGGCTGAGGAATGTCCTGCCGGCTGCTAGACGTGTCCTCAAATTCCTCTCTCCGGCGCTTGTGGGACTGGGAAGAGTCCGAGGCGGAGTGGCGAGAGTGTTTCCGGGGAGACTTAGACCTAGACCTCGACTTCCGCCGTGGAGAGGGCGAGCGTCTCTTGGTACGGGCAGAGGAGGGGACCTCGGTGACTTCGCTCTCACTGCTACTACTCACTACCTCTTTGCTGAGGGCTTTTGTTTTGACTTTGGGTCTGACAGATTTGGAGGAGCCGGGTTTCACTAAAGGTGACTTAATAATGAGATTTTCCCAAAGGACTTCATCATCACACTGAAGCGCCTTATGGGCAGTGTCCTTAGCATAAGAATTAAACGTAGCTTTAATCTTGTGTAAGGCTGCTAAACATGATAAGTCTTTCTTCGCCAGCAAGGCGGTTTTTAATTCAGAGCAGATGGCGCATCTCTTAGACAACCACACGCCTCGAGAGCGATCCAAACACTTGACACACTTGATGCAAAGTTTGTGAGCAAAAATGGGTAAAAGGGAGCAAGTGGGCGTGACGCAAAGTTCAAACCTAGGCATGTTGCCGTAATGAGAGGGTCCCCCCCTCCGCCGGGATAGGTGTCCAACTCCGCCGGAGAAGCAGTCTCTGGGGCCTGGAATTTTTTTTCCCCAGGAATCAATGCTCATAAGGATAACCTGCGAGGTATTAAACATCCTAACCCAAATCCGCCGGAAAGTTAGCTATTGCGCACTACTACTCTAACCTTCCGCCGGATCTGTCTAGCTGACTTTCAATAACTTACCTGTGACAAGAGCCACAGGTCCCTTGACCCTTTTAGTGTCTGATCATACTGAACACGTTTGCAAAACTAATCTTATCACTTCGTGTACACTCGACTGGTGGCGCCGCAGGCGATAAAGTTTTAACGTGTCACGGGGCCAGTCAGGGCGAGTTAACCCGGCGGGCCGAGTTTGTAGCCCTGCTAGGAATGCAATTCCACCGGGAGAGTGTGGTTCAGCTAAACCACGCTGGGATCTTTTGAACGTTCCTACCTGTTAGAGACTGATAACTTGGACCCATCGCACGGGGCCGCCGGAACAGACAAAAACTACCGGGAAACAGGGTTGGCACAGCCCTTTTTCCGAAGTCCCACACATATATAATATACATAATGACATATAGGGATGTCTCCCTTACCCCAAATGAACAAGCCCGCATGCATGAACCAAAAAAGGGGGCATACATAGGCATAAAATAATGACAGAAAATTTAGAAACCTAAATTACCTGAAGCCTACGCCGGAGACCCCTAACTAGGCCGACCACGTGGTCCGAAGAACATCCCGGCAGGCGACGCTCCGGCACCCAGCAGCAGCACAAAGAAGAGGGAGGCCCACCCAAGGGGCCCAAGCAAAACACAAACCCTGGAAGGCGGAGCACCACGTGCAGACACCCTTAACACCTTACGAGCGGCCTATGCGGTTTATTTATGTGTACCGCACAGCGGGGTGTTTTTAGCCAAAATAGGGCTGTTTACGTGATCATTTTCATGCCTAAATAAGACCCAGAACGTAAAACAAGTACCTATCCCTGAAAGGGCATAAACAGAGCTTTCGAATGACACCATAACGATCCTTGTATGATGGATAGTTTTCTTGCAATAACCGTGCAACGCGAGTGCAAAAAGCAGGTAATTCGGTACTTTCAGTACATAATTGAGTATGTAGCGAGTGAGAGAGGGAGGAGGGAGCTGAGATTTGTGTCAGTAGGTTCGCCGCGGTGGTCTGGAGCAGTCATACGCTCGCTAGTCTCCTGCCACCACTTGTCTCTCTCTCTCAGCCACATTACGTGCTGAAATTGCCACTCGAGTTATGTCGAGCGCCGCCACATAGTCCAGCTTTATTTAACTCGACTTATGTTGCTCGCCGCTAATTATGGGTTAAACCAGAGCTTTTGCTGATAACTGAAGACAATGGCATGTACTTTCCTCAATATTGACAGTCTGTATCATGCCTCGTAGAGTGGTCGCCTTCTAGCTAAGTAAACGCAACAGCTAAAGGCGTATCACAACAACAACACACGCGGTACGACAATCCGGGACTCGTAGACGCCTGTGACAATGGTACCCTAATTTAACACACACTTCCTGCGGACCTACCAATCTGGCAGCCGTGCTAGCTAATCTAAACCCTGTTACTACAACACAGATGTATACAAATGAGTAAGGACTCACTAGAAGCTCTGCGAACGTTGAATGAAGCGGACACGGCGCGAGCCCTGTTGACGGGAGGGACGCGGAAGTTGGAAGGACGAAGATGGCCGCTAGGGGGCCTGGTGTCGGGGAAGCAAAGCATGAGAAATCCACGAATATGGCAAGTCATATGATAACAGACATTAAGTTATTTTTTATTTTTTATTTTTTACAGATTTTTTTTCTGACCGGATCAAAATGACGATCCCATGAGGGAATTAAGCGTGCACTTATGACGAGTACTCCATGATACTTCCGCGTGCGCGGGCTATTCAAAATGCTGGCGCAGGATGTTGAATGGAGACTATTATTACTAATAGGCGAAGTCGTCAATGATGGAGGGGCCCTATTAAATTATCCCTTTTACCTCCTTGGTGGTTGATTCGGTTTGGTATTGGACTGCTAAAGTACAGATCCGAGTTCGAAGCCCGGCCTAGTCATGCTTAACAAATATTAAGTGTGTGGGTGAGTGTGAGCGGGTTTGTTTGATGTCTGCACATCTCATGAAGGTAGAAATATTTAATCATAATGGGCAAAACATTAGACTACTAGTGTCTATAAGCTGCATATTTAGTATGCAAATGGATAAAATGGAAGATTTACATAAACCATAAGCAAACTTAAATACATCTCTCCATCTTTCCCTCTCCCACCCCTTCTCTCTCTCTCTCTGACCTAAAGTCCTGCCTCCTCCTCTGCTTCCCATTAAAAACACGCGCTCCGCCCCCGCAAATACGGTAATTACCCCAAATCAGCCAAGCGTAAATAATCGCACCCATCCATTGACCGTTATTAGTCCCTCCTTAACCTTGAACTCCCAAACTAAAACCAGACCGACGTCAGTTGCCCAAAATGATCGACTAACTCAAACAATACCAAAATCATATACCTCCCTCAACCAAGAATATAGTAGAATACAAATATTATCCTTCAATGCATGTTCGATTAGGAACAAATTAGATGAATTAAAATGCCTTGTGTTAACAGAAAAAATAGACGTAATTAGTGTTACAGAAACTCACCTCGATTTTATAAAGAGAGATTTAATTTCAGAATACCATATCGACTCATACACATTTTTTCATAAAGACAGGTGCAATGGTAAATCTAGAGGTGGAGTGGCTATGTGGGTAGCATGTCAATTAAATCCAACGAGGTTTCACTCCCCCAAAATAATAAAGAAATAGTGTGTGTCAAATTAAACATGAAACACCCAAACATTAATATCACTACCGCATACCGACCTCCAAGTCAAAACGAGGTCGATGATAATCACCTATACGAAATATTGGAACAAACTCTCAATGCTAACGAAAGCATAATACTCGGAGACTATAATCTACCTAACATTGACTGGTGCATTATGACAGGAAATAGTTACAATTCGCGAAAAATGATTAATTTCATACAAGTCAATTTTCTACATCAAAGTGTTTCTGAACCGACGCGCGATAAAAACATACTAGATCTCGTTATCAGTACAAATGAAAACTTGATATATAAACTTGACGTCGGTGAAGACTTATCTACCTCTGATCACAAGCTTATTAGAATCAACATATATTGCAAATATACTATTGAAAAACAGGAAATGAAAATTCCAGATTAAAAAATGCAAATTACAACGAACTTAGGAAAGGCCTCAGTGACTTGCATATTCAGCTAAGTAATATTGACAAAACAAGTGAACTGTGGGACAAATTTAAAGATATATTCAAGAGTGCCCAGAATAAATATATACCCACTAAAATTAAAGTAAATACTAGCAAAAACAAGCCTCCTTGGTTCAATCAGAATATTTGCAAGGCGCTAAGGGAAATAAATAAATATCATAAACTAACTAAAAATTACATAAATAATGAACACTTCAGCTATCTATACAAACAAAGTAGAAATAAGTAAATAAATTAATCAGGACAGAGAAGCGTAATTACGAAATTTATATAGCAAATGAAAGTAACACAAAATCCAAAGCAATTTTACAGTTACGTTAATGGTAATAGAAAAATAAAAAGAGGAATAGGGCCATTAATAAATAATGACCAGACAGTAACAGGAGATGAAAACATTGCTAATTTGCTTAATTAATATTTTTGTTTCGTTTTTACCAAGGAAGAACATAACACTACTCCTGAAACAAACGCAACAACGCATGAAATAGGAAACTTTACCATAAGCAAAAGTGACGTGTTATGTAAGCTGAACAATTTAAATATTAATAAAACCTCTGGGCCAGATAATATTCACCCAAGAATTCTGAAAAACGTGAAAGAAGAAATAGCACAGTCCTTAACTAACATATTTAACTTGTCGCTCAATCAGGAAACCGTACCTAGTGATTGGAAAACTGCAAATATCACTCCAATATTTAAGAAAGGAAATAAAGCCCAAGCAAATAATTATAGACCAATCAGTTTAACGTCAATCATAGGAAAAATTATGGAAACAATTCTGAGAGACAAGATAGCAGATTATCTGGAGTCAAACAAATTAATAAGAGAAAGCCAACATGGCTTTAGATCCAGTAAGTCATGCTTAACAAATTTGATAGAATTTTATAATAAACTATTTACACATAACGACTCTACTAAATCATTAGACATAATTTACTTAGATTTCAAAAAGGCATTCGATAAGGTACCTCATGGAAAATTATTGAAGAAATTGGACATTTTGGGCATTAAAGGAAAAATTCATGTCTGGATAAAAAGCTGGTGCCATGAAAAACACAAGGCAGAGAGTTGTGATAAATGGAGTAGAATCTGAGTGGGAGCCTGTTTATAGTGGAGTGCTTCAGGGATCGGTCCTGGGGCCAATTTTGTTTCTAATCTATATAAATGACATCGATGTTGAACTAAATAATACTATCTCAAAGTTCGCTGATGACACAAAGATAGGAAAATCAGTATTAAATGAAGAAGACAGAAATAAACTGCAATCTGATTTAAATAAAATAGTAGAGTGGTCGGAAAAATGGCAGATACCATTCAATGTTGACAAATGCAAGGTATTGCAAATAGGTAATACAAACAAAAACTATGAATACAAGATGAAAGGTCAGCCAATCAAAACAAGTGCATTAGTTAAAGACCTGGGGGTCCTTATATCTGAAAACCTAAAGACTTCAGATCAATGTGCAGCAGCTGCAAATAAGGCAAATCGAGCATTGGGATATATTAAGAGAAATTTTACTTATAAAATGAGAACATTATAGTACCTTTATTTAAAAGCATAGTGAGGCCACATCTTGAATATGGTGTGCAATTTTGGTCTCCTTATCTGAGCAAGGACATTGGGAAGCTCGAGTCGGTGCAACGTAGAGCGACAAAGCTGATTCCGTCACTAAGAAATAAATCTTATTATGAAAGATGAAACAAATTAAATTTATTTTCACTTAAGAAAAGAAGATTGCGAGGGTCAATTAATCGAGTGTTTCAAGATACTAAAGGGATTTGACAAAATTGATGTAGATTCACTTTTCCAAATAGATAATAGTTCATTAACTCGGGGAAATGGAATGAAATTAAAAACCAGGAGGGCGAATCTCGATGTCACAAAGAACTTCTTCACCTACAGTGTGGTACTCGAGTGGAACAAATTGCCTGAAAAAGTGGTACAATGTAAGACAATTGACACTTTCAAAAGAAGTCTAGACATTCATTTTGAGGAGGTGGGAATAATATATATATATAAAAAAAAAAAAAAAAAAAAAAAAAAAAGGTTAAGCATCAGTAGTATATAATAGGTTAAGCATCAGTAGTATATAATAGGTTAAGCATCAGTAGTATATAATAGGTTAAGCATCAGTAGTAATAGTTAAGCATCAGGTTAAGCATCAGTAGTACATACTAGGCTAAGCATCAGTAGTATATAATAGGTTAAGCATCAGTAGTATATAGGTTAAGCATCAGTAGTATATAATAGGTTAAGCATCAGTAGTATATAATAGGTTAAGCATCAGTAGTATATAATAGGTTAAGCATCAGTAGTATATAATAGGTTAAGCATCAGTAGTATATAATAGGTTAAGCATCAGTAGTATATAATAGGTTAAGCATCAGTAGTATATAATATTTCGCATCTTCGTTCTTTACTATACATTTCCCAGTAGAAGTTTTTATTTGTTTTTCCCATTCTGCTGGGTGACTTCTTTCCCCAACTTAATTTCATGCCGACCAACGGTCGGAGGGAGAGGTGGGTGGGGAGAGAGCCTTCTTCTTTGCTATCCTTGCCTTCCACTTTGTAGCAAATTCTATTCTAGCATTAAGTCCGGACTACCTAGTGGGGCCCGCTAGGTCTGTGTAGTCTGTGTATCTATTTAAAATGTAAATCTCACACTCTCACTCTCTCTCTTATTGTTTTAAATAACTCAGACGACCATCAACTAAGCCAAACCAATACATCAAACTGTATAAGCAACTTCATCATAGTCGTCATTCTCATCTCCAAGGCTACTCTCTCCAAAATATAATCATTCCTCCTTGATACAGTGAGGCGGAAAATCAGTGCCCGTGCCAGATGTGTTAAAATGGGGGAGCGGGAGGAGGTGTTGATTCAGTTAAGGAGGTAGTACTCGCTTTTTATTGACCCCCTTCTCCCTCATGCTTAGCATATTAGTGTTGAGGTTTTAACACGTTCGTTTCGTTAGTTTGGCGATTATGAGACCTTTCGCCCCCGTTTTTTGTCAATTAAGACCTTTCCTGACCTTTAGGTGTCGATTTTTTCATGGCGAGCGATAACGAGCCTCTAATTTTAGAAGGAACTGGCCTTCGTCCGGGACATTTTTCTACCGAAAAATGTACAAATGTATCTTGAAAGGGGGTCTAGGGTGTGTTTTCTAAGCTTGATGGAGGTCTATCGAGGAAACTCAAAAATGAATTACTTAATAAACATATAGACCAATAACCAAGCACTACCCCCTTAAGAGAAGGGGTTCCAACTCACTACTGCCACAGTGATATACGGCACCAATTTGTTCTTCTCCACTCGTTTTCTAGCACGTGTTCCTTGTATTGTTGCATAACACGTTGTTTAATGTATTATATTGCTTACATAACCATTACCAATGTATCCTACTAATGAGTATACAAAATAGTAGTACATTAAGTTTGCCGTACGATGTACAGTTGGCCAAAAAAGTATTGTCTCGTCCCCAGTATATATTGATCAATAATTGGTATCAGCCATATCCAATCATGACTTCTTCATTTCAAGTGAGATATACAAACATGGTCCTATACTTACCCACCCTATTCAACATCTGATATACAATAAAACAGCATAGAGCATTATATATTTACATCATCTATCCTCATTTGCTTATATTCTAACCCAATCAAAACATATCCGATAAGGCAATCTTAACTACGGTATTATATTGAAATATAGCCAAAATGGGCAAGGAAAGATGTGACGAGATAAAGTAAGACGTGATGATAGCCACGGACGGAAGTGTGAGAAATACAAAGGTAGATTCAATAATTTGCCCTGAATACCCTCATGTACATTCGTCAATCTCTAAGAAAAAAAACTCGATAATGCGAACGAATATTACCCTATGATAACATATTCTCTCATAAATTATTGTCACAATCAGTAGCATCTACTCTATTTCTATGTGGATGATATTTTCTTAAATCAATTGAATGATAACAATTTGAAAACAATAAAAGACTGTGCAGTTAGTGATTTAACTAAAATTGATATATGTCACGATAGATTGCCTCATCATCTTAGTTCCATTATACTTGAATAATAAAGGGTGTATATATATTAGCATATGCAGCATACTAGATACCCGAGTTTAAACCCTTTCTTCATGTTCTTCACACCTTTCTATAGCGAATCAAATAATAAAGGTGCTTTACATATAATTGTACGTCCTCTACTTGTGGTTTGCAAATCTTCAGTTCACCCTTTGCCCCCAGGGGGTAAGGGGGCCTCACCAATGGTTGGAGGAACAAAACAAATATGCCCCACACATTCCACGGTGTGTCGTATAAGACGAACAATAGGGGATATAATGCACTATACTTGTGGACCAACAGGCAATACTATATAATAAAGCCTTATTATTGGCGTTGTCTTGGTATGGCACTGTTGAGGCTGGTGAGGAACGGATAGGTGCCACATGGGACACTAATTATCTTACCTGGGCGCTATTTTGGCGTTACACCAATGTCGGCCACAGTGTTTACATGGTGCGGCAGCATTGTGGCAGGACTTCCTTGTTCTATTGACCAAGTTACCAAATGGCAGCTCACTGGCAATTAATGTTGCACTCCCCAGACTTGGATCTGGCGCCTTGGGGCCGATCTGGCCAAAGGGATCCAGAGGGTACAGTGCAGTGTTTCACCAGACTGGCACTCTCCACCTAACAGTATAGGGGAATGAACCTTGTGGTAGCACTAAGGGGAGGCTGCCCTGTCATTAGGTGTATACTTACTTGCTACTTGCCTTACTATCAGAATCTATCAAGACAGGTAAAAAAGGGTATTAGGAAAGAAAACAGAAATAATGAAAACAAGGTTGCCAATGACTCAAAAAATAATCCTAAAACTTTTTACCAACTATATAAATCCAAGGTTAGAGATGTAATTGGTCCCCTTAAAACTTCGATAGGAGAAATGACTTAGAATTTATTTAGAAATGTGCAGTACATTAAATAGTAACTTTCTTTCCAATTTCGCTAATGAAAATTTGGCACAGTTTCCAGAAGTCCGTAAGGTATATAGCGATAGTATAGCAAATAGGTTAAGTACGATTACTATAAGTAGAAATGATGTGCTTAACCCGGGAACGGCAGCAAAGCTCTTAAGAGGGCGGTTTTCAAACATGCACCCAAACCGCGGGCTTCAACCCAGGTGGCTACAAATTGGTGCGTGAGTAGTACTACATGGTAACTCTCGATACCACCCACCCACACACCTCAGTCGCGCACGTACAGTCAGATACCAATTTTTTACCATGGGACCTACACGTCCCTCTCCCGCGCGCCCTTCTGACACGACCAGCCTTCGTTCAGGTGGTGTCAGTGCCCGTGGAAGGCGGAGAGTGGCTGCCCAGAAGGACTCTTACCTCTACGATTATAGTAGTGACTCCGAGGAAGATGTTCGTGCCACCCAAAAGGCACGTAAGGCAAGTGCAAGGGGTATGGTACGTGCCCAAAGGTCACTGGCCTTTCCCGATGTCAGTGCGCCTACTACTGCTACCAGTACCACCTCTACCACCCACGACGCCTCTACAGGAGGGCCTTCTACATCGGGAGGAGGCCGCCCTATGGACGCAGGACCTGCGGGGGCGACTGGACAGAAAGGGAAAGGGAAGGGGAAGGGCAAGAAAACCCAGCCTGCCTCTACCCCCATCGTGCCACCACGGGCCGCCCCTGCCCATGCCCCTGCCCTTGCAGCCGCCGCCGCCCCTGCAATTGCCCCTGCCGCCACAGGGACATAAAGGAAGGTGAAGGGGAAGAAAACACAGCCTGCCTCTACCCCTATCGTGCCACCACAGGCCGCCCCTGCCCATGCCCCTGCCCCTGCAGCCGCCGCCGGCCCTGCAACTGCCCCTGCCGCCACAGGGACAAAAAAGAAGGTGAAGGGGAAGAAAACACAGCCTGCCTCTACCCCCATCGTGCCACCACGGGCCGCCCCTGCCACTGCCCCTGCAGCCGCCGCCGCCCCTGCAGCCGCCACTGCTGGCCCTTCCACCTCTGCCGGCCGTTCCACCCCCGCCCCTGCCCAGAAGACGCCTGTTAGAATACGGAGGAGGAATCCCCTGACGCCCTCCAAATATGCCGCCCTGCTATTTGGTGACGAAGGGGATAGTAGTGATGGGGATTTGGGCGACGAAGAGAGGGATTGGGGTGGCGTGTACAGTGATAGTGAGTCAGAGGCCGACGGTGGGAACGAGGAAGGGCGTTCATCGTCTGAGGAGGGCGACGACGATATCCTTTATCGGGACCACGATAGTGACCCTTCCGAAGGTGGCGCTGACGATGATGATGATGACGACAATTTGCCCGTGCGGGATGCAAATACTCATGCGTTTGCATGGTCAGATCGGGCCAATTTCAGACCTGACTTGCACCAGTTTGATGAAAGTCAATCGGGTTCAACAGCAGGTTGGCCCTGTGATGATAATGCAAGCGAGATGGATTTCTTCTTGGCATTCTTTGACTTGGAGATTATGGCGTTCATTGTGGCCCGAACCAACGCCTACTACAGGTGGGTGTGGGACAGAATGCACATGATATCTCCAAAGGCGAGAATATGAGCCTGGGTGGATACTACTACCAACGAATTCATGACGTTCTTTGCCCTGTTGTTGCTCATGCCTCTTTGCAAGAAGCATGTGCTGCGACATTACTGGAAACACGACCCACTCATCGCCACACCAATTTTCAACAAGTACATGACCCGTGACAGATTTTCATTGCTGCTGAGATTCATTCACTTCTCAGACAATGACAATCCTAAGAGAGATGACAGAATCTGGAAAATTTGTGATGTTTTCATCATGTTGATGGCGAGGTACAAAAAATACTTCACCCCTTTCCACAACTTGGTGATCGATGAGTCGCTCGTGCTCTTCAAAGGTCGTCTTGTTTTCAAGCAGTATATCCCCTTGAAGAGGCACAGGTTTGGGATCAAATTGTTCGTCTTGTGTGACTGTGAGACCGGCATAGTGCTTGACATGATCGTATATACTAGAACTGATATAGACGTGCCAAGAGTCGCTGCCAATGACCCTTTGGGCTTGTCTGGGGCCATCGTGAAGAAATTTATGGAACCATACATGGGCAAGGGGCACACATTGTACACCGACAATTGGTATACTTCTCCTGCTCTCTGCCAGTTTCTACATGACAACCAAACGGGGTCATGTGGGACTGTCAGAAAGACAAGAAAGTTTATGCCGAAGTTCGTCAGTCGTGTAATGCCACTTGAAAATCCATCATCCAGTGACACACCTTCGGAGGACGACCTGGCTCAGGAACACCGGGAGAGAAGAGCACGAAGAAGGGGACGAGGGACATACAAAATGATGGAGTAGTCTGGCAAAGTGTTGGCCTTCCATCAAGTGGAAGGACAGACGTGATGTTCACCTGCTGTCAACTGTCCACACAGGGGTCGACTCAGGCAAAATCCACTACCGGATCAAGAAAATCATTGAAAAACCTGACATGGTGGTGGATTACACCAAGAATATGCACCTGGTGGACAAGTCCGACTGCCAACTCGCAGGCGTTGTGTGTCTGAGAAAGACAGTCAAGTGGTACCACAAGCTCTTCTATCATCTTGTGGATATCACCATGCTCAACACCTACCATATGTGGCTTGTGAAAAGGGAAATGGCACCGAACAAGAAGCTCAAGTTCCGGGAGTTTGTGTACAATGTATCGTACCAACTCCTGGAGAAGTTCGGTGAGCCCACTAAAACTAAAGTGGGTTGGCGTGGTGCCCATGCCTCCGACCATATACAGGTAGCTCTGTCACGGCATTTCCCAGCCCACACCGAGTTTGTTGGCAATCGGAAAAAGCAGCTGGTGTGCTACGCCTGCTCCAACACCACCAGGAGGCCCAGGACAAAGCCCAGGGTCACCACCAGGGCCAGGAGTGCAAGGTCCCCCTTTGCCTCGGCGACTGCTTCAGGGACTTCCACACCCTGAAGCTTTTCTGAGTGTCGCCGCCCTGCCCTTGACTCGTGCCCTAGCTCACCTCACCTCACCTGGCCTGACCTACCTAACTGCGCGCTTATGTCACTCTCACTCATGATCTTCCTAAATCACTCTCTCATGCTCTCTTTAGCTAATCACTCTCAATCATTATCTCTTTCCTAAGTCACTCTCACTCAAGATATCTTTCCTAAGTCACTCTCACTTTTATGATCTATTCCCTAAGTTACTCTCACTCAAGATCTCTTTACTGTGATACCAATTGCATTGTATATTATTATATATATTTGGTAATTTTATTTGTTTTATGTTCACTTGTAATTTGTAATGTTTTCATTCACTACCTCAAGATAAATCTCCTGTGATAGTAGGCCTATATGTATACAATTGTACTGTGCCGATGTATGTTTGTATGTAATGTAATAATAAATAATAATAATTTGCAAACTATGTTCCTATGTATGTATTCCTTATTATAATATAAAACAAATATAAAATAAAATAAATAAAAAGACAAAAAAGAAAATTCAAACTCATGTAATTGTATTCTTGCAATATGAATTATTTTATGAATATTTCATATTGCTTGAATACAATTACATGAGTTTGTAAAAAAAAAAAATTGCCAAATTTGTTCTAAACATCACAAAAGTCTCCTCAGAACCACATCCTGGACTCGAACCCACTGCCCTGGCATCCCTCCCAATTGCCTTTCCGTGACCTTACCAATCGGGTCACCGCGGCTCATACTATATGACAGGAAAAACTTGGTCTGTAGATTCGCCCTGTCACCCGCGACAAAAAAAAAAAGTAATACATCGATATACTATTGTATATCGATGAATGTTTTGTTCACTACTTGGGAAATAACATTATGTCCCTATAAAAATATATTCATTGAAATATCAAAAGGACCGTCACATTTTATTTTGTGCATATACTCGTAGATCAATGAAATTATCTGTCATATTTACGCAAAGTGACATGTAATACCACTCTAAAATATAATAATATAATAAATATTTGGAATCCTACAATAGGTCGGTGTTTGTGTCCAAATGCCCCAGCCGTTTATCTTGTGTAAAACGACACCAGTCTATTTCGGGCACACTGTTTATTTCAGGCAAACCCCCTATTTTTGTAGTGTACACTCCCCCCTCCCACACACCTACACTGATTTCGTTCTTTTTATACTGTCTATGGCCAAATTATGGGTGTCCACTCTTCACATGGGACTACTGCAGTGTCTGCATGCTATATGAAGGCATGACAGTGATCAATACACACACTATAATTATAGCAATATCTTCTATCAACCCACCTCCCTCCCTCCTCCTCCTCCCCCTGTGTCACACCTACAACACCACACACATGCATCTGGCCCTGCTCTATTTACCCTCAGGCGACTGTCATATGATCCCTCCTCTATACCTCTTTCTTCCCCTCACCAGCTCACGTATAATTTCAGCCTATATATCGTATATATTGTGTATATGCGTCTTATTTCTTGCTATATGACATGTAGATAGGTTGCCTATATACGTACATGTACATTATATATCATGAACATGCCCACAGTACGATATATACGCAATATTTAGCTCACCCCACCCCACCCTCCACCTTCCCTCCCTTCCCTCCTACCCCCTGCTGCACCCTAAACCAAAATATATACGCGCGTAAATTTCGACAATCGATGACAATTATCCACCCTGTCCTCCCTCCTCCATTCTCTCCTTTTCCATCATATATATAATTTTGCCTATATATCGCATATATTGTGTATGTGCGCCTTATTTCTTGCTATATGATATGCAAATGGGTGGCCTATATACGTACATGTACATTATACTGTATATCATGAAAGTGCTCATAATACGTTATATAAGCCATAATACGGCCAACCCCCCCTCCCCTCCCCTTGGTTCTACCCCCCGTACGCCAGAATATACGCGCGGGTAAATCTCGCCGCGCGATGCTGGTCGTGCCACATTTTTCAACTACGGGATGCCTCTCCACCCCTCCCACACATTTTTTTGTGATAAATATATATATGGCCGGGTGCGTGCGAACATTTCCTACACGCTGATGTAGTTTTCGTCGCGATTGTGAATAGTCGCCCAAATGGTCATATGCTCGCCTGGGGTCATGGTGTCCAATATAGGGGGCTCGCCTTCTATGGGTTAAGGAAATTGACAGACTGAAACCTCAGAAATCGCCTGGTCCTGATGAGGTATATGCTAGAGTATTAAAAGAATGCACAGATGAGTTAAGTTACCCATTAACATTTCTATTTAACAAGTCATTAGAAACAGGCTTAGTTCCAGAAGCTTGGAAGCTTGCAAATGTAGTTCCGATCTTCAAAAAAGGTGATAAATCAATAGCATCCAATTACTGTTCCATTAGTCTCACATCAATCATAGGAAAGTTACTAGTCAATTATTGCTAGGAAAATTAGAAACATTTAATTTAATAAATTCTTCTCAGCATGGATTCACTCAGGGACGTTCTTGCCTTACTAATTTGCTTAGTTTTTTCTCGGAGGTATATGAAGCAGTAGATAATGACAAGTCATACAATATAATATATTTAGATTACAGTAAAGCTTTCGACAGATTCCCTCATGAGAGATTGATGAGAAAAGTTGAGGGGCATGGAAGAGGTGGGTCTTTGTTGGGATGGATTAGGTCATGGCTAATTGGTAGGAAGCAGAGAGTCAGCATAAATGGTACTGAAATGACAGGGCTGGATAACCTAATGCCAAAAGAAAACCCAAAACCATTCCCATCAACGGCAGGCACCACAAATCACCACTATCGAATCGTGTCCGTAACCCGCCGGAAGAAAGACCAGAAAGAGCCTCCCCGGGACAGCAACAACAAGGTATCACAGTCGCCCATAGCACCACACCAGGAGAGGCGCACGGCTTACCCTACATATAATATACGCGGGGGAGGGCATCCACCACAGTTTGTTGGTTTATGCCCCCGGGCGCCAGGTGAACAATGGCCATCCGCACCTGGACCAGACCTGGACTATACGGAGGAGGACTTTATGGTAACTAGACACCAACCTCCTTCATTCCTCTTCAACCACCCTGGCGTTTCAATGCACCACTACCACAGCTAGACGAGGCTGTGCTTGGAATGCCACGGGACCAGAAGATAAGCAGGCCATTCCATACAAGCCCCTAAATAGAAAAAGGCTCCAACCATGTAAATTATTTATCACCTGTACCATTAGACGTTAAGCTACTACCTTTTATTATTAATACATATAGCACACTATTCCCCCTCTATTCATGTATGCATTATATTTTTAAGGCTTTAGACAACCATGCAATAAATAAAAAACGATATTTCCCATGCCTCTTATGTTCCGGAAACCGCCGACTTGTCACTCCGTAAAATCAAATACTACTTGGCCGAAATCAGGTTTGAGTTAGGCAAGTTGAGGCACTGTGTCCCATGGAGTTTCTGTGGGAGAGTATACGTGATCAACTCGACCGGATAGCACCATCCGAATGAGGCTAGCCAAAATCCTCTAAATCGTGCCCTGCGAGCAGAGACTGTGACCAGATGAGAGTGTGTGTGTGGAGGCCGTCCCGGAAGTGACCCGCGTTAGTGCTACCTGTGTGGAGGTACCCCTGGACCTTCCCCCCTTGGCAACCAGGCCAAAACGCACTGCCGCACTGGGTCGTCCCACATGTGTCAGATCTCTACAAGGCTAACCTCTGCTGTACTCCTACCCGAAATTAAGTGCTTTCTGTTTTACTTATCATGTTTCGTGATTATTGCAAGGTTGTGTAGAATATGTTATGTGTTCCATGAACGTAAACACCAGATATCTTTTATTATCTCCTTAGTCCCTTTATTACTCGTGTTGTGACTACAGTTCAAATGCTATCCTGGGATTGATCTATATATATATACTTAATAATATATATTCATGTATTACCATTAAGTTTATATATATCTGTTCGGCCCAATTACCCACACACTACACGTAAATACTGTGAACACCCCTGACAGATCTGATTCTAAGTTAATTAGGATCATCAGGGTACGCGTATCGGTTATAAATGATCACAGAGAGTGTTAACTGTCGTGTCTCTAAATAAACCCCCTTTTATTTATGTTTCCTGGCTTCACACCCAGTTTAAACATTTAACTTGAAGTCATAGTAATTCCATTTTGCCCATATCGCGTTAATGTTTCTATGTCAAGGGCTTTGATCTTTTTCTATTAGACGAATCTTATTTTGCTCAGTTCTCTAAACTGCGATTATTAAATCTAACGGTATACGTTAGTAGAGAATTAAAACCTCTCTCTTTACTCATAACTCATTAGTTATTTGTCTTTCAACTGATATTTCTATTTCATATATTCGGTCTATTTGAGACGTCGTGACCTCAGTATTTTGACCGTACACAGCATCACCTTTTACCAAGCGTTAACTTTGACCTTTAGGATATCAGTTGTCCTGAGACTAACCGCTCTGTTAGCACTTATGCGATATATATATACTTATCAACTGTTACTCAATTGTGATTTATCTATTATCAGTGTTAATTAATTATGCATTATCCATACTTCATGAATACTATTATTCCTTCTTGAAGCAGGTTAGAGAGTATTTTTCCCAATTAAATAAATTCGACCAGTGCGGACGTCCCCAGTGACCGCTAGTGTACCTGTTTACCCTTCGTGAGGTCCTAGTGAACTTTCTTAGTGATGGCTATTGTTGATGAGTCTGCTGTCTCCTCCCATACTCTCCAGCTTTGTCTTGCTTTGCAGGAAAGACTGGAGAGTGTAGAGCAGGAGATTCAGTGTCTCAAAGATGAAAATTTGACCTTGAGACTAGCTATGGCGGAGAAGAAGTGTGAGGCTACCGGAAGTGTTCCCAGGGATCGTGAAGCCCCTTGGAAAGTGGTGTCAACAAGTGCAACGGCCTGCAAGCTGAAAAGGCACCCACTCAAGACCCACAACAACTTCAGCACCTTGGCTGATGAGAGTGATGGCGAGGAAGTGGCGATTATCGAGACAGTGAGAGGGGAGGGGGGGGGAGTCTGCTGCTGTTGCTGCAACAACTGCTGCTACAACTCCTGCTACACGCCGACAACGGAAAAAAGCTAAGTTCATTGTCGGTGATTCAATGGTTAGGTACCTTGACGGGGCTACTAACACTCATGTTAGTAAAGTTGTCTGCCTACCTGGAGCCGGAGTCGGGAGGGTGGCAGAGAAGATGGATGGTGTCCTAGAAGTGGGTGGGGAGGACCCCATCATCTTCATCAACGCGGGGTCCAATGACATATGGAGATGCAGGACTGAGGAGTTGCTGACCAAGTACCAGGAAATGCTGGAGAGGATCAAGGAGAAGGGTGGATTTCCTGTGGTACACAGTATCCTGCCAAGAAGAGGGGTACGGAAGGAATGGTCCTCCAGGGCTATTGGTGTAAATAGCCGGCTGGAGAAGTATTGCAAGGCAAAGTCAATACCATTCCTAGATAACGGGACCCACTTCTATGGTAAGGATGAACTGTATGCCCAGGATGGAGTACATTTTTTTCGACTAGGAGTTTCGACCTTAGCTAGCTCACTGGACAAGATTGTTGCGGGGTTTCGTTAAAAAAACCTGGGTGTGTAAGTAAAATACTGTCTCCATATGGAGCAGGTACTTCATGTGACAAACCAGTGAGTAAAATAGAAATAATCAGTCAAGATAGTGCGGATATAGTGATGTGTAATAGTAGTATCGATAACACTACACATGTAACTGATAGTAAAGATGAGAATACTGATAGAGTAGAATTTCCATCTAGAGCTAGTAGTTCAACAGGAAATAATAAGTTAGCTAAACACAATAGAAAATTAGTTGCAAATAAAAGTAATAGGTTGAGGGTATATTATACAAATTGTAGGAGTTTATGTAACAAAATGAACGAACTTAGAGCACTCGTTAGCACAGAAAATATAGACATAATAGCGCTAACTGAAACGTGGATTAATACAGAATCTAGGCATTTTTTAGCAGAATTTGATATTCCAGGATATAGTTTGTTTAAATATGACCGAACAAGTAGGAGGGATATAGCAGTGTTTGTCAGGAGTACATTAAAAAGCTGTATTAAATCAGGTATTAGACTAAATAATGATAATGAAAGTGTTTGGGTAGAGTTTAACGAAGGTAGTGAGACCATAGTTATTGGAGTTATATATAGACCGCCTAATATGAGTAGAAATGGCGGAACATCGTTATGGGAGGAAATTAAAATAGCATCAAGGTTTAGCAATGTGTGCATTATGGGGGATTTTAATTTTCCGAACATTGAATGGCAGCACCAAATAGGTGACTCCGATTCAGTAGAGTTTATTGAGGTAGTACAAGATAGTTTTTTATTTCAATTCATAGATACGCCGACTAGAGGTATTAATATTCTTGATTTAGTTTTCAGTAACAATGAACATATTATGATAAATGATGTAGAGATTGGTGACCACCTAGGAAATAGCGATCATAAATCTATTGAACAGAAATATTGAGAGTGTAAATGAGAGGTTAAATGGAACAATTTTAGCGTCAGGCGAAAGCGATAAGGATATTCAGTCTCATGCTAAAAATGATGACTATAATGCAAATGATAGTAGTGATGGTGCAACGGAAGATGGAAATGTCGTTAGAAATAAAGGTAAATTAGGTATAAAGAAAAGAAGTAAATTGAGAGTATATTACACAAACTGTAGGAGTCTATGTAACAAAATGAACGAACTTAGAGCCCTTGTTAGCAAAGAAAATATAGACATAATAGCGCTAACTGAAACGTGGATTAATATAGAAACCAGGCATTTTTTAGCAGAATTTGATATACCAGGATATAGTTTGTTTAAATATGACCGAACAAGTAAGAGGGCTGGCGGTATAGCAGTGTTTGTCAGGAGTACATTAAAAAGCTGTATTAAATCAGGTATTTGACTAAATAACGATAATGAAAGTGTTTGGGTAGAGGTTAACGAAAGTAGTGAGACCATAGTTATTGGAGTTATGTATAGACCGCCAAATATGAGTAGAAATGACGGAACGTCATTATGGGAGGAAATTAAAATGGCATCAAGGTTTAGCAATGTGTGCATTATGGGGGATTTTAATTTTCCGAATATAGATTGGCAGCATCAAATAGGAGACTCTGATTCTGAGGAGTTTATAGAGGTAGTACAAGATAGTTTTTTATTTCAATTCATAGATACGCCGACTAGAGGTAATAATATTCTCGATTTAGTTTTCAGTAACAATGAACATATGGTAAATAATGTAGAGATAGGGGACCACCTAGGAAATAGTGACCACAATTCTGTGTATTTTAATATACAATGGAAAGGTAATACCAGAGAGAATACAACATTAATACCTGACTTTAGAAAAGCCAATTATGGTGGGTTAAGAAGAGCCCTATTAGCTGACCCTATGGTCAAAAAATTAAGTCGATCCAGGTGTCCAAATGAGTGTACCCCTTCTCAGGCACCTGTCATCTTAAGTCAGGAAGAGACGTCAACCTTGGTAGATACATATGATAGTTTTATCAAGTCAGTATTCAATGCACAAAATAAATACATCCCCAAAAGAAAATTTAGATCAACACAGAACCAACCCAAATGGATGAATAATAGACTATTAGATCTTCTAGGACAAAAGAGAGGAATATATAGAAAAATTAGGAAAGGCGAAATTCACCTACTTGCTTACTATCAGAATCTATCAAGATAGGTAAAAAAGGATATTAGGAAAGAAAAAAGAAATTATGAAATTAAGGTTGCCAATGACTCAAAAAATAATCCTAAAGCTTTTTACCAACTATATAAATCCAAGGTTAGAGATGTAATTGGTCCCTTTAAAACTTCGATAGGAGAAATGACAGAAAATGATTTAGAAATGTGCAGTACATTAAATAGTCAATTTCTTTCCGTTTTCACTAATGAAAATTTGGCACAGTTTCCAGAAGTCCGTAAGGTATATAGCGATAGTATAGAAAATAGGTTAAGTACGGTTACTATAAGTAGAAATGATGTGCTTAAGGAAATTGACAGACTGAAACCTCATAAATCGTCTGGTCCTGATGAGGTATATGCTAGAGTATTAAAAGAATGTAGGGATGAGTTAAGTTACCCATTAACATTTTTATTTAACCTAACAAGTGCGCATGGGGGTAATTGGAAACGTCCCCCTGTGCTGACGTATTTGAGGTGTTTCCGTCACTAAAATATTCATTGTACCATTAATAGCATTAATACTTATCCATATGCGCCTATTATGGGTTGATTATAAAGGTATTAACTTGAAACAACAATAAAACGAGTGAAAACAGCGTTTGGATGGTCAAAATCGGAGATATAGCCCGCGAGTTGTATAATGTATGGGTGAGGCAAGCTGCTTTCCCGCCAATTTCCCCCAAGGCCACTGAGACACAGTCGATCGATACTCTCTCTCTCTCTCTTGGACTCGCTTGCCATCAGTGATGACAACACCCTGCTTGCAACTCGCTAATGTTAGCACGAAAATATACCTCAGAATAATGGAATAACAGGGAAAATAGGTGATAACTGAAGGAGAGGAGGAAAGTGGGGAAGGAGGGGAGGTAGAGGACTGAGATTTTGCATGGCCCAGGGGCCAAAAAAAAATAAAAAAATAAAAAAATAAAAATAAACAAAATATTTTTTTTTTCGATGTCAAAAGTTGATTTTTTTTTTCACTCACTCTTAACCCTTATTTAGCGGCGAGCAACATAAGTCGAGTTAAAAAAAGCTGGACTATATGGCGGCGCTCGACATAACTCGAGTGGCAATTTCAGCACGTAATGTGGCTGAGAGAGAGAGACAAGTGGTGGCAGGAGACTAGCGAGCGTATGACTGCTCCAGACCACCGCGGCGAACCTACTGACACAAATCTCAGCTCCCTCCTCCCTCTCTCACTCGCTACATACTCAATTATGTACTGAAAGTACCGAATTACCTGCTTTTTGCACTCGCGTTGCACGGTTATTGCAAGAAAACTATCCATCATACAAGGATCGTTATGGTGTCATTCGAAAGCTCTGTTTATGCCCTTTCAGGGATAGGTACTTGTTTTACGTTCTGGGTCTTATTTAGGCATGAAAATGATCACGTAAACAGCCCTATTTTGGCTAAAAACACCCCGCTGTGCGGTACACATAAATAAACCGCATAGGCCGCTCGTAAGGTGTTAAGAGTCTCCCAGCAGTTCCCGGGTTAACAAGTCATTGGAGACAGGTATAGTTCCAGAAGCTTGGAAGCTTGCAAACGTAGTTCCGATCTTCAAAAAAGGTGACAAATCAATAGCATCCAATTACCGTCCCATTAGTCTTACATCAATCATAGGAAAGCTACTAGAGTCAATTATTGCTAGTAAAATTAGAAACCACTTAGATACATTTAATTTAATAAATTCTTCTCAGCATGGATTCACTCAGGGACGTTCTTGCCTTACTAATTTGCTTAGTTTTTTCTCAGAGGTATATGAAGCAGTAGATAATGACAAGTCATATGATATAATATATTTAGATTTCAGTAAAGCTTTCGACAGAGTCCCCCATGAGAGATTGATGAGAAAGGTTGAGGCGCATGGAATAGGTGGGGCGTTGTTGGGATGGGTTAGGTCATGGCTAATTGGTAGGAAGCAGAGAGTCAGCATAAATTGTTCCCTCATTGTTCCCTGATTAAATAGCACTGTATGAATATTCCCATATTCAAAATATGCTATAGGGGTGCAATGCCTGGTGAGTTATCTGCTCAACAGGTGGCGTTGTGTGTGTGTGTAAGTGTGAGAGTCCGAGTGTAGGGGGTGAGACAGTGAAGCACGGGAACGAGGTGGCTTCAGAGATGGGGTCGTTTCGGGCCATGAGTGAGCACCGTGCCTCATGTGAAGGCAAGATGGCAGGTGCTCGTTGTACTCTACGTGCTTCACATGTCTCACTCCCTAGACTGGAACAAGACCTCACAGGCTTCACTGTTCATTGTAAAGCGGTGAATGTTAAGGCTCTCAGCCTATGCCCGAGAGGAAGTAAGTTGGAATATAGAAAAAAAAAAAAAAAAAAAATGGTACGAAGTCAGAATGGGGAGCAGTCAAAAGTGGTGTCCCCCAGGGATCTGTATTAGGTCCTCTGTAGTTTGTTATATACATATATGACCCTGATTTAAGTATAACTAGTAGGATAAGTAAATTTGCAGACGATACCAAAATGGGGAGAAAAATTGATTCAGATAGAGATAAGAGTGCCTCCAAAGGGATCTAGATACCTTACACGAATGGTCAGTAAATTGGCAGATGAAGTTTAACATTGACAAATGCAAGGTATTAAAGATAGGGAAGATGCATACAAATGTTAAATATAAACTAGCTAATGTGGAATTAGAAAACTCGAATTGTGAGAAAGATCTAGGTGTGTTTGTTAGCAATGATTTGAAGCCTAGACAACAGTGTATAAGCGTTCGAAACAAGGCAAACAGGATTCTCGGGTTCATCTCTAGGAGTGTGAGTAACAGAACTGCTGATGTTATCTTAAAACTTTACTTGTCATTAGTGAGACCCCATATGGATTATGCTGTTCAATTTTGGTGTCCTTATTACAGAATGGACATAGATTCATTGGAGAGAGTACAACGTAGAATGACAAAAATTATCCATAATATTAGAAATCTTCCGTATAAAGAAAGGTTGAAGAAATTAGGCTTACATTCGTTAGAGAGACGCAGAGTTAGAGGGGATATGATAGAGGTGTTCAAGTGGGTTAGTGGGATTAACAAAGGGGATATGACAAATGTACTAAAGCTCAGTGATAGCGAAAGAACTCGTACCAATGGTTTCAAATTAGATAAATTTCGTTTCAGAAAAGATATACGCAAATATTGGTTTGGTAACAGAGTTGTAGATGGGTGGATTGGACTACCAAGTGCTATAGTGGGATTAAAAACGATAGGGAGCTTTAAGATAAAATTGGATAAGCATATGGACGAGAAGGGTTGGGTGTGAAGGGGGATCAGCAGGGTTGGGCCAATCACCGCTCTGCAGACCCCGTAATCCTGGGTTAATCTCTAACCGTTTTGGTAAGATGATCCTCAGGGTATTAGAGTGTTGAGCCTATAATTGGGCTTTGTAATTGGGGTTGTGTGGGACAGGGATCTGCCTTGCTTAGGCCAATCGGCTTTCTGCAGACTCCCATTTTCTTATGTTCTTATGTTCTTATGTTAAATACCACTCAACCCAGTACCCATTCATGTCCTATGCCAAGTGCCCTGATCCAAAGTGAAATAAAAACTTGTGAAACCCAACCGTGCATTCGGTATCATTGATAGAGAATGAGATTTATAATTGTATATCTGGAGTAAGCTGTGTTCCTGCTGAGTGTTATAGTTCTTAGGAAGGACCTCAGGCAATAATATGTCTTACAACTATCTCAACCAACCTTTTTAACTACCACAGATTCTTCCTAAGCTGCATAATGTCGTCTAAACATAGCTAGAATCAAATATATCACACGTCGCTGGTACTCAAAGGGTTAATGGTTTACATATACTTATCACAAAGGAGACGGAGGCAACACACCTACAACCAGCAGCCACATTGTTCAAACCTTGACTGACTTTATTTTATTATAATTTTTTTGTTTTTAAATAAGACTTCAGAGGCTATCAACCCTATTGGATTATTAAGCCAGCACACTGTAAGTAAAAGTAAAGAATAACGTCAGGACTGCAGCTTCTCTACGAAACCTCCAGTCCCTTGTTTATTTTACCATAATTCCATTATTTATAGACTCCGAAAGTCTGACTCAGGGCATTGAACGGCAATATCAAACAAAGAAGTGAACCCTTGAGGCCATAAATATTGTACGGAAGTTTCAACCAACATGTGAAGCTTCAAATCTTCATCTTCACCTATGCACAAAGGCTTAATTCACAATAACCTCATCTCGAAGATTCTACTCCATTAATACTCCACATAAGCACAGCTAAACAATTTGAATTAATATAATTAAATAACAAATATATACCATAGCACCTCTCCCCCGAAAAAAAAAAAAATGCCTTTGTAGGGAACATAATTCTTGCAAAAATCATATTAACTTTCAATTCCAATGACTAACTTCTAACACCTTCCCCGAAAAGAAGGCCCTTGTAGGGGCCTCCTTTCTTTCAAGTTACCATTCAAATTTCTACCCTTGACAATGTATCAACCAAGATATTATCCTTTCCACTTATGTGTTTGATGACTAGGTTATAAGGTTGAAGGGCTAGGGACCATCTCATTTATCTTTGATTTTTACTAAACATTTTGTTCACAAATTGAAGAGGATTATGGTCACTAAAAACTGTAATTTGATGAGAACTTTGCAGGTATACTTCAAACTTTTCAATAGCTAACAATAAAGATAATGCTTCTTTTTCTATAGTACTATCATTTTTCTGGTGATTCTTAAATTTGGTAGATATGTAGCAAACTGTATGCAAGACTTCATCTCAACTCCTCTGAAGGAGTACGGCACCTTCACCCACATCAGAAACATCCACGTGAAGGCTGAAGGGTCGATCCGGGCTTGTAGAACAGGACTAGATATTAGTAGACTGCAGATCCGGTTGAACGCAGCTTGCGACTCTGGTGACCACTGAAAGGGCTTCTTTGGACTAACCAGATCTGTCAGAGGGGCAGCAACTTCTGAGAAATTGGGGCAGAATCTACTATAATAAACGGCCATTCCAAGGAATCTCATCACTGCCTTACGATTATTTGGAACTGGAAAATTATGAATAGTATTTAGGTTTGCCGCAACAGGAGCCACTTTGCCATTTCCCACGACATGTCCCAAGTATATTACGCTAATATGGTCAAATTCACTTATCACTCGGTTCACTGTTAGTTTTGCTTCATCCAATCTGCTAAGTAGGCAGCGCAGGCTAGAAATATGGTCATCCTAAGAGTCACTGTACACTACTAAAGTGTCTAAATAGGCTGCAACTCCCTTCAGTCCTGCTGTAATCATATTCATCAACCTCTGAAAAGTGGCAGGCACGTTTTGCATTCCAAATTGGGTAACTTTGTATTGATATAGTCCCTCAGGAGACTTCTTTTGCTTTTTCCGACAAAGGGATCTAATAATACCCCTTTAATAAGTTAAACTTAGTCAAGAACCGAGAATTCCCAATGATATCAATTATGTCATCAATCCTTGGGAAAGGAAATTAATCTACCCTAGTGAGAGAGTTTACTTTACGATAGTAGGTGCATAGGCGCATACTACCATCAGGTTTTGGCACTAGTATACAAGGAGATGCCCACTCAGTTTTACTTGGTTACACTAAGCCACTTTCCAGCAGAAACTACCTCCTTGCGTATATAAATCTTCTTACTCGGACAGACTCTATATGGTGCTTGCTTGACTGGCCGAGCATTGTCCTGGAGTACCATGTCATGTTCCACAAGATCACATGGGTGAGGCACATCATCAAAAAGCTGTGAAATTTCCTCAATTAGATTACATACATCCTTACTCAGAGCTGGTGGGAGATGAAAAAGTTTTGAAGGAAGGTCATTCATCACTGCAGAATTAGTCAACTTCACCTTTACCTCTAGTGTAATTTCCTGGGATTCTCCATTTCCAGGTACAGTATCAGTTACGGAGACAGTGCAAACAGACTCTTCACGATCATGATAGGGCTTTAAAAGGCTTATATGTACCATTCTTTCTTCTCCCTGGAGTTGCAATCACATAATTAACACTTCCTACTCTCTTCTTTACTTTGTATGGGCCGCAGAACTTTGCCTGAAGCGGACTTTGAAGCATTGGAAGCAACGCCAATACAGAATCACCAGGATGAAAATCCCTACATTCAGTATTAAAATAATACCTCTTCTTAATTTTATCTTGAGATTTAGCTAAATTACTCATGGCAACCTCTCAACCTTCCTTCAACCTCTCTTTAAACTTCTCTATATACAGATTTAGGAGTAACTGAACACTACTATTTACCAAAGATTCCTTCATCATCTTAACCCATTGGGCACCAGCGCCGCAGCGTATGCGTCGGCAATGTATGTAACGCTAAACCCCAGAGCTGCATAGTGTGCGTCGGCACTGTCACCCTTATTTACTCTTGACCTATGGTAGCTAGAGCATTCCAATTTTTATAGGATATACCTTATGATATTGCCGAACAGTGGCGTTACTCGCAACTCCCAAGTCCAGCCATGCGGGTGAGTACGGGCGGATGGGGAAAGCCAGTTTACCCACCTATCTCACCGCCAATTTCGAACTTATTTACTCTTGTTCTATGGTAGCTAGAGAGTTCAAACTTGTATAGGATATATCTTATGATGTTGCCGAACAGTGGCAATACTTGGCAACCACCAAGACCAGCCGCGGTGGGGAGAGGGACGTGCGGGATGAGGGGGGAAGACAGTTGACCCATTTACTTCGCGAGTGTCTGACCTACCTCGTCGCCTTGCGATGTTGGAACAAGGGGTAGAGAGTGTGCATCGCTCCCCCACTGCTCCCCATGACATAGTTGATTCCCCACCAAGTGGGGAAGAGGAGGAGGAGGAGGAGGATGACCCAGATCACATGGCATTCCTCAAAATTCCGCCAGGCCATCGTAGGGGTCAGAAGAGACGAGCTGAGGATGAGAGGTGTCATGTTGCTTCACAACAACAATTGTGGCGTGGTTCTCTCCCACGCCTGCCTTCACCATCACCTCACCACCTCACACTCTCCCCTCTAAAAATGCAATGTCAAAACCCATATTTCTAAGTAAAAAATGCCTAAAACAATGTGTAAAACTCATATTCTAACTATAAAACATACGATAAAGTATAAAATCAATAAACAGAGTGTGTGAGAGAGGCAAAAGATAAGTGAAAGTGAGTGAAGGGGGAGTCGGATGTTAGTCAGCTGGCCTCGTGTACGTGCGTGCGTCTTGAGCCAAGATGGCTGCTCATCGCCATGGTAACCAGGACGCGTGCGGGCCTTGCCACTCTTCGGCATTTATAAAACTTTAATCTATGTACATATCACACTGTAACTTCACTTACAATGACATTATGTGATACATGTTGCTAATATATGAACTATGAAGGCACACATGATGGTCGGGTGGTGTAAATAACCGTCACTCAAAAATTGGAGGCATCATACATCAGCCATGCTGCCTCACCCAGCTGTGGTGTGGTGGCACGGGAGGTTTGAAGAGACCAGCTGATGGCTGAAGCCCCCCCCCCCCTTAGGACCCCCAAATGACCAAGGTGAGTGTTTTTTTGTCCTTCCTTTCTCCCCTTTTTAAGTTGTTTTAGGGGGGGAAAAAATATCCGTTTTCGGCTGGTCCGAGGACCTAAAGTATACATGTATTATATAATATTATTAGCTGGTGCCCTGTGGGTTAAGAGGTCCCCTAACCTCATGACCAAAGATTAACTCATCCCCGTATGAATCCTGTTCCAAGCAATATTTAGTTAATGAACTCTTTTAAGATTTGATGAAAACGCTCTAAGGCACCTTGACACTCCGGATGGAAGGCTGTAGCCAGACACTATTTGATTCCCAACCCCTGCATCACCTGTTGAAACAACCCTGAAGTAAAGTTGGAATCCCGATCGGACTGCACCACCTGAGGTAAAGAATTTAGTTAAAACCTTAATCACAGCCTTTGAAGCAATATTCCTCAAACATTTTACCTCAGGGTAGCGAGTAGTGGCACACATAATAGTAAGCAAGTACTGATTTCCACTCTTAGCTTTGGGTACCGGACCAATACAATCAATAATGATTTTCTGAAAATGTTCAACCCTGCTCAGGCATATTGGCCCCATATGGGGCAAACAAATATGCGTAAAACAGGTTTTTCGCGAATATTTCACGGCCGGAGGCCGATGGCAAGAAGTTTTGAAGACGAGCAGTCAGTCCGCATCGTCCTACGACTGGGAGAGGGTGTGAGCCGCCGCTCTCTCTCCTCCCCTTTCCTGTACCAACCTGTCCGGTCACCATATGGGGTCCATAATCCCAAATGTGCACTACAAATTTCCCCTTCCTATCGAACTTTTTCTTAGCCCCAGAGTTCTGGCTTGTTGTCATCCAAGACCTTCAGCCATCCCCTCCACAGCCCTGCAACCAAATTAATCCAGCTTATGTAATGTATGAGATATGCCTCACTTTTGTTGACCCTTTTTATATATGACTTAATATTTACAGTAGTGTAATTTGCTCTTAACATAATATTAAGCATTAATTGTAGTTTCTATTGGTAACAAGAAATTTAAAATCCATCAATCAGTTTTCGGGTGAGAGCCGTTTAAAGTGCCGGTCCCCATATGGGGCCACATTGCTAATTTCGCCACACTTCTGGAACATTACCTGAGCAGGGTTAACAACAGGAATGGGCTGAAGTGGTGCAGGTTTGATTGGTTGATTATATTTACCAGTCATTTGACAAATGTGACAAGTTTTACAATACTGAGCCACATCCTTATGCAATCCTGACCAGAAAAAATGCAGAAGTGTTTTATGATGTCTTACAAAGGAAGACAAGCAACAACAGACCTACTGGTCCTTACTAGGCTGTTTGTAAAAAAAAAAAAAAAATCAATAAAAAAAAAAAATAATATTAATAACAAAAAAACTTTGTCACAGCCATCAACTGAAGGGCTTCAGCTCCAGAAAAGCTGTGGTCAGAAACCTAAATTATAGTACTATGTACGATACTAAAATGGTCACATTACTCAGGCACAAACGCATTTTTTTTTTTTTTTCTATGTGATTGAGGGAGGGAAAAGGCATAACTGCCTATAGTGAGTGCCTCCCCCATAGTTGAAAGAGTGACAGGGCCAAAATCAAGGGACGTTCGAGCCAAAATGCCTGGACACACGGAGTTTGAAGCAATTGAAGTCATAGGAAGCGGGAAAAACTGATTCTGGGAGAGAGTTCCAGAGCTCAGCTGTAGAGTAGAAGAAAGTTTGAGAGTAACGTTTCACTCTTGGGTTGGAGAGTTGCACAGAGTAGGGGTGGGATTAAGTTGCAAGACGGGTACCACGTGCCCTACGTAAAGGAGGTGGTATGCACTGGGATAGCTCTGAGGAACACTGATTATTATAGTAGCGATAGAATAGTGAGAGAGATGCAACATTGCGGCGGAGAGAGAGAGATTGCAGAGAGTTGGTGAGTGGACGGGAGTTAATGATACGAAAGGCCCTCCTTTCAACCTTGTCTAGGAGAGCGGTGTGAGAGGAACCTCCCCACACATGTGAATAATACTCAATACAAGGGCGCACTATGCCCCTGTACAGAGCAAGAAGCTGTGCAGGGGAAAAGAACCCCCTAAGGCGGTTGAGCACACTCAGCTTCTGAGAGGCTGCCTTAGCAAGACTGGTAATATGGTCCTTCCAAATGAGAGCAGAAGAAAAAGAGACACCAAGAATATTGAGAGAAGATGAAGGGTTGATTTTTGTATTGTTGAAGAATAAGGGATAGTCCGCTGGAAGATCCTGACGGGTAGATAGATGGAGAAATTGGGTTTTGGAAGCATTAAAGTTAACAAGGTTTTCTCTGCCCCAATTGGAAATAGTATTTAGATCAGAATTTAAGAGTTGTATGGCTTCATTACGTTTGTCGTTGAGAGATTGCTGGCTGGGGCGTTCTGAAAAAATTATTGGAGTAGTGTAAGGTTGAGTCGTCTGCGTATGAATGGATGGGAATTAAGGTACAGTTAAGGAGATCATTAATTTTATAAAAATTAGAAAGAGAATAGGAGATAGGACAGAGCCCTGAGGAACACCAGTGTTTATAGGGTGAGGAAGTGAACAATGGCCATCCACAACCGTGGCTATGGAATGGCCGGAAAGGAAATTAGAGACAAAGGCACAGATGGAGGGATAGAAACCGAAGGAGGGTAGTTTAGAAATTAAAGATTTATGCCAGACTCTATCGAAGGCTTTCGATATGTCTATTGCAATAGAAAATAGTTAGTCATGGGTTTATGGCAAGATATTTGTCAAGGCGATATTTCAATGTTTGGACTGTATGGTACTCTACAACACATCTTGGCAATTTATTCCATAAGTTGACCACTCTGTTGAAAAAGAAGTGCTTCGCTTGCTTCGTGTGAATGAAATGCCTTTCCGACAATTTTGTAGCCAGTATTTATTGCGTAATTTGAGTTATCAAATGTGAAGTACTTATTTGCATCCATATTGTCATGGCCTTTGATAATTTTAAAAACTTGGATTAGGTTCACTCTTATTCTGCGGTTTGTCAAGGTAAATACGTCAAGGACCTCTGTAAGCAAAAGCTACAGTGCAACCAGAACACCACAGCCGGAGTTTATGTCATCCCCTGTGGTGGATGTAACAAACACCATGTCGGTGAAACTGCGTGTGACCTACAAACCAGGCTAGCAGAACACAACACAGCCTGTCGAACTCACCAAACCAGCAATACTTGTGTTATACACAGGGATCTACACACACACATTATGAACTGGGATAACTCCAGATTAGTCATACACGAAGCCGAAAATTACAGAAGAAAGTTTTTTGAGTCTGCAGTTATCCAATTTATCGACACCATTGAACAAAATAGAGGAATGTTTAACCTCGCTGCTCCCCTAACTAAGCTTATTTTACACAAACACAATCATAAACTACCCACCGACATGGTGACAATACAACCACCATAGTTAATTGTCTTTACTGTCCTCTTTAGCTTTAATGCTGGGGTCACACATTCACGTATATGCTCCCGTATGCTCCCGTACGAAGGTTTATTGGTAGTTGGCAACCGAATACGTAAAACGTAAGGGCTTAGTACGCAAAACGTAAATAAAATTGTGTCTAGTCGTGGGGGTTGGTACGCATGGCGGGCGTAGCCACGCTGGTCTTGGAGGTGGATGGTGCGGCCAAGGTCGCCCGGTATGTTTTGGATTTCGAATCAGATACGGGGCTCGCGCTCACGCATGTCAAAAGTCGGGAAAGCATACGTTTTACCTGGCTAGCTGCTACGTCTTACGGGTGCAGCCCCGTAAAACGTAGCAGCTAGACAGGTAAAACGTAAGTTTCTCCCGCCAATCGTACAATGTTCACGTAAAACGGGAAAGTGAAAGTAAGTCCAGCCGCATCTGGCTACACCGCCGCACTGCGTGTTGGCGGGAAGACGCGGCAACGTTGTACGGGGGGTATATAAGAAGGAGCGGGGGACACTCCCGTCATACCTCTCACCACACCGGAGCAGCAAACAACAAGCCAACCCTGCCACCTGCTTGCCACCCTCTGCACCCTGCCCTGCCCTGCTTGCCACCCTTTGCACCCTGCCCTGCCCTGCTTGTCACCCTCTGCACCCTGCCCTGCCCTGCCCTGCCCTGTACCATGCAGAAGAAAGGCGTGAAGAAGGCCAGGAAGGCTTCCCCTGCCACCTCGACATCTGACACATCACCTGGTGACCCCTCTCAGCCCGGCCCCTCCAACTCTGACCCCTCTCAGCCTGGCCCCTCCAACTCTGACCCCTCTGAGCCTGGCCCCTCGACGCCTGAAGATGAAATTGTTCTCGACCTCGGCCCCGATAGTGGAGAGCTCGAGGTTGAAGTGGATGATGAGACTGATGATGAGGAAGAAGAGGAGGAAGAAGTAGAACCTGCACCTACCAACAGCCAGGCTCCAACAAAGAAACGGCGCAGGAAGAAGACGAACGTGATACTAACGGAGGAGACGGAGAGGATGCTGGCTGATTGGATTGAGCTGGATGCGCCTTTCATTTATGACAAGGGGGACCCCAGGCACAAGAACAAGGAACATATAGAGTCTGTATGGGCGGAGAAGGCTGCGACCATGGACCCACCAATGACCGCCTTCGATTTGAAGACCTGGTGGGGATCTCTCCGCTCCAGGTTCGGCCGGCTCAGCAAGTTGAAGAGTGGTGATGGGGCCAAACGACTGACTGAGAGGGAGAAGTGGATCCACAGCATTTTCCACTTCATGAAGCCACACATCTTCCGTCAAAAGAAGCCCCGGTCACTTGGTATGCCTCAGGTACGTTGATATTTTTTATGTTTTCAAACCCTTCCACAGTGACAGTGTCAGTTTTAGGTTATTTTCGTAATTATTTTGCTTATAATGATGCTATTATTGTGTTCAATTTATCGTGTTAAACTTCATATATTTGTTAATGAAACGCATAATAACTCAAACCAGTATATTCATGTTATTTTAAAGGTTACAAGGATGAATGCTTATGTTGAATTTTATTTTAAATGTTATTTACATAAATAAGTACATGTTACTAATTCTACATTCATGTCACAACAGTCTGCTGCCCAGGCTGCAGCACCGGCGCCTGCTGCTGTTCCTGTCCCTGACCGCACCCCAACACCTCATGTCCCAGTCTACGAGGTGGATGACCCCTCTGCCGGCAGTCAGGAAGAGGAGGACACACCCCCAGCCATCGCCCAGCCTGCACGGAAGGTGAAGAAGGGGAAGCCTCCTGATGCTGTCCCTTCAACGTCAACACACGGGACCCTGGAGCAAGTGAGTAGAGAAAATATTAGTTACATTGTTCATTGGTGGCACCCCCTTGCAATTCCATGCTATTATTAGATAAAGTGTTTCTGTTTCCAAAGTTATTACAATAACATAAATTAATAATAATACTAAAGATGTCATGATTTCACACCATACTATCGACAATAACTTTGAACATATTTTGTTCCCAGAATACCACAACATTTCATTGGTTAAAATAAATTTGTTGTCAAATATGAAAATATTATGTTTCGTGTGTTTAATGTTCTCTTGTTTCTTGTTCAAGGTCCTCGTGAATTCTGAGAAGCTGCGCCAGAACCTGGGTCAGGCGTTCGATGTGGTCGAGGACCAGGACCATAAGTATTGGCGCTACTCCCTGGAGGGCATGGTGAAAGACTGTGTGGGGCTGCCTCCAGCTTATAACACCACACTCAAGTTGGAACTGTTGGCAGCCATCGACCGGTTCAAGGTTGCCCATGCGGAGGGAGTGCCCCGGCCTGGTCCGGACCTCTTGCTCCACGCCCACAGGAGCTTTGGCTTTCCGGCGCCCCTACCCCAACCCGTGGCACAGCAGCATCCGACAGTGATGTACCAGGGCACTCCGGTAACCACCCTGCCTCATCCCACCCTGTCGACCCAGCCCCAGCCTGGTCTTGGGGGCATCGTGCTACCTGCACACCAGGTTGCAGCCTTGAAGTCGTTGCTGGTGCAGCCACCTGTAACAACACCCCCTCGCCAATTCGTCCCGCCTACTGCCTCCACACCCAGCCAACCGTCTTTCGACCTGGGGCAGTTTGGCAACACATTCCTAGAAATGCTGACGGCTCAAAAATCACCTGCACCTGTCATTGTAGGTACGCCTGTGTCTGCCATAGATCCCCTGAATGAGACACAGGAGATCCCCAAGCATTAAGCATACCCTCTGTATGTATATATATATAAATGTTAATGTGTATTTGTTAAAAATATATGTATTTGTGTAATGACGTGTGTGTTTCTATTTCCAATATTTTATCATAATTGTTGATTAATAAGATGACAAATAAAATCTATAATGAAAGTAATGAGCATACAAAATAAATAATTCATTTAAACGCAATAATGATAATATGGTTAATACTAATTATGAAAATCATTGATGGACAACTTACATTAAATATAACTGTTAGACATAAAGTACAAAACAAAGGTAACATGGAAAACATAGCAAAATTGAATGCAATTAGAAAGTCAGAGATGTAAAATTAAATAAGCATAGTACAATTTAAGTACACATATAATTTAAACAAAATAGGAAGAACATGACACATTAGAGAAAATGCACTTTCAAAGATACAATTACAATACAAAGCAAACTAGCAAAGCCTCGATGTATTTAAAAGTAAATGTAACTCACCTAAATCCGGTCATCCTGCCAAGCCACAGATCCTTGAGGGGAATTGAAGTAGGTCTTGAGGTAGTTGCGTTGAGCCTTGGCAAGCATGGTTGCAGTGTTGCGGGTCACGGGTGGGATGTTGTTTCCTACAGGTGGGTCAGTCCTCCAGGCGGCAGGTATGAGTTGGTGGGTGTGTGGGTCCTCTTGATCTACCTCTGATTGGGGTGGGCATCGGCCTCGTAGGATGTTGTGCAGAATGCATGAGGCCAACACAACAACCTCTACACATTCAGGTTTTAGAGATATTGCAGTGTGGAAAACCCGGAAGTGGTTGGCAAGAATGCCAAAGGCGTTCTCTACCGTCCGGCGGGCCCTGCTGATTCTGTAGTTGTATATTCGTTCCTGCTTCGTGAGGGATCGTAGGGGGTAGGGCTTCATCATGTAGGCGCGCAGAGGGAATGCATCATCACCTACTAAGAAGTATTCCGTGGGTGGTCCAGTTGGGTCGGTAGAGATGACCTCGGCGGGTGGCAGATTTGCGTCCTGTTTCTCAAGCAAGTTAGACAGACTGGTGTGTGCAAAGCCACCACCATCAGACTCTGACCCTATGGCACCAACGTCGACGTATATGAACTTGTAGTTGGAGTCAACAATTGCCATCAGGACAATGGAAAAAAACTTCTTGTAGTTGAAGTAATATGTGCCACCAAAGTTTGGGTTTCGGATCCGTATGTGTTTGCCATCAATGGCTCCTACACAATGCGGCAGATTCCATCGTTCCTCAAAGCCGCTGGCAACCTCCTTCCATGCAGCAGGCGATTGTGGCGTCTTGATCTCCTGATCTCCGTAGACAGAAATGATGGCCTGGCAGGTGTCGGGAACAATTTGGCTGATGGTGTTGTGGGCAACACGAAAGTTGTATTGCAGGCTCTTATATGAATCACCCGTAGCGAGGAAACGTAGGGTGATGGACACCCGCAGACCAGGAGGAATGGGGTTCTGCCAGAATGTAGGTTTCCTCTGAATGAGGGGTGTGACACGTTCCACTATCTCATCAAATAGTTGTTTGTCTACCCGGGTGAAGTTTTTGTACAGTTGTGGACATTCTGTGGCCAACTCTTGCATCAGCTTCTCATAATGGCCATGTTCAGGCCTTCGTTGTAGATATGGCCACACCCACACTGTCCTCTTGCTCCTTTCCTTCTTCTTCTCTTCTTCTTCTTCATGGATGTGGTTTGCTATTGCAAGCAGTTCTAACATTTCTATGTAGGAAATGATCCATTGAATGAGCCGGGTGTTATGCCTGTTCTCCGGTTTGATTAGGGAGTTCACCATCTTGAACTCCTCCAGGATGTATTCCGCGATGTTCTTCATGGTGCCGAGTCAGGAGGGGGAATGGGAACGTTGTGGCCAGCCATGCCCTTTTCTAGTTCCCAGATTCCAACCAAGACATACGTGTTTGACAAAGACTGTCTTTGTCTGTGTTTGGACAGACGGGGTGTGCCTACGATTGTCCGGACACGGTCCACGTAATGCCTACAAACTCACAAGACGTACGGCCTCAGCTACGTAGGTCTTGTGGGGGCGTGGCCATGGGCGTGGCCCGTGTTCCCGTAAATCGGGCAGCCCAGGCGGACTAACGGGGACATGCTTACGCAAGTCGCAAGCACGTACGTAGCTCCATACGACTACATTACGTCTGACGTAACACTGGCCCCGTTACGGTACGTATGTCGGGAAGTGCAATAGTCTTCCTCTATACGGGCGTACATGGCTGGACTACGCCCGTCATTACACAAAATTGGCGATCACGCCTGACGGGAGCATACGGGAGCGATATACGTGAATGTGTGACCCCAGCATAAGACTCACTTTTATGTTTAATATCATGATTTACACACAGTATACTACTTTGCATCTATATGATATTTTTGTTTTGTTTTTGTTTTTGTTTTTTTAAACGTGTATATGTTTTGTTTCCATTTTTATATAATAATAATAATAATAATAATAATAATAATAATAATAATAATAATAATAATAATAAACGGTTTATTAACCCGGGAACTGCGGGGAGACTCTTAAGAGTTCCCCCGGCGGACTGCGGGGATACTCTTAAGAGTGAGTGAAAAAAAAAATCAACTTTTGACATCGAAATTTTTATTATTTTTTTTATTTTTATTTTTATTTTTTTTTTTATTTTTTGGCCCCTGGGCCATGCTAAATCTCAGTCCTCTAGCTCCCCTCCTTCCCCACTTTCCTCCTCTCCTTCAGTTATCACCTATTTTCCCTGTTATTCCCTTATTCTGAGGTATATTTTCGTGCTAACATTAGCGAGTTGCAAGCAGGGTGTTGTCATCACTGATGGCAAGCGAGTGCAAGAGAGAGAGAGAGAGTATCGATCGACTGTGTCTCAGTGGCCTTGGGGGAAATTGGCGGGAAAGCAGCTTGCCTCACCCATACATTATACAACTCGCGGGCTATATCTCCGATTTTGACCATCCAAACGCTGTTTTCACTCGTTTTATTGTTGTTTCAGGTTAATACCTTTATAATCAACCCATAATAGGCGCATATGGATAAGTATTAATGCTATTAACACCTTACGAGCGGCCTATGCGGTTTATTTATGTGTACCGCACAGCGGGGTGTTTTTAGCCAAAATAGGGCTGTTTACGTGATCATTTTCATGCCTAAATAAGACCCAGAACGTAAAACAAGTACCTATCCCTGAAAGGGCATAAACAGAGCTTTCGAATGACACCATAACGATCCTTGTATGATGGATAGTTTTCTTGCAATAACCGTGCAACGCGAGTGCAAAAAGCAGGTAATTCGGTACTTTCGGTACATAATTGAGTATGTAGCGAGTGAGAGAGGGAGGAGGGAGCTGAGATTTGTGTCAGTAGGTTCGCCGCGGTGGTCTGGAGCAGTCATACGCTCGCTAGTCTCCTGCCACCACTTGTCTCTCTCTCTCAGCCACATTACGTGCTGAAATTGCCACTCGAGTTATGTCGAGCGCCGCCACATAGTCCAGCTTTATTTAACTCGACTTATGTTGCTCGCCGCTAATTATGGGTTAATGGTACAATGAATATTTTAGTGACGGAAACACCTCAAATACATGCGCACAGGGAGAGGTGTCTAATTACCCCCATGCGCACTTCAGAGGTTAAAGAATGGCAGCCTGATGAGCTGAAAATACACATTTTACAATTTAGTGGATGGACATGAGATGTACAGATATGAAAATGGTAAGCTCAGTTTACAATATGTGAGTATAATATACTTAAAATTTAAAACACAAAAATACAATAATGATGCTAATGCAAAGTACAAATGATCATAAATTAACCATGAGAGTAAGTGATATACAGTACATATACACATTTATTTTACTTATATATATACAGAACATACATATATACACATACGTACACACATACATACGCATACATATACATACATATATACATACATAAGAATATAAGAAAATGCAGTAAGTGCGCAAATGCTCGTATGCATAAACGCTCACGTACGCAAACAAACATACATACATACAAAAACTTTGCTGGTAGAGTCAGGTGAGACTAATAATAGGAGCTAAATCCTCAGGAGAGATTAAATGAAGGAATTGGAAAAGGGTTAGGTGCTTATGCTAGTCTGTATTTGTATAAGTGTGTATATGTGTCTATGTAATTATATATGTATGTATATGAGTGTTTATGTAAATGTATAGGTATGTATATGTGTCTTTAAGTGTGTATAATGTATGTCTAGGTATACTGTACATGTTTATGTTTGATAAGTGTAGTGATATGTGCTGTATATGCATACGTGATGTTTTTGACCATGTGTGTATATGTATGGTTGCATGCGTGTATCTCTCTCTCTCTCTCTCTCTCTCTCTCTCTCTCTCTCTCTCTCTCTCTCTCTCTCTCTCTCTCTCTCTCTCTCTCTCTCATTATCAGGTGTATTATTATTAGTAGTAGTAGTAGTAGTATTTGTATTATTATTATTTATATTACTAATAGTATTTTTTATTATTAGTGTTATGTGTTTTCTTTTTGTATTATTATTATTATCATTACCTGTGTTATGATGTTATTATTTATATAAATATTATTGTAGTCAATACTATTAATATTATCTGCATATCACAGTTTACCTCTTTCCATTCTATCTCTCCCTCTCACTCTTGCGCTCTCTCTCTCTCCCCTTTTAATCTGCCTTTGAAGAACTCCTCCCTTCTTCTTTAAGCTTTTCACACCTACCCTCTAAATGCCTTAACCCCTTGTTTTCGTTTTACAATTAACTAATCTCTACCATACTTAAGCCTCTCTCTCTCTCTCTCTCTCTCTCTCTCTCTCTCTCTCTCTCTCTCTCTCTCTCTCTCTCTCTCTCTCTCTCTCATTTTTGTCGTGTTTATTTTCATTTGTCTTGTAGTATTTGTACTATTTTATGTTTGTATTATTGTATATTATATATATTTTATGTTTGTATTATTGTATATTATATATATTTTATGTTTGTATTATTGTATATTATGTATATTTTATGTTTGTATTATTGTATATTATATATATTTTATGTTTGTATTATTGTATATTATGTATATTTTATGTTTGTATTATTGTATATTATATATATTTTATGTTTGTATTATTGTATATTATATATATTTTATGTTTGTATTATTGTATATTATGTATATTTTATGTTTGTATTATTGTATATTATATATATTTTATGTTTGTATTATTGTATATTATATATATTTTATGTTTGTATTATTGTATATTATATATATTTTATGTTTGTATTATTGTATATTATATATATTTTATGTTTGTATTATTGTATATTATATATATTTTATGTTTGTATTATTGTATATTATATATATTTTTGATGAGGGACGTTTTCAACAACTTCATTGTGATTAACATTTTGCACTACGTATGTAGTATGTATGTATATATATGTGTATGTGTGTGTGTGTGTGTGTGGAGGTATGTATAATGTGTGTTTGTGTGTATGTATATACAGTATATGTATGTGTTTGCTTTTTTATGCATTTTGTATGTATGAGTATATGTATGTGTTTGTAAATTATGTATGTATGTGCATTTATTTGTGCTTATTTCTTTATGCGTTTGTGTGTACATTTCTATTTATACATGTGTGCATTTCAGCTGTCTATACCTTCCTGTTTTTATATTATTGCTATTACTGTATGATTGTACATGTATATGTTCAGTTATGTTTGTGCTATGTACTCTCTTTAGCCTTTACTTGTAAAAACTGCTCACCCATCTTTTTTCAACCTAATCTCCACTGTCCCTTTTACTTGACCGAACTAACATGTAACTCCAGGGTCTTTTTACTTTGCTTAATTAACTTTTTGGCTTTGCGTCGTAGTTCTTCAAATTTCACCCGTTCTTTGTCATTTTGTGAGGATTTTAATCTATCATGAGCGATCTTTTTAACATGAAAGCAGTCTGAAATCTCTATATTCCGCCATTTATGCTTATCATTATGGTCTGTACGCCGTATTTTCGATGGTATGCAGTCTTGCACTGCTTCTAAGTATGTGATCATGAAAAATTCTCATGATGTTTTTATGTTCTTATTGTTAATCAGAAAGCTCCAGTCAGTTTCTTTAAACATTGATCGAAGTTTTTAAAAGGTTGCTTTCTTGAAATTAGGGACTTTCTCGATGCTGCTATTTGGTTCATTAACATTAAACTTTAAATTGAAAGTTATCATATGATGGTGGTCGCTGTTACTGAATTCATCACCAACATATAAACTCTCTACCAAGTCTTCTTTTATTGCGAGTACAAGGTCAAGTACATTATTACCACGGGTCGAAGATTGGACAAATTGAAGAACTGAACTTTGTTGCAAGTTGGCATAGAGGTCGTGTCTGGAGTGTGAAGTAAGCTTATTGCCCTCTTTAGTCACAGGGAAATTAAAATCGCCATGAATTACGGTATCTTGTATGTTGGTTATTTCTGCAATTTGTTCGTAAATTTCACTGCCAGTTTGCACTGATTGAGCTTTGGGTCTGTATAATAAAGTTACTGTTATTTTAGTTTCTTGGATATAATTTAACCCCTACTGTACCGGAGGATACAGTAATAAAAGTCCCCCCCAGTCCCAAGCAATGTGGCCAAAATGGCAAGATAGAACAACCTTCCACCTCAAGAGATGAAGGAAGACTGGCTCTCCCAGCCTTCAGTGAGTTTTATATAAGCTGAGAAGTGTTGCCATATCGAGAGCAGTGCTCAAATGGTCGTGGTACCAGGCACAGCCTGATACAGGCAGTTACAAGGAAAGTACATTACTAACTGCTCCCAGGCGTCGCTGGGACTGGGGAGTGACTTATCTACTGACGGCCGGTAGCCGTTGCTAGGATTGGACGGGTTAATAGTACAAAAGATATATCAATATTCGCAATTTGAGGTTTTGACATTAAGACAGGGTTAAGACTTTCCTTGATAAAAAACAGAACTCCTCCATTTTCATTGATTCAATTTTTCTCAAACATTGTATAACGAGGAGGTGTATATTCAGCTAAAAAGTCCCTGTCTTCCGTATTTAACTAAGATTCTGTAATGCCGATTGTCATAATATTCTGTAAACACGATTGCGTATGGTACGAGTATTTACATAGAACACCTTAACCCCTACTGTACCATAGGGTACTAGCATAAATGTAACCCCCAGGCCCCAAGCAATGTGGCCAAAATGGCTTCAGAGGCAAGATATAACAACCTCCCACCTCAAAAGATGGAGGAATACTGCCTCTCCCAGCATGTGAGGGCTTGGATATAAGCTGAGAAGTGTTGCCAAGGTCTTAGAGCAGTGCTCAATCGTTGTGGTACCAGGTACTGCCTGATACTGGCAGTTACAAGGATAGTATATTACTGATGGCTGGCAGCCATCACTAGGACTGGGGAGTGATTTAGCTACTGACGGCTCTCTGCCGTCGCTGGTAATGAACGGGTTAAGAGTATTAGAGTTAACATAAGAACATAAGAAAATGGGAGTCTGCAGAAAGCCGATTGGCCCAAGCAAGGCAGATCCCAGTTAGATGTTACTGACTGCTCATTGTCCGAATTTCCGGTTCATATTTGACTGCATCGTTCAGCAGAAGGCCGAGACGTGCAGCTCCTACTTCGTTGAGATGGACGCCGTCTACTGAAAACAAAGATTTATCATAGTCAAAATTACCCCACGTGTCGACAAAACCGATGTCTTCCTCCCTGCAGAGGTTGGCAAGTCGGCGACTTGTACTGGTGACTATGTTGTAGAATCGGTTTTCTACATCAATCCGGGGAACAATGCCTGAAGTTATGATTTTTTAGACTTTTCCTTGTTGGACCTGATCAGCCGCCGATACTTGCATAGTAGTTCTTCTGACCGCGTCCGTTGGACATTGTTAGATCCAACGTGGATGACGTATGTACTGTTTGTGGGGGCGAGCCTGGACACCTCGTCCACGGCTGTAACAACGTCGTCCACACCGCCACCCGGGATACAGAAACACTTTCTGATCCTGGGTGCCCTGGCGCAGAACTACGCTAGTTGGCCACGGACCATGGAGTCACCCATAAGACGAACTTCTTCTGTTTCCTCTTCTTCGTCAGTAGAAAGAATCCTGAAGCGGTTTTGCCATGTTATGGGGATAACTTTCCTGGTACCGGTACTGCGACACATATAGCTTCTCATTAAGCGAAAGTCATTAATATTTTCTGGAACATTTGAGGCAGCTGCTGCTGCGGCTACCAGTACTGTATGCACTGGAATGGTGGCGGATAACATCGTAGTAGTTTCTTGGGCCGAGGGAATTCTTAGGATGAGTGTGTAAAATTCTTGAAGAGATTCCACCTTCGTAATCAGGGCATCGATCCTGCGGTGAGCTGCATTCAATTCATCCACCATCTTCTCTCAGAGCTGGCAGATTCTACAAATATAGACATTAGTATCGACAAACATACCTACTGGAACAACTTGTGCAGGCTCGTTGCAGTACCATGACAATTTAATCACAATATGCCTGAAAATCACAATAATTTACTCTACAAATATGACACGATTAAAGCCTGAAAATCACAAATGTTTATGTTAGCAATACGATACAATTAAAGCCCGAAAATCACAAGAATTTTTGTTAGCAATATGATACAATCAAAGCCTGAAAATCACTAAAATTTACCAAATCATGAAGGTCTGTGAGAGAGTCTTTGAGGGTTTGATCAGGCAAATCATCTCCATTGATGATATGCAGTTTGGTTTTTATGCAAGGACGGGGTACAACCGATGCTATCTTCATAGTCAGGCAGATACAGGAAAGATACTTACTAAAAGGCAGGGATCTTTACTTTGTGTTTGTAGACCTGGAGAAGGCCTTTGACAGGGTGCCTAGAGATGTTGTGCAGTGGGCTATGAGGAAACTTGGTGTGGAAGAGTGGCTGGTGCATATGATAATGAAGATGTATGAGGATTTGCGAACTGCGGTGAGGGTGAAAGGTGTACTGAGTGATGAGTTCACAGTCCGTGTTGCCAACACGGTGTTGGAGTTGATCAGGGTTCAGTGTTAAGCCCCCTCCTCTTTATTATGGTCCTGGAGGCACTGTCTAGAGTTTTAAGTTGCGGACTGGACTCCCGTGGTAACTGTGTTATGCAGACGATTTAGTCCTAATAGCTGACAATATGGAAGATGGAGAGAGGGCATGGCGAGCAAGGGCTTAAGAGTCAATATTAACAAAACCAAAGGTTATGCATTGTAGATTGAGATGAGGCAATGTGGAAACGAGCGGTGCATACCCATGTGCAGTGTGTAGAAAGGGTGTGGGCGGTAATTCAATTCGATGTAGCATCTGTCCATGTTGGGTATACCATGGGAGTAAGCGCTGTAGTAGAATAAAAGGATCCCTGCCGAAGGATAAGTCAGAAATAGAGAAATTTGAGTGAATAGTGTGCAAAGGTGAGCTTGTGTTAAGTGATGATCCTGTGGCTGTGAACTTTGGAAATGAGTCATTGGAGCTGGTGGACAAGTTTTGTTACCTAGGAGATACCATCTCTGCCGGTGGTGGGGCCGAGGCTGCCACTGTCGCTAGAATTAGATGTGGCTGGGGGAAGTTCAGAGAACTGCTGCCAATTCTGACCATGAAAAGAATGCCTCTCCCCCTGAAGGGAAAGGTGTATGCATCATGTGTTAGAAGTGCAATGACGTATGCCTCAGAAACATGGGCCGTTAAAGTAGAGGATGTCAACAGAATGGAACGTAATGAGATGAGAATGGTGAGATGGATGTGTGGGGCCAGGCTGCAGGATAGAATAACAAATGATGAGTTGAGGAGACGTTTAAGTATAAAAAGTATAAGCGAGGTGATGCGTACAAGTAGACTGGGATGGTATGGACATGTGGAGAGAATGGATGAACAAAATTGGGTGACAAAATGCAGGTCTGTGATTGTGGAGGGAGCTGCACCAAGGGGTGGACCAAAGAAGACCTGAGATCGGACTATACGTCCCGATCTCAAATCCAAAAACTTGACAAGTGAAGCCGCCCTTAACCCGGCCAGCCCCAGCGACGCGTCTGACGAGTCACCTATGTATGTAACGCCAAAGCCCAGCGACTCGCCTGACGAGTCACCCTTTTAGCTCAGTCGTAAGGCTCAGAGTGGCTCTACCTAGAGGGCTCAGATTTGTATGGGAACTGTGTAAGTATCCCACGCACCCATGCCGATGGTTGAAAACTCTCAATGTCCAACCGCGTGCGCGTGAGCGCACAAAAACATGTTTTTTGGGGGAAATTGCCTTCAATTTTTTACTCCTGTAAAATCCGTTTTCGGGGGCTCTGTAGGACCATTTTTTGAGCTTTTTGATCGGTTTTTCGTGGTTTTTCCTTCATTCCTAACCCATTCGCTATTGTTTCTGGAAAAAAAAACTATTTTCAAAACCGGATGGGTTCTGGTGGTACATTTATTAATAACTAGCTGGGGCTCGACGGGTTAACAGGGTTGCCTGAAACGCCGCTATTAGGACAAAAGACAAACTGCACATATGTGTGGATCACTCAATCTTGAAATGTTATGTATGTATGTATGTATTACCAATATGATACAATCAAATCCTGAAAATAACAAAAATTTACATTAGCAATATGATACAATTAAAGCCTGAAAATCATAATTTTTTTTAGCAATATGATACAATTACAGTCTGATTTGTTCTTTTTTTACGTTAGCAATAGGATATAATTAACATCTGAAAATAAAAACAAATTATGTTACCAATATGATACAATTACAGCCTGAAAATCACAACAATTTACGCTAGCAATATGATACAATTAATGCCTGAAAATAAAATAAAATTACGTTAGCAATATAATACAATTAATGCCTAAAAATCACAACAAATTATGTTCGCAGTATGACACAGTTAACCCGTACTGTACCGTAGGATACAGTAATAAAAGTCCCCAGCAGTCCCAAGCAATGTGGCAAAAATGGGAGGAGAGACCACCTATCCACCTCCAAAGATGAGGCAACACTGGCTCTGTCACCTTTAGTGGTTCTCATATAAGCTGAGAAGTGTTGCCAACGCGGGAGCAGTGCTCAAAAGGTCTTGGTAACTGGTACAGGGTTGTACAGGCAGTTACAAGGAAAGTACATTACTGACAGATATATACGTCGTCGCTGGGACTGGGGAATTACTTATGTTACAAATGACTTTTGACAGTCACTGTAAGTAAGGTACAAAGGAGTACAAAGGAAATCAAACAACAACAGATCTAGTGACCCTTCTAGGTTGCTTGTCCTCCAAAACACTGAGGATCAAGTGTCCAAACAGTGGTTTAGAGTGGGTAAGGGAACATTGGAAAGGGAAATACTGCCCTGGAACTAATGTCCGTGGCAGGATTAGGAAGTTAGTAGGGGACAGATGGGTTAGTAACTGAGGGGGGGATAAAATAAAGTTATTCATTTACAAACGCAGTCAGTCGCGGGTTTGATGCGAGATATTTGTCTAGGCGGAGTTTAAATGAATCAACGGTGATGCAGTCTATAACGTTTCGGGGAAGCCCATTCCACAAGTTGACAACTCGATTGAAGAAGAAATTCTTAGATTCGTGTGAGTTAAAAGATTTACCAATAATTTTGCAACCGTTTCCCCGCGTGTAATTAGATTGGTCGATAGTGAAGTACTTACTACAGTTCATATTGTCGATGCCTTTGATGATTTTGAACACTTGAATTAAGTCACCTCTTAATCTGCGCTGGGTTAAAGGAAATAGATTTAATTCTCTAAGACGCTCTTCGTATGGTTTGTTCTTTAGGCTAGGTATCATTTTGGTAACTCTACGTTGAACTCGTTCTAGCTTGTTTATATCTTTTTGGTAATAAGGGCACCAGGATTGAACGCAGTATTCCAGAAGAGGGCGGACTAATGAATTGTAAAGGGTTAGGATAACTTCTTTGGATTTATGCTCAAATGACCTGCCTATAAAGCCAATTATTTTGTTTGCCTTCTTAACAACTTCTGAACATTGTTGACTCGGTTTTAGGTTACTCGATATTGTTACTCCCAGATCGGTTTCTCTGTTTACATTCTTAAGCTGAGTGCCATTCATCGAATAGTTTGCTTTCTCATTTAGGTATCCGATATGTAGTACTTTACATTTATCCGCATTGAAACTCATTTGCCAAATTTGGGCCCAACATGACAATTTATCTAGATTGTGTTGCATATCGTCAACTTGTTCTTTTGAGAGTACGCTATTTGCAATTTTTGTATCGTCAGCAAATTTTGAGATTGTACAGGTGAGACCCTCATCTATGTCGTTGATGTAAATTAGAAAGAGAATTGGTCCTAGTACCGATCCCTGGGGTACCCCGCTACTTACATTGGTCCATTTTGATGCCTTACCGTTTATGACTACTCTTTGCTTTCTGTCGCTGAGCCAATTTTCTATCCATTTCAACACACCGTCTTGTATTCCATGCGCTTTTAGTTTTAGCAGTAAACGTTTGTGGGGAACTTTGTCAAAGGCCTTTTGAAAATCAAGGTATATAATATCTACAGCTTTACTCTCATCGTAGAGGTTGAGGATATCGTGGAAGAAGTCTAAGAGGTTTGTTAAACAGGAACGTTTTTTACGAAAGCCGTGTTGAGTATCTTTAAGTATGTTATTTTCCTCTAAGTGATTTACGAGTCTGTCTCGTATGACCGTTTCTAGCATTTTACATACAACTGAGGTTAAGCTAATTGGACGATAGTTACTGGGTAGGGATTTGCTGCCTTTTTTGAATATCGGTGTTACGTTGGCTAGCTTCCACTGATCGGGCATAGTTCCAGACTGCAAGGATTTATTGAATAGTAATGTCAGTGGTTTAGAGAGCTCATCCTTAGCTTCCTTTAGAACTCTAGGCGAGATTGTATCAGGTCCAGGCGTTTTATTTACCTTGAGTTTATCTAAACAATTCAATACTTCTCTCTCTGTAACGGTGATATTGCTTAGAACATCTGAATTATCAATCTGAATCGGCGATGGTGTAGGGATATCACTGAGGTCTTCTGTTGTAAAACTGATGCAAAGAAGGTATTGAGGGCATTACTCATTTGTTCTTCGTCTTTGGTGTATTCTCCATTTTCATCGACTAACGGTCCAACAGTTGAAGTAACGACTTTTTTCTTTCTGATATAACTATAGAATTCTTTCGGGTTTGTTTTACTTTGATTCGCAATATGTAACTCTAAGGTCTTTTTACTTTGCTTAATTAACTTTTTGGCTTTGCGTCGTAGCTCTACAAATTTCAGCCGTTCTTCGTCATTTTGTGAGGATTTTAATCTATCATTAGCAAATTTTTTAGCAAGCAGGCAGTTTGAAATATCTTTATTCCACCATTTGGGCTTATTATTATGGCCTGGACGCCGAGTTTTTGATGGTATGCAGTCTTGCACTGCTTTTAGGTAAGTGGCTTCGAATAACTTCCAAGATGTATTTATGTCGTTATTGTGAATTAAAAAGCTCCAGTCAGTTTCTTTAAACATAGCTCTAAGTTTATGGAAGTTTGCTTTCTTGAAATTAGGGACTTTTTCGATGCTACTATTTGGTTCGCTACTAGTAAACTTTAAAGTGAAAGTTATCGTACGATGGTCGCTGTGAAGGTGATAAAGGTGATAAAGATTAGGAAGACGTACTAATTGACGGTCCTATATTTCTTATAAGGGTTAACTATTAACTCCAAGCAAGGATGACTAAAGGTGTCGATGTCCTTATGAGTTCATATGTTATGTTGTAGTTAACCATATTAGGGGGGACGTTTTGAGATACGTTCCTAATAGGTTGGTTGTAGATTGAAGTGTAGGTTGATCTCAGCTCTCGTCTCTGCTCGTTGATTGATAGATATATGATAGATATGTTATCCTATCTTTACTTTAGTTAAAGTAATGCTGCCACCGTTAACGTCTTTTAAACCTAATATATATAATATTTATACTTATAGGCAAAAGGTAAAATTAAAGGAATGTTTGGTATCCAAAACCAACTTTGATATTTATTCAAGTAACAAATGAAATAGATATACAGATGTACTAATATACTGTATAAGTAAGAGAGAATTCCCTATATTGAGAGGAATCTCTGGGCTATGTTCTCGGGCCCGTTGCTAATGTCTATCTACCAGCTCACCTTCCCACCTAGCCTCACTACCTACCTCCCAACACACCTCTAGAGCGGAAGGAAATTTACACCACTCCTTCCGGTCATAGGATGAGGGCATGAGAGAGAGACACAAATGCACGTTGGCTTAAATGGCGTGAGAACGGTTTCTGACTCATGAGTTTTAGAAGGGGGGAGTTACAAAGAGTTACAATGAATACCCCCTCAGAATGTATAGTTACCTGCATAAAGATCATTCATAGCAAGTATACTACCTTAAAATTATGTGAGAGATGAAAATAATTATTGCATATTAAATAGTACAATCGTGAGATGTAATACGCCCTCACTAAAATATTACTTGCGTACCCACCGCAAGGCAGATACTTAAAAGTATGTGAGAGTAAAAACATTTTTTTTAGATAAAGACTAAACAAAAATCAGTTGAAGAAAAAAATCAAAAGTGGAATGGAAATTTGCTAAGTATTTTGTTAATAAAAAATAAAGGTATAGTAAAATTAGAAAGAACGGATTAAAAATTGAACAAAGCAAACACGATTGCTAAGACAATGAACAAAAACAAAATTGCAAAAGAAAAATACTATAGGTATTATCTCTAAACAAATTCCAATAAAAACAAACAAAAACAAAGACATATAATAATGAAGTTTGCTGTAAATCGATTAACAAAGCAAAGAAAAACAGACTTATACAAGGTAAAAACTAAAATAAAATAGCTGCAAGCAAAAGCAAAATTAAATCCTATGTAAAATAATATATAATACTGCAGGAGAAATAAATGAAGTCCTACTTAATAGGATAAAATAAAAATAAAATAAATAAACACAAGTCCACTTGGGTTAGACCCGTGGTGCGTAAATAAATAATATCCAAGTGTGTATAAAAAAAACATGAAAACCTTCCTTTGATAAAACCAAATTAAAACCGGATTTAAAATAAATGGAATAAACATCTTATCTATAGGAACATGATATATATCAATATTAAACACAGCAAGCCACATCCCGAGGTGTGTAATATAATACATTCCTATTCTGAAAAAAATGCACTTTGCAAATAAAATCACATAGCAAAATCGAATAAAATTGTAATAAATCTTTTCAACCGGGAGCTACCCGTTTCCAAAATAATGCATTTCCTATGGCCAATCTTAAAATATAGAATAAAATCACACACTCGTCGAAGCAAAAACCAGATTCAACTTAGTGTACAATTAATTCCAAAATAAGTACATTAAATCCACAAAAAAAAAAAAAAAAAAAACGATTTACAATAGCCTGCACACCATAATGAAAGACAGACAAAAACTATCAACAAAATTAAACCACTATGGGCAACTAATGTCACCATAAAAAAAAAAAACAAAAAAAAAAAAAATCGAAAAAAAAAAAAACACGCTTAGGCCTATAAGTTAATTCAAGTACCGTTCACACAGATATTAACAAACAAACTCCTACATTTTATTTTATCATAGAATCACACACATAAAATTCCTAACAAGGAAATACATTTATATACATGTTTTCTATGTGCTCCATAGAACACCACTAAAGAAATATATATTCTTATTAGTAGACCGGATTTTTTTTTTAAATTGCTCTTATCAAGATGAAAAAAAAAATCCAAGACCACTATACTTTTCAACAAAATAAGTCAAACATCTCATATTTCACAAAATATGCCCTCATTCCAGACATTAAAAATAATATTTTATTAGATGGACGAACTCACATGCTCTAAAAAAATCCACAAATATCTCTTTTCAATGAAATAAGCCAAAACAGTGAAATCAAACATTTATATTAGATAAACTATAGCCAATGTTTCATGAAAAATATACTAAATAATAGATTGTTTTAATCTGTCTGGGGCCCCCCCCCCCCAAAAAAAAAAATGAAAATAACATCTCACTATTTCAATGAAAATCATTGTGAACTCTACGGAAATTAAACGTATGAATTCAAATCGAGTAACCTGTCAAACTTGAAGAAATAAAGATTACTTAACTGGACCCAATTGTACAGTAAGCTAACTCGTTATAAAACAATGGAAAACACAAGACTAAAATATCCTGTGATACAACAAAAATTAACTCTAAATAAACGTGAGGGGAAAATACTTTCAACTTAGGAAATATCCTCATAAACAAAAATATTGCCACAATATTAGCGAACGAAAATTTACCGAAATATACAGCCCTTGACTGTAGCCAATAGGCAGACACGAATACACTTAAGGGGAGACTCCAGGATGATTTTTATCTCAGCTTCTATAAGAGACTCATTGCTGGCCTTTTGCCACATGTACCGTCATGGTGTAACATTGACTCGATGAGAAAATCAGCTCTCTATGTATGTGCGCGCGCGCATGAGCGCAGAATTTCACAAACAAGTATTAACTCACTGAAGTTTTCCAAATTTCCCCCAATTTTGGCATGGCGTATCCTACCAGCATCCCCTACAAAGTAGCGTCAGCTTTCTCCCCTATAAATAATAGAAGGTGGTGAACAAAAATATTTTATACCATTAGTTTGGGGTAGAGCTGAAATGTGACTTTCAACGGGTCATATCTCCTAAATTTGCGGGAAATCGCCGAAAAAACGACGAGAGAATGTTCTTTTATATGCCAATTTGCTGTGGTTAGATGGGGAATGCATTTGGGCAATACCAAATCCAGTTAATAGACTCGTTAGGGCCAAAAAGTAATTACTAGCAATTTAATTTGTAACCTTCAGAGAAGTGTAAATCCATTCTGGTGGTCTAGTTTTGTTACCCCTCCTACATAAATGTTTTCTATGGGGAGAACTACCTATAGAAAATGACCTTTGATGGCTTACTAATTTAAAATTTATTTTTCACCCACGTTTTAAAGCACATATTCATTCGAATTTGACCGTAATCCTTGATATTGGGCACCCCAAAGGGGTACCTTAGGGATGTAATAAGGGTGTTTATGCCCTCATATGATCATTTCTATTGCTTACAGAAGCTCTTTAGACTACAGACACAATTTTTTTTGTTTTGTGATTGACTGAATTTTATTCAGTTTTTGGGGGGTCCTGGGCGAACCCCCGGCCCTGGGGGTTATGGATGCAATATGTGTTTTTGTTCCTTCCTATGCTATTCTCATATGTTGAAAGAAGCAGTTTACAGAGAGAACAAAAACTTGAAATTTTGACCAGAGCCAAAAAAAAACCTGGAGTCTCCCCCTGGGCAACAACAACACAATGTAAGGAATAGTTCACCAAGACAGAACTGAACGGAAAATAAAAGAATAATTGAACGATTCCAAAAAAGAATACTCCACGAAAATGTCAATCCAAAGATCAATTAAAAATGAAACTCGAAAAAAAAGTTCTTAGACGAGTGTAATTCGGTAGAGTCCACACATTTTGGACAAAAAGATGTTAATAAAAAACCGAAAATGAATCTTTACAAAACTCGCACTCAAATGAAAAGCAAACAGAATCGACCATCATGTTAATAAAAGAAACAATATAGGCTTACCAGCGAGTGAAAGACATATTTTTTAAGATGGAATCTCAAACTCGTTAGAAATCCAAAATTGATGTCAAGAAAAACAAAATTACAATGTACGTACAAAATGATGTTGAAACAACGCACATATAAGAAATGAAACAAAGATACTCAATTACCTTGGCAGCCGCGAGCGAGACGAAATCGAAACTACATTAGGCCTAAGCAACTCGACCACTTGGAAAAAAACTAAGAAAAGTTTTTAATTAATGAACACTAGAATCACTTTAAAACAACATAATGTTCCCAAATTAAATTTAACTCAACCGCTTAGATCAATGTGCGGGTTTAAGAAAACTTAGGAACAAAATTAATGTTTACTGACTTGGAAAATTAATTCCCTATAGTTCTAAAAACAATGTTATTACTTGGGAATAAAAATGTAATAATTACATCTGGGAATCACCGCATATCGTGCACATGGCAAGTTGCTGAAAGCAGTAAAGAGCATTTATGAGGGTGCAAAGGCGGCAGTATGTGTGGAGAATGAGCAGAGCGAGTTCTTTGACCTGAATGTTGGGTTGAAACAGGGGTGTGTGATGTCCCCATGGTTGTTTACTGTATATATGGATGGAGTCATGAAAGAAATACAAGGAAGAGCAGTGGATGTTGGTGTGTGTCGCTGATAAGGGAGGGAAATGAGTGGAAGCTACCTGTACTGCTGTTTGCTGATGATACAGATCTGATTAGCGATAATGAATGGGAGTTGCAGGGTCTGGTAAATGTGTTTGGAACAGTGTGCGAAAAATAGAATCTGAAGGTAAATGCTGGGAAGAGCAAGGTTATGGTCTTCTAAAGGGGTGAAGCCACAGAGTGTGAGGTGAAGTCAGGCTATGGAGATTGTCAGCTCATTTAAGTATCTGGGCAGTGTGTTGAGTAAAGATGGGACTATGGATGAAGAAGTGCGGGAGAGGGTGCAACAGGGGAAGAGGATTGTAGGAATGTTGAAAGCAGTAACAAGAAATAGGGTGGTCAGTATGGAAGTGAAGAAGTCCTTGCATGACAGTGCAACTTACGGAAGCGAAGCTTGGATGTTCGGGAAAAGACTCAGACCAAGAGTGAGAGCGGTGGAAATTAGTTACTTGAGAAGTGCGTACGGGAGTTACATGGAGGGATAGACAGAAAAATGAGGAAGTAAAAAGGAGGTGTGGTGTGGAGGTAGATGTGCTGGAAAGTGTGAAAAGGAACAACTTGAATTGGTTCAGCCATATTATGGAACGTGTGGAAAGCAAGAGAATGACTAAGAGGGTGTACGAGAGCGAGGTGGAAGGACAGAGAGGGAGAGGTGCACCGAAGGAGAGGTGGAAGGATGGAGTGAGGAAGTATATGGATGAAGGCGGTGCTGGTTGGGAGGAGGGGCATCAACTGACTGGGGACAGAGGTGCATGGGGGCAGTTCATTCGGGGCCACCCCTTTGGGGATCACAGAGTCAGGCAATAGATAGATAGATATAATAATGCTGTAGAATCTTGCATACCACTCCAAAACCAACGTTCAAATCGAAATAATAAACCTAAATGGTGGAACAAGGAAATCAAAGACTGTCAAGCAGTAAAGAAACTCGCCCATGAAGCATTCTACTGGACCAAATGTCAAAATCAAAGGGACATTTTTTACAATCTTCGTCGTAAAGCAAAAAAATTAGTTAAGCAGAGCAAGAAAGGGTATGAACAACACAGCGAATTTAAGCAAGTCAAATCCGATAGAGTTTTATAGCTATCTCGGAAGGAAAATGGTAGTTACCTCGACAATTGGCCCGTTAGTTGATGAAAACGGGGAACAAATTGCTGATGCAACTCATATGAGCAACACTCTCAACAACTTTTTTTCATCAGTGTTTACTAAGGAAGACATTAACTCTGTTCCTCATATTCAGCCACTTTACACTAACAACTGCAGTGCCCTATGCAACTTTGAAATTACGAACGCAGACATCTTCGATGCAATATTTAAACTGAAATCCAATAAATCCCCTTGACCCGACAAATTTTCATCAAAATTCATTAAAGAAGTAAAAGATGAAATCTCAAAACCACTAATAGTGGACCAGATAAAATTATGCAAAAATACCCCAAAATAGTTCACTTAATCATGCAAGCATAAAATTTGGCACAGACATTCTCAAAGGACCACTCTTTCATAAAAGGGCGTTAGCCACGCAAAAAATCCAAGATGGCTGCCTCTTTTTCCAAGATGGCTGCCATTCATTGGCCAATTGCATCATCTTCGAGAATATGGGTGTTACTGATGCATTTATCATGGTTTATAATCCCATTCAATCACCAATTTGTTCTTTATTAAAGTTATTTTTGTCACACTTTCAATTCCAAGTACTAAAACAAAGAGATGGCGTCCAATATGGCGGCCAAACGTAGTATTAATCTTATCTCAGCATCTGTCACTGGCCACAATGAATGCCATTTTTTATCTACAGAGAGTTTTTGGGGTCATGATTCTAATTGATCTAAAACTTTTCTCAAAGGATGTAAACATTATTTACAAGGTGTTGGTATACTAATAGAGTGAATGTCAGTGCACAACCAGGGCACACTGGTGACTTCACTGCTGTGTAACTCAGCATGGAGTTCAGTGTCAGCTGATCTAGCTTTACTAATGCTGCACCTAGCTTTACTAACTCTATTGTAGTAGACTAGTATTAGGTGCAGTGCAGTTTAGATTAGTGTCCCAAATGCTGTCTAATAGCCCCTTATCAATTAGCTAGTATAAAATAGTTAGTAGATAAAGTTAGACAGCCGCGCCTGAATTGACAGGGTGTGCCAGCGCGGGAGAGCCGAGCCAAGGGTAAGGGGCTATACATGACTTGTTCATGGAGTTACCCGGATGGTGTACAGATCACACGGGACTTAAATGGCACTGGATGAATGATCGGCTAGGTGTAGGGCAACCGAACCTAGTTGTATCCCATACATGAATGTGCGCTATTACCTATTTTCATTAAGGTGGTAAAAGGATAAACCCTCGGCCTTAATTACATGTCAACAATGGCAAGTGAAAACCCAGTCATAACTAAGAGGCAGACTGACTGGAGAAAATGCTGCCTATGTCAAAAAGAAAAGAAAAATGAAAATCTGACTTCGCCTCCTACTCATCATGATCCAGAACATGATGGCTACACCATGATTGCCACAAATGTGCCTCTGTTTCACGAGATGTCTGAAATGCTACTTACCTTTGACCCAGAAAGGCTGGATGAAGGTGGTGGCATAGAGGCAACATTGAGAAGGAATATGGCAAAATACCACACAAGTTGTAGACTCATGTTTAACAACACAAAGCTGGAACGTGCTAGGAAACGGCATTCTGATGTTCAAAGCGAACCCAACACCACCAAGTGGTACAGTGACAATGCCAACCACAGACCTGCTTAGACCACAAATGGCCCTGGAGTATGAGTGGCTGGAGAAGGTCTTTGTCACTGACGAGGTAGATGGAGCTGTTAACCTCACATGGTCAGCTCATCATGCATTCCAGAAAAGAAGCCCAGAGTTTGAAGTGAGCATCACTTCTTTGCTGCCACTTCTCAGGGACCAGGCTCACTCTGTACCTACAGTGAAGCACGTAATGCAGAAAGTGTGTGACACGGTTGCACACCTGAACCCAGGCCAAGTACCTGTCATTACAGCAGACCAGCCAATCTATGCCTTAGCAAAACAGGTGCAGTGGCAATGGCCAGACGAGTATGGAGAGGATAAATACCTGGTCATGTTTGGGGGTCTCCATATCGAAATGGCTGCCCTTAGGTCTCTGGGTTCTCTGCTCAAGGACAGTGGCTGGACTGGCGCCCTAGTAGAAGCAGGTGTGGCTTCTTCTGGCACTGCAGATTCATTTCTGGCAGCTTCAAGTGTCACTAGGACACGACAAATGCACCAGGTCACTGCCTGCAGTCTTTACAAGTTGCTAAAATCTGCAACAGTTACTGCACAGAACAAGCAGAGGTCAATGAAGACGTATTGGGCTTCGAGGAATGGTGTCAGAACAAAAGCCAACAAAGTCCGCAATTTCAATTCTGGCATTTGGTGTTGTCAATGGAACTTACAATCTTCATGCTGATCAGATCGTTCCATGAGGCAAACTTCAGCCTCTACTGTCAGGCATTGAGGGAGCTGATCCCATACTTGTTTGCCAATAACAACACCAATTATGCCCGATGGTTGCCTGTTCATCTGAGGGACATGCTAACTTTGGAAAGTAAGCACACAGCATTGGCTCAGGAATTCAAGATGGGCAACTTTGTTGTGCACAAGACCAAGCATGACTTCTCAGCGCTTGCTCTTGATCAGGCTCATGAGCAGGCCAATGCTGTCATTAAGGCTGATGGTGGAGCCATTGGGCTTACTGAAAATCCATCAGCCCTGAGGAGATGGATGGTCTCTGGCCCTGAGGTGAGCCATCTGGTGTCCCTCTATGAAATGGAGGCACAAACAAAAGAGGCCAGCGATAGCTCTCTTCACCATGAGCAGACACCTGAGAAGTGGCAGCAAAGAAGTGATGCTCACTTCAAACTCTGGGCTTCTTTTCTGGAATGCATGATGAGCTGACCATGTGAGGTTAACAGCTCCATCTACCTCCTCAGTGACAAAGACCTTCTCCAGCCACTCATACTCCAGGGCCATTTGTGGTCTAAGCAGGTCTGTGGTTGGCATTGTCACTGTACCACTTGGTGGTGTTGGGTTCGCTTTGAACATCAGAATGCCGTTTCCTAGCACGTTCCAGCTTTGTGTTGTTAAACATGAGTCTACAACTTGTGTGGTATTTTGCCATATTCCTTCTCAATGTTGCCTCTATGCCACCACCTTCATCCAGCCTTTCTGGGTCAAAGGTAAGTAGCATTTCAGACATCTCGTGAAACAGAGGCACATTTGTGGCAATCATGGTGTAGCCATCATGTTCTGGATCATGATGAGTAGGAGGCGAAGTCAGATTTTCATTTTTCTTTTCTTTTTGACATAGGCAGCATTTTCTCCAGTCAGTCTGCCTCTTAGTTATGACTGGGTTTTCACTTGCCATTGTTGACATGTAATTAAGGCCGAGGGTTTATCCTTTTACCACCTTAATGAAAATAGGTAATAGCGCACATTCATGTATGGGATACAACTAGGTTCGGTTGCCCTACACCTAGCCGATCATTCATCCAGTGCCATTTAAGTCCCGTGTGATCTGTACACCATCCGGGTAACTCCATGAACAAGTCATGTATAGCCCCCTTACCCTTGGCTCGGCTCTCCCGCGCTGGCACACCCTGTCAATTCAGGCGCGGCTGTCTAACTTTATCTACTAACTATTTTATACTAGCTAATTGATAAGGGGCTATTAGACAGCATTTGGGACACTAATCTAAACTGCACTGCACCTAATACTAGTCTACTACAATAGAGTTAGTAAAGCTAGGTGCAGCATTAGTAAAGCTAGATCAGCTGACACTGAACTCCATGCTGAGTTACACAGCAGTGAAGTCACCAGTGTGCCCTGGTTGTGCACTGACATTCACTCTATTAGTATACCAACACCTTGTAAATAATGTTTACATCCTTTGAGAAAAGTTTTAGATCAATTAGAATCATGACCCCAAAAACTCTCTGTAGATAAAAAATGGCATTCATTGTGGCCAGTGACAGATGCTGAGATAAGATTAATACTACGTTTGGCCGCCATATTGGACGCCATCTCTTTGTTTTAGTACTTGGAATTGAAAGTGTGACAAAAATAACTTTAATAAAGAACAAATTGGTGATTGAATGGGATTATAAACCATGATAAATGCATCAGTAACACCCATATTCTCGAAGATGATGCAATTGGCCAATGAATGGCAGCCATCTTGGAAAAAGAGGCAGCCATCTTGGATTTTTTGCGTGGCTAACGCCCTTTTATGAAAGAGTGGTCCTTTGAGAATGTCTGTGCCAAATTTTATGCTTGCATGATTAAGTGAACTATTTTGGGGTATTTTTGCATAATTTTATCTGGTCCACTATTAGTGGTTTTGAGATTTCATCTTTTACTTCTTTAATGAATTTTGATGAAAATTTGTCGGGTCAAGGGGATTTATTGGATTTCAGTTTAAATATTGCATCGAAGATGTCTGCGTTCGTAATTTCAAAGTTGCATAGGGCACTGCAGTTGTTAGTGTAAAGTGGCTGAATATGAGGAACAGAGTTAATGTCTTCCTTAGTAAACACTGATGAAATAAAGTTGTTGAGAGTGTTGCTCATATGAGTTGCATCAGCAATTTGTTCCCCGTTTTCATCAACTAACGGGCCAATTGTCGAGGTAACTACCATTTTCCTTCCGAGATAGCTATAAAACTCTATCGGATTTGACTTGCTTAAATTCGCTGTGTTGTTCATACCCTTTCTTGCTCTGCTTAACTAATTTTTTTGCTTTACGACGAAGATTGTAAAAAATTTCCCTTTGATTTTGACATTTGGTCCAGTAGAATGCTTCATGGGCGAGTTTCTTTACTGCTTGACAGTCTTTGATTTCCTTGTTCCACCATTTAGGTTTATTATTTCGATTTGAACGTTGGTTTTGGAGTGGTATGCAAGATTCTACAGCATTATTATATCTATCTATCTATTGCCTGACTCTGTGATCCCCAAAGGGGTGGCCCCGAATGAACTGCCCCCATGCACCTCTGTCCCCAGTCAGTCGATGCCCCTCCTCCCAACCAGCACCGCCTTCATCCATATACTTCCTCACTCCATCCTTCCACCTCTCCTTCGGTGCACCTCTCCCTCTCTGTCCTTCCATCTCGCTCTCGTACACCCTCTTAGTCATTCTCTTGCTTTCCACCCTTGCTTTGTCGGGATTACCACACTGTCATGCAAGGACTTCTTCACTTCCATACTGACCACCCTATTTCTTGTTACTGCTTTCAACATTCCTACAATCCTCTTCCCCTGTTGCACCCTCTCCCGCACTTCTTCATCCATAGTCCCATCTTTACTCAACACACTGCCCAGATACTTAAATGAGCTGACAATCTCCATAGCCTGACTTCACCTCACACTCTGTGGCTTCACCCCTTTAGAAGACCATAACCTTGCTCTTCCCAGCATTTACCTTCAGATTCTATTTTTCGCACACTGTTCCAAACACATTTACCAGACCCTGCAACTCCCATTCATTATCGCTAATCAGATCTGTATCATCAGCAAACAGCAGTACAGGTAGCTTCCACTCATTTCCCTCCCTTATCAGTGACACACCAACATCCACTGCTCTTCCTTGTATTTCTTTCATGACTCCATCCATATATACAGTAAACAACCATGGGGACATCACACACCCCTGTTTCAACCCAACATTCAGGTCAAAGAACTCGCTCTGCTCATTCTCCACACATACTGCCGCCTTTGCACCCTCATAAATGCTCTTTACTGCTTTCAGCAACTTGCCATGTGCACGATATGCGGTGATTCCCAGATGTAATTATTACATTTTTATTCCCAAGTAATAACATTGTTTTTAGAACTATAGGGAATTAATTTTCCAAGTCAGTAAACATTAATTTTGTTCCTAAGTTTTCTTAAACCCGCACATTGATCTAAGCGGTTGAGTTAAATTTAATTTGGGAACATTATGTTGTTTTAAAGTTATTCTAGTGTTCATTAATTAAAAACTTTTCTTAGTTTTTTTCCAAGTGGTCGAGTTGCTTAGGCCTAATGTAGTTTCGATTTCGTCTCGCTCGCGGCTGCCAAGGTAATTGAGTATCTTTGTTTCATTTCTTATATGTGCGTTGTTTCAACATCATTTTGTACGTACATTGTAATTTTGTTTTTCTTGACATCAATTTTGGATTTCTAACGAGTTTGAGATTCCATCTTAAAAAATATGTCTTTCACTCGCTGGTAAGCCTATATTGTTTCTTTTATTAACATGATGGTCGATTCTGTTTGCTTTTCATTTGAGTGCGAGTTTTGTAAAGATTCATTTTCGGTTTTTTATTAACATCTTTTTGTCCAAAATGTGTGGACTCTACCGAATTACACTCGTCTAAGAACTTTTTTTTCGAGTTTCATTTTTAATTGATCTTTGGATTGACATTTTCGTGGAGTATTCTTTTTTGGAATCGTTCAATTATTCTTTTATTTTCCGTTCAGTTCTGTCTTGGTGAACTATTCCTTACATTGTGTTGTTGTTGCCCAGGGGGAGACTCCAGGTTTTTTTTTGGCTCTGGTCAAAATTTCAAGTTTTTGTTCTCTCTGTAAACTGCTTCTTTCAACATATGAGAATAGCATAGGAAGGAACAAAAACACATATTGCATCCATAACCCCCAGGGCCGGGGGTTCGCCCAGGACCCCCCAAAAACTGAATAAAATTCAGTCAATCACAAAACAAAAAAAATTGTGTCTGTAGTCTAAAGAGCTTCTGTAAGCAATAGAAATGATCATATGAGGGCATAAACACCCTTATTACATCCCTAAGGTACCCCTTTGGGGTGCCCAATATCAAGGATTACGGTCAAATTCGAATGAATATGTGCTTTAAAACGTGGGTGAAAAATAAATTTTAAATTAGTAAGCCATCAAAGGTCATTTTCTATAGGTAGTTCTCCCCATAGAAAACATTTATGTAGGAGGGGTAACAAAACTAGACCACCAGAATGGATTTACACTTCTCTGAAGGTTACAAATTAAATTGCTAGTAATTACTTTTTGGCCCTAACGAGTCTATTAACTGGATTTGGTATTGCCCAAATGCATTCCCCATCTAACCACAGCAAATTGGCATATAAAAGAACATTCTCTCGTCGTTTTTTCGGCGATTTCCCGCAAATTTAGGAGATATGACCCGTTGAAAGTCACATTTCAGCTCTACCCCAAACTAATGGTATAAAATATTTTTGTTCACCACCTTCTATTATTTATAGGGGAGAAAGCTGACGCTACTTTGTAGGGGATGCTGGTAGGATACGCCATGCCAAAATTGGGGGAAATTTGGAAAACTTCAGTGAGTTAATACTTGTTTGTGAAATTCTGCGCTCATGCGCGCGCGCACATACATAGAGAGCTGATTTTCTCATCGAGTCAATGTTACACCATGACGGTACATGTGGCAAAAGGCCAGCAATGAGTCTCTTATAGAAGCTGAGATAAAAATCATCCTGGAGTCTCCCCTTAAGTGTATTCGTGTCTGCCTATTGGCTACAGTCAAGGGCTGTATATTTCGGTAAATTTTCGTTCGCTAATATTGTGGCAATATTTTTGTTTATGAGGATATTTCCTAAGTTGAAAGTATTTTCCCCTCACGTTTATTTAGAGTTAATTTTTGTTGTATCACAGGATATTTTAGTCTTGTGTTTTCCATTGTTTTATAACGAGTTAGCTTACTGTACAATTGGGTCCAGTTAAGTAATCTTTATTTCTTCAAGTTTGACAGGTTACTCGATTTGAATTCATACGTTTAATTTCCGTAGAGTTCACAATGATTTTCATTGAAATCGTGAGATGTTATTTTCATTTTTTTTTTTGGGGGGGGGGCCCCAGACAGATTAAAACAATCTATTATTTAGTATATTTGCATGAAACATTGGCTATAGTTTATCTAATATAAATGTTTGATTTCACTGTTTTGGCTTATTTCATTGAAAAGAGATATTTGTGGATTTTTTTAGAGCATGTGAGTTCGTCCATCTAATAAAATATTATTTTTAATGTCTGGAATGAGGGCATATTTTGTGAAATATGAGATGTTTGACTTATTTTGTTGAAAAGTATAGTGGTCTTGGATTTTTTTTTTCATCTTGATAAGAGCAATTTAAAAAAAAAAAATCCGGTCTACTAATAAGGATATATATTTCTTTAGTGGTGTTCTATGGAGCACATAGAAAACATGTATATAAATGTATTTCCTTGTTAGGAATTTTATGTGTGTGATTCTATGATAAAATAAAATGTAGGAGTTTGTTTGTTAATATCTGTGTGAACGGTACTTGAATTAACTTATAGGCCTAAGCGTGTTTTTTTTTTTCGATTTTTTTTTTTTTTTTTTTTTTTTTTTATGGTGACATTAGTTGCCCATAGTGGTTTAATTTTGTTGATAGTTTTTGTCTGTCTTTCATTATGGTGTGCAGGCTATTGTAAATCGTTTTTTTTTTTTTTTTTTGTGGATTTAATGTACTTATTTTGGAATTAATTGTACACTAAGTTGAATCTGGTTTTTGCTTCGACGAGTGTGTGATTTTATTCTATATTTTAAGATTGGCCATAGGAAATGCATTATTTTGGAAACGGGTAGCTCCCGGTTGAAAAGATTTATTACAATTTTATTCGATTTTGCTATGTGATTTTATTTGCAAAGTGCATTTTTTTCAGAATAGGAATGTATTATATTACACACCTCGGGATGTGGCTTGCTGTGTTTAATATTGATATATATCATGTTCCTATAGATAAGATGTTTATTCCATTTATTTTACATCCGGTTTTAATTTGGTTTTATCAAAGGAAGGTTTTCATGTTTTTTTTATACAAACTTGGATATTATTTATTTACGCACCACGGGTCTAACCCAAGTGGACTTGTGTTTATTTATTTTATTTTTATTTTATCCTATTAAGTAGGACTTCATTTATTTCTCCTGCAGTATTATATATTATTTTACATAGGATTTAATTTTGCTTTTGCTTGCAGCTATTTTATTTTAGTTTTTACCTTGTATAAGTCTGTTTTTCTTTGCTTTGTTAATCGATTTACAGCAAACTTCATTATTATATGTCTTTGTTTTTGTTTGTTTTTATTGGAATTTGTTTAGAGATAATACCTATAGTATTTTTCTTTTGCAATTTTGTTTTTGTTCATTGTCTTAGCAATCGTGTTTGCTTTGTTCAATTTTTAATCCGTTCTTTCTAATTTTACTATACCTTCATTTTTTATTAACAAAATACTTAGCAAATTTCCATTCCACTTTTGATTTTTTTCTTCAACTGATTTTTGTTTAGTCTTTATCTAAAAAAAATGTTTTTACTCTCACATACTTTTAAGTATCTGCCTTGCGGTGGGTACGCAAGTAATATTTTAGTGAGGGCGTATTACATCTCACGATTGTACTATTTAATATGCAATAATTATTTTCATCTCTCACATAATTTTAAGGTAGTATACTTGCTATGAATGATCTTTATGCAGGTAACTATACATTCTGAGGGGGTATTCATTGTAACTCTTTGTAACTCCCCCCTTCTAAAACTCATGAGTCAGAAACCGTTCTCACGCCATTTAAGCCAACGTGCATTTGTGTCTCTCTCTCATGCCCTCATCCTATGACCGGAAGGAGTGGTGTAAATTTCCTTCCGCTCTAGAGGTGTGTTGGGAGGTAGGTAGTGAGGCTAGGTGGGAAGGTGGACTGGTAGATAGACATTAGCAACGGGCCCGAGAACATAGCCCAGAGATTCCTCTCAATATAGGGAATTCTCTCTTACTTATACAGTATATTAGTACATCTGTATATCTATTTCATTTGTTACTTGAATAAATATCAAAGTTGGTTTTGGATACCAAACATTCCTTTAATTTTACCTTTTGCCTATAAGTATAAATATTATATATATTAGGTTTAAAAGACGTTAACGGTGGCAGCATTACTTTAACTAAAGTAAAGATAGGATAACATATCTATCATATATCTATCAATCAACGAGCAGAGACGAGAGCTGAGATCAACCTACACTTCAATCTACAACCAACCTATTAGGAACGTATCTCAAAACGTCCCCCCTAATATGGTTAACTACAACATAACATATGAACTCATAAGGACATCGACACCTTTAGTCATCCTTGCTTGGAGTTAATAGTTAACCCTTATAAGAAATATAGGACCGTCAATTAGTACGTCTTCCTAATCTTTATCACCTTACTTACAGTGACTGTCAAAAGTCATTTGTAACATAAGTAATTCCCCAGTCCCAGCGACGACGTATATATCTGTCAGTAATGTACTTTCCTTGTAACTGCCTGTACAACCCTGTACCAGTTACCAAGACCTTTTGAGCACTGCTCCCGCGTTGGCAACACTTCTCAGCTTATATGAGAACCACTAAAGGTGACAGAGCCAGTGTTGCCTCATCTTTGGAGGTGGATAGGTGGTCTCTCCTCCCATTTTTGCCACATTGCTTGGGACTGCTGGGGACTTTTATTACTGTATCCTACGGTACAGTACGGGTTAACTGTGTCATACTGCGAACATAATTTGTTGTGATTTTTAGGCATTAATTGTATTATATTGCTAACGTAATTTTATTTTATTTTCAGGCATTAATTGTATCATACTGCTAGCGTAAATTGTTGTGATTTTCAGGCTGTAATTGTATCATATTGGTAACATAATTTGTTTTTATTTTCAGATGTTAATTATATCCTATTGCTAACGTAAAAAAAGAACAAATCAGACTGTAATTGTATCATATTGCTAAAAAAAAATATGATTTTCAGGCTTTAATTGTATCATATTGCTAATGTAAATTTTTGTTATTTTCAGGATTTGATTGTATCATATTGGTAATACATACATACATACATAACATTTCAAGATTGAGTGATCCACACATATGTGCAGTTTGTCTTTTGTCCTAATAGCGGCGTTTCAGGCAACCCTGTTAACCCGTCGAGCCCCAGCTAGTTATTAATAAATGTACCACCAGAACCCATCCGGTTTTGAAAATAGGTTTTTTTTCCAGAAACAATAGCGAATGGGTTAGGAATGAAGGAAAAACCACGAAAAACCGATCAAAAAGCTCAAAAAATGGTCCTACAGAGCCCCCGAAAACGGATTTTACAAGAGTAAAAAATTGAAGGCAATTTCCCCCAAAAAACATGTTTTTGCGCGCTCACGCGCACGCGGTTGGACATTGAGAGTTTTCAACCATCGGCATGGGTGCGTGGGATACTTACACAGTTCCCATACAAATCTGAGCCCTCTAGGTAGAGCCACTCTGAGCCTTACGACTGAGCTAAAAGGGTGACTCGTCAGGCGAGTCGCTGGGCTTTGGCGTTACATACATAGGTGACTCGTCAGACGCGTCGCTGGGGCTGGCCGGGTTAAGGGCGGCTTCACTTGTCAAGTTTTTGGATTTGAGATCGGGACGTATAGTCCGATCTCAGGTCTTCTTTGGTCCACCCCTTGGTGCAGCTCCCTCCACAATCACAGACCTGCATTTTGTCACCCAATTTTGTTCATCCATTCTCTCCACATGTCCATACCATCCCAGTCTACTTGTACGCATCACCTCGCTTATACTTTTTATACTTAAACGTCTCCTCAACTCATCATTTGTTATTCTATCCTGCAGCCTGGCCCCACACATCCATCTCACCATTCTCATCTCATTACGTTCCATTCTGTTGACATCCTCTACTTTAACGGCCCATGTTTCTGAGGCATACGTCATTGCACTTCTAACACATGATGCATACACCTTTCCCTTCAGGGGGAGAGGCATTCTTTTCATGGTCAGAATTGGCAGCAGTTCTCTGAACTTCCCCCAGCCACATCTAATTCTAGCGACAGTGGCAGCCTCGGCCCCACCACCGGCAGAGATGGTATCTCCTAGGTAACAAAACTTGTCCACCAGCTCCAATGACTCATTTCCAAAGTTCACAGCCACAGGATCATCACTTAACACAAGCTCACCTTTGCACACTATTCACTCAAATTTCTCTATTTCTGACTTATCCTTCGGCAGGGATCCTTTTATTCTACTACAGCGCTTACTCCCATGGTATACCCAACATGGACAGATGCTACATCGAATTGAATTACCGCCCACACCCTTTCTACACACTGCACATGGGTATGCACCGCTCGTTTCCACATTGCCTCATCTCAATCTACAATGCATAACCTTGGTTTTGTTAATATTGACTCTTAAGCCCTTGCTCGCCATGCCCTCTCTCCATCTTCCATATTGTCAGCTATTAGGACTAAATCGTCTGCATAACACAGTTACCACGGGAGTCCAGTCCGCAACTTAAAACTCTAGACAGTGCCTCCAGGACCATAATAAAGAGGAGGGGGCTTAACACTGAACCCTGATCAACTCCATGTTGGCAACACGGACTGTGAACTCATCACTCAGTACACCTTTCACCCTCACCGCAGTTCGCAAATCCTCATACATCTTCATTATCATATGCACCAGCCACTCTTCCACACCAAGTTTCCTCATAGCCCACTGCACAACATCTCTAGGCACCCTGTCAAAGGCCTTCTCCAGGTCTACAAACACAAAGTAAAGATCCCTGCCTTTTAGTAAGTATCTTTCCTGTATCTGCCTGACTATGAAGATAGCATCGGTTGTACCCCGTCCTTGCATAAAAACCAAACTGCATATCATCAATGGAGATGATTTGCCTGATCAAACCCTCAAAGACTCTCTCACAGACCTTCATGATTTGGTAAATTTTAGTGATTTTCAGGCTTTGATTGTATCATATTGCTAACAAAAATTCTTGTGATTTTCGGGCTTTAATTGTATCGTATTGCTAACATAAACATTTGTGATTTTCAGGCTTTAATCGTGTCATATTTGTAGAGTAAATTATTGTGATTTTCAGGCATATTGTGATTAAATTGTCATGGTACTGCAACGAGCCTGCACAAGTTGTTCCAGTAGGTATGTTTGTCGATACTAATGTCTATATTTGTAGAATCTGCCAGCTCTGAGAGAAGATGGTGGATGAATTGAATGCAGCTCACCGCAGGATCGATGCCCTGATTACGAAGGTGGAATCTCTTCAAGAATTTTACACACTCATCCTAAGAATTCCCTCGGCCCAAGAAACTACTACGATGTTATCCGCCACCATTCCAGTGCATACAGTACTGGTAGCCGCAGCAGCAGCTGCCTCAAATGTTCCAGAAAATATTAATGACTTTCGCTTAATGAGAAGCTATATGTGTCGCAGTACCGGTACCAGGAAAGTTATCCCCATAACATGGCAAAACCGCTTCAGGATTCTTTCTACTGACGAAGAAGAGGAAACAGAAGAAGTTCGTCTTATGGGTGACTCCATGGTCCGTGGCCAACTAGCGTAGTTCTGCGCCAGGGCACCCAGGATCAGAAAGTGTTTCTGTATCCCGGGTGGCGGTGTGGACGACGTTGTTACAGCCGTGGACGAGGTGTCCAGGCTCGCCCCCACAAACAGTACATACGTCATCCACGTTGGATCTAACAATGTCCAACGGACGCGGTCAGAAGAACTACTATGCAAGTATCGGCGGCTGATCAGGTCCAACAAGGAAAAGTCTAAAAAATCATAACTTCAGGCATTGTTCCCCGGATTGATGTAGAAAACCGATTCTACAACATAGTCACCAGTACAAGTCGCCGACTTGCCAACCTCTGCAGGGAGGAAGACATCGGTTTTGTCGACACGTGGGGTAATTTTGACTATGATAAATCTTTGTTTTCAGTAGACGGCGTCCATCTCAACGAAGTAGGAGCTGCACGTCTCGGCCTTCTGCTGAACGATGCAGTCAAATATGAACCGGAAATTCGGACAATGAGCAGTCAGTAACATCTAACTGGGATCTGCCTTGCTTGGGCCAATCGGCTTTCTGCAGACTCCCATTTTCTTATGTTCTTATGTTAACTCTAATACTCTTAACCCGTTCATTACCAGCGACGGCAGAGAGCCGTCAGTAGCTAAATCACTCCCCAGTCCTAGTGATGGCTGCCAGCCATCAGTAATATACTATCCTTGTAACTGCCAGTATCAGGCAGTACCTGGTACCACAACGATTGAGCACTGCTCTAAGACCTTGGCAACACTTCTCAGCTTATATCCAAGCCCTCACATGCTGGGAGAGGCAGTATTCCTCCATCTTTTGAGGTGGGAGGTTGTTATATCTTGCCTCTGAAGCCATTTTGGCCACATTGCTTGGGGCCTGGGGGTTACATTTATGCTAGTACCCTATGGTACAGTAGGGGTTAAGGTGTTCTATGTAAATACTCGTACCATACGCAATCGTGTTTACAGAATATTATGACAATCGGCATTACAGAATCTTAGTTAAATACGGAAGACAGGGACTTTTTAGCTGAATATACACCTCCTCGTTATACAATGTTTGAGAAAAATTGAATCAATGAAAATGGAGGAGTTCTGTTTTTTATCAAGGAAAGTCTTAACCCTGTCTTAATGTCAAAACCTCAAATTGCGAATATTGATATATCTTTTGTACTATTAACCCGTCCAATCCTAGCAACGGCTACCGGCCGTCAGTAGATAAGTCACTCCCCAGTCCCAGCGACGCCTGGGAGCAGTTAGTAATGTACTTTCCTTGTAACTGCCTGTATCAGGCTGTGCCTGGTACCACGACCATTTGAGCACTGCTCTCGATATGGCAACACTTCTCAGCTTATATAAAACTCACTGAAGGCTGGGAGAGCCAGTCTTCCTTCATCTCTTGAGGTGGAAGGTTGTTCTATCTTGCCATTTTGGCCACATTGCTTGGGACTGGGGGGGACTTTTATTACTGTATCCTCCGGTACAGTAGGGGTTAAATTATATCCAAGAAACTAAAATAACAGTAACTTTATTATACAGACCCAAAGCTCAATCAGTGCAAACTGGCAGTGAAATTTACGAACAAATTGCAGAAATAACCAACATACAAGATACCGTAATTCATGGCGATTTTAATTTCCCTGTGACTAAAGAGGGCAATAAGCTTACTTCACACTCCAGACACGACCTCTATGCCAACTTGCAACAAAGTTCAGTTCTTCAATTTGTCCAATCTTCGACCCGTGGTAATAATGTACTTGACCTTGTACTCGCAATAAAAGAAGACTTGGTAGAGAGTTTATATGTTGGTGATGAATTCAGTAACAGCGACCACCATCATATGATAACTTTCAATTTAAAGTTTAATGTTAATGAACCAAATAGCAGCATCGAGAAAGTCCCTAATTTCAAGAAAGCAACCTTTTGAAAACTTCGATCAATGTTTAAAGAAACTGACTGGAGCTTTCTGATTAACAATAAGAACATAAAAACATCATGAGAATTTTTCATGATCACATACTTAGAAGCAGTGCAAGACTGCATACCATCGAAAATACGGCGTACAGACCATAATGATAAGCATAAATGGCGGAATATAGAGATTTCAGACTGCTTTCATGTTAAAAAGATCGCTCATGATAGATTAAAATCCTCACAAAATGACAAAGAACGGGTGAAATTTGAAGAACTACGACGCAAAGCCAAAAAGTTAATTAAGCAAAGTAAAAAGACCCTGGAGTTACATGTTGCGAATCAAAGTAAAACAAACCCGAAGGAATTCTATAGTTACATCAGAAAGAAGAAACTAATTACTTCAACTATTGGACCGTTAGTCAATGAAAATGGAGAATACACCAAAGACGAAGTACATATGAGTAGAAGACCTCAGTGATATCTCTACAGCATCGCTGGTTCAGATATATAATGCTGACGTTCTAAGCAATATCAGCATTATAAAGATAGAAGTATTGAAATGATCAGATAAACTCAAGGTAAATATATCGCCTGGACCTGATTCGATTTCACCTAGAGTTAAGCTAAGCTAAGGATGAGCTCTCCAAACCACTGACATTGCTATTCAATACATTCTTGTAGTCTGGAACTATGCCTGATATTAAAAAAAGGCAGTAAAGCCTTACCCAGTAACTATTGTCCAATTACCTTAACCTCAGTTGTATGTAAAATGCTAGAAAAATTCATAAGAGACAGACTCGTAAATCACTTAGAGGAAAACAACATACTTAAAGATAATCAACACGCCTTCGTAATAAACGCTCATGCCTAACAAACCTCTTAGACTTCTTCCACGATATCCTCAACCTCTACAATGAGAGTAAAGCTGTAGATTTGTATACCTTGATTTTCAAAAGGCCTTTGACAAAGTTCCCCACAAAACGCATGGAATAAAGGACGGTGTGTTCAAATGGATAGAAATTTGGCTCAGGGACAGAAAGCAAAGAGTAGTCCTAAACGGTAAGGCATCTAAATGGACCAATATAAGTAGCGGGGTACCCCTGGGATTGGTACGAGGGCCAATTCTCTTCTTAGTTTACATATACGACATACAGTATATGAGGGTCTCACCTGTACAACCTCGAAGTTTGCTGACGATACAAACATTGTAAATAGCGTACTTCTCAAAAGAACAGGTTGATGATTTACAACACAATCTAGATAAGTTGTCATGTTGGGCCCAAATTTGGCAAATGAGTTTCAATATAGATAAATGTAAAGAACTCCATATCGGAAATCAAAATGAGAAAGCAAAATATTCGATGAATGGCACCCAGCTTAAGAGTGTAGACAGAGAAACTGATTTGGGAGTAACAATATCGAATAACCTAAAACCAAGGAAGGTCATTTGAGCACAAATCCAAAGAAGTTATCCTAACTCATTACATTTCCTTAGTCCGCCCTCTTCTGGAATATTACGTTCAATCCTGGTGCCCTTACTACCAAAAAGATATAGACAAGCTAGAACGAGTTCAATGTAGAGTTACCAAAATGATACCTAGCCAAAAGAACAAACAATACGAGGAGCATCTTAGAAAATTACATATATTTTGTTTAACCCAGTGCAGATTAAGAGGCAACTTAATTCAAGTGTTCAAAATTATTAAAGGCATCAACAATAAGAACTGTAGTAAGTACTTCACTATCGACCAATCTAATTACAAGTGGGGAAACGATTGCAACATTATTGGTAAATCTTTTTAACTCGCACGAATCTAAGAATTTCTTCCTCAATCGAGTTGTCAACTTGTGGAATGGGCTTCCCCGAGACGAGACGTTATTGACTGCAGTACTATTGATTCTTTTAAACTTCGCTTAGACAAAACAAAATAATATCTTGCCTCAAACCCGCGACTGACTGCTTTTGTAAATAAATAATTATATTTGTTCCCCCTCATATTCATCAAGGCTTATTGTGTACTGTATATAAAGTTCTAAGTTGTTACTCTCTTTTTCCCAGATACATGAAAGATCACTTATTACTGTGTTATGTTACTAACCGAACTGTCCCCTACTAACATCTAATATCCTGCCACGGACATTAGTTCCAGGATGGTAGTTTCCTTTCCAATTTGTCCTTACCCTCTCTAAACCACTGCTTGAACTCTTGATCCTCGGGGTTTTGGAGTACAAGCAGCATAGAGGTGTCGCAAGACCTGTTGTGGCTTGATTTCCTTTGTACTCAATTGTACTCTCTCTCTCTTTCCTTCTCCTTCTTCTCCTCTCTTATTCTTCCTCTCCCCTCCTCCTCCACCCATCTGATTACATCTCTCATCCTTTTTGCTTCTCTCTAGCCCAGGTGAAACGATCTCTAAATATACCCTCACCTCAGAAGCCGCAGACTCTCACAATTTGTACAGTGGTGTTAGTAAATCCTGTTCTAGCAGCATACATGTTCAACTTTGATCGTCTATACAGTAAGCAAAATAAGTAACTATTATACATTGCATGAACAAACTGTATATACTCAAGCTTTGTATTAGTTTACATAATAAATATTGTTTTCTTCTATCAAAGGAGGGAAATATTGTTGAATTGTGGAGGTCAGGACAAGACTTTTGACCATGGGTGTACTCCGTCACTTACTTAGATCCGAATCCTTTGAGAAAGACAGATTAATATGTATTGTTATCATGCTGTCCTTGAAATTCCTTTGAGTTAGCCATAAAACTACTACTTTGTTATTATAGTACCATAGTATGAATTTGTCGGTGTTATAGTTTGGAAACTGTAGACTGTAGACTGTATTGTGTGTTGATTCTAACATACTGTATAATCATGTCTGAGAAACACTTCATAGTAAGCTTTGCCATTATCATGATCTTGCGCTCTCTCTCTCTCTCTCTCATTCTCACCCTTACTCCATCTCTCTCTCGATAACTTTTTGACCCAGTGGGTGAACGAGCCAACTAGAGGCAACAACATACTAAATCTTGTGTTCACCAATGTTGATGAAAGTGCGACCAGCCTATCTGTTGGGAAATCACTTGGAGGTACTGACCACAATCTAGTTAGGTTCTCTCTTCGCACCTTTAGCAGCAGACCCACCAGTCCTTAGAGTGCAAAACTAGATTTCCGTTGTGCAAATTTTGAAGGCCTTCGGGGAAGCTTATCCCAGATTAGACTTGAGGATGAGAATTTTAATGCGATTTGGTGCTCATTCAAACAACAGTTTATGGATCGACAAGCTGCATTCGTTCCTACTAAACTTACTAAATCAGGCTCAACTCAACCAAAATGGTTCACAAGTGACATAGCTTCAGCAATTAGAAAGGGAAAGGTTGCATACAGAAAGGCCAAAAAAAGTCAAGACCAAAGAGATTTAGATTCCTTCAAAAATATGTGTAGAAGAGTGAAATCTCTTATAAAGGAAGCAAAGCGGAATGAAGAACTAAGGGTTGCCAACCTCTGCAAAAAGAGTCCTAAAGAGTTCTTCAGCTATGTGAACAGCAGGAATCCATTCAAAAGCAGCATTGGACCTCTAAAGGACCCAACAGGACAAATTCAAACTTCTGATACTGATACAGCTAAATCCCT
>CM064551.1:42336491-42542273 GCA_032716605.1 Paralithodes platypus
GTAATTAGTTTTACAATTCAACTTGTTATTAACTTATTTTTGATAAAAATATGATCTGAACGTATGTCTCTTCAATCAATATATGCAATAATATTAAATCGGGTCGAGGAATTCAGATGTAATATTTACTCTATGATTATGAATAAATCAAGAATCAATATCTCTTAAGCGAAAATGGATAAACAGTACAGTTAACAGAACTAGAGTAGTTAAACAATACTGGAGAATGCTTTATATAAAATCAGCGCATACGAAAAATTAAATACGATATTAATTATAAGTAAAATGGCGTACACGACAAAGTTGTACTAAATGAAATACCAGAAAAGGTATAATAAGATATCTGAACGAGTTAACAGTCTTGTAAATAATTCACACAATAAGCGGTGTATTCGGGTTGATGAATAATTAGATAATCAATCTATGCAAGACTAGAATTCCTAGACGATAAGAATCAAAATTATCTACATCAATAATCAAATGAACATAAATACGGTTCATATAATAATGGAAATAACGCTTAAACAAACGAGCGTAGATTTAGAATCTCGCGAAGAAAGTATATATAATAATTAATAACAATTCTTCACAACGAGGGGAAACTGAGATAAACAAAATATAAAATTGAGCGTAGGTTCTAGGTAACAGGTTTTTATTTAAAGAAGGGAATAATTACACATTATACACTTCGACTTCAACTTGTAACATACATAATAGAATTGGACATATACAAGGAAAATCTGTGAGTATTTAGATAAGTGCTTTTAATGAACACAAGTATGTAACGTATGCGTAGTACGTTCTAGGAAGTAAATATAAAAATTGAACACTTAGATCTAAGGCACAGATCTAGATAACAATTACTACAAACTCTGAGAGATTAACACATACGCAATGGATAAGGATCTTGGACACAGATCTCTAGATAATTAAGCACTAATATTCACATATTTTAACCTTACCTTCACATCAATTATCACAACGTAAGATACTCAGAATCACTTAGGGTAATGAAGGAGGGTAGAGAGCTGAGAGAAAGTCTGGCCGACGTTGAACGTAGGTCCACAGGGCAGCACTTCAGGAAGAACGTAGGTCCACAGGGCAGCACTTCAGGATGAACTGCTTCTCACATTCAGGACTTCAGGATCCGGACTTCAGAAGGCGCACAGCAGGTTCGGCGAGCTCTCAGGGCAGGGGTGAAGGCAAGACAATTGTTCCACTGCTGTTAGATGCCCCGTTCTTTTTCAGAGTTAAGGACATTACCCCAGTGGTTGTTTGCTTACTTTTCCTATATTTCGTTGAGGCTATGTTTGACTATGTTCTTGCCTCTTGCTTATAGGAATTCAAGGTAAAAAGGATATTGTAATACGTTGCGATCAAGCTGTGATGATTAATACTTAACTAATACATACATGGGAATTATTATTAGGTACATACATACAATACTATTTTATTTAACACTTAGGTATTCGTTACGTAGCCTAGTATACATGTGATAATGATTATATTGATTACTTCATAATTGAAGCTCTTTGGCCAACTTGGTAATAATTCGCCTATGCTGTCTTCTACTATTATGTTAGATGGTTTTCCAGGCCCATCATAATTTATAGGCCTCCTTAGTTCCATTTGTTCCGGTAGCATTCAGGCCTTTGGTGTTTTACTTGCATAAACATTTCTTGTTATACTGCAAATCCGGGATCTGGGCAAATGGTGGCTGGTGATTGGCGGGTGTGTTTTGAAACCGCGGCCGTGATAGGACATCAGGATTTCCCTTTACCTAGGGTGACTGTCCTAGATGTCCCATGTCCCATAGAGTCCGGGAAGTTCCTGAGGTCATGGGGTGCTCGGGTAAACTTGGCTTTCTTCATTCCCTCCTTACTTTGATGTTTGCAATCTTACATGAACTGGAGCCCGTTCTCGCCAACCCCGTCACTTCATGTATATACTGTATATATATATATATATATACTGTACTGTATATATATATATGCTGTATTTAAATATATATATATATATATATATATATATATATATATATATATATATATATATATATATATATATATATATATATTGTTACAATGACTAGGGTCTATAGGGTCTTTTAGGAGTAGCTAGACTTTAGTAGCGCCTAGCTGTCTTTTATATGCAGCTGTGCCAAGTCTATTAGAAAGACCTGGTATTGTGAGTTTCACTCTGATACCCTTCTAATTGCACATGTCTAGTTTTGCCGTACCTCTAATCATTTTTGTCTCAATAAACTTATGTGTAGAATGAGCCAATAGAGTGTCATTAGTTTCGGGTTAAAATTGCCTGTGGCAACGTCGGCATGCAAGTTGGGAGGGAGGGGAGTGAGGAATGTTGCTCTTGTCTCGGGAGGAGCCGATTTTGCCGACGACACCACGAGTTTATTTAATTACGTGACCATTGCAAGTTTAGTTGTGTTACAATATTGATATATACATAATTTTATCTGCCACACTGATTTAGCCAACATGTTAACACAGGAATATGTTATGACAAGTTATTCTTGTGAAGTGTCTTATGCCCCTTTCACACATGTGCGACTTCATACGATTTTCGTCGCCGAGGACGTAGTCTTGTCAATTCGCAAGGAATGTGTGCGACGTCTACGATTTTGATCGTTAAAATCCGTTGACAAGTTTACACCCGGCGACGACGTCGCCGATGGGTAAGACGTGTTACGACCGGCACTACGAAATAAACAAGGGCACTTAACCCGTTGAGACCCAGCGTCGCACGTGTTGCGTCGGCAGTCACCAACTCCCAGCGACGCATCACGTGCGTCCGACATATAAAAAACACTTACGTGGCTCGTAAGGTAGGAAATAGCGGGAGAATAGGAGGGGGAGGTACCGTAGTGTGTGGGGGAGCCAGGCCAGTAGGTGTGAGCGGGCCGAGACAGCCGCGCGGCTGGTGGTGGTGGGCTTAGTGGGGATAGTTTACACCCCTAGTTTACCGCCACTTTGAACCTTCATTACTCCGGTCGTATGGGAGCTAGAGGCTTGAGATTTATGTGAGATACTCCTTAGGATGTATGCCGTACAATGCCATACTCAGTTTTTACCCTAGTGCTCCCGGGCGGGTGGTCATGCGGGGGAGACGAACTATTGAAACCCCCCCCCCCCCCCCCAAATGACCGAAATGAGTTTTTTTTTATTTGTGTGTTCATTTCTCACCATTCTCTTCCATTTTGGCTCAACAAATTTTTTTGAAGCTCCCGCCCCCCCCCCCCAAAAAAAAATGTCAGAGGTGATTTTTTTTTGTTTTTTTTTCATTTCTCATCCTTGTCTTCCATTTTAGCAAACAAAAAAAATAAGTGAAAATGGCTTGGGACTGGGGTGAACAAAATATTATAACTAGCCGGGGCTCAACGGGTTAATAATGGACTAGATGATAGGCTATATCTGCAACAACGGTACGCTAATTCCAAACCCTCGAACTATTACGCCGGTGAACAAAACACTTAAAACCCTCCAGAGTTAATCTACTGGATAACGGGGTATCAATTAACTGGGTTTTAGTGCACTTCTACAAAGGCTTTCCGGTGACGGCAAAGCCAACTCACAACAGGAGTACTTACGTTACGAAAATGCTCTAAAGTAATAACAATGCTTGAATAAACTATCATAAGATTTAATAAAGGAAAATATGCTTACGTTAACTTTAGTGTGAGTCTGTACTCAACACTAAATTCTTCAATGCTCTATGAAAACACTGGAAGTCTAGTCCTACAGCAATCAGATAAGGAATCTTCTGAAAAGGTCTGATGCTCTAAGATGCTCGTTAATATAGAACAGAAATAATGCAGGGGCAGGACACCAAAGCGTGTATCTTAAATACACCAATAAGTAGGATACATATATATAACAAGGGAGTGCAAAAACTCTGTGACAGCACTAATAATAATAACCACTCAAAAACAGTACTTCCTTAGCCAACGTAACAGCCAAACTGGGTTGTGCACTATGCATCAACCTAGGCTAAAATAAGGCGTGAATAATTCCTAAAGCATACACAATGAAAGTTAATAAACACAATGCTGTCTTTCTCACTAATAAAGTCTAGCAGTGGCATAAAAGGTATCAGGAAACTAGGCAGAGCGCAAGCATGCTCGTAGCCTACTGTCTCCCCTTGAACAGATTTCCCTTATGTTACGTTAAGTGACTTGGAGGCTCTCTTGGTAAGTCCAGATCTCTAGTATCTGGTCTTGCCCTGGCGCTCCACAAAGGTCAACAAAATGAGGTAGCAAGCATATAGGTAAGAGTAGGCAAAAGCCCTTCACCTGTATACTGCTACACTCGCAAAGGAAAATATGCACAAGGGTTACAGGCTACCTAGCTTCGTCAATGTTGTGCAGGCTCTGACTTGCCACATACATAACTCAGACAACAACCAAAGATACCTTCCACTGTCTAGCATTAAATAGTAGGAAAGAACAACTCAATAATTAGAAGCACCCCAATACTATGATACCATTTGACTATGACTCTAATACTCCCTAAAGCTAGTGCAAACATATATGGAGAACTGGTGCTGGTAATACGACTGGCCGACTATGGAAGTCGTATGCAGAACCAGAAGGGATAAGTAATTGAATAAAGAGAGAAGTATGAAAAAGAAGAAGTTCAGAGAGAGAAATAGTAGTACAGGGGGTTAGATGGGGGGACAGATTGCAAAGGACATGTAGGACCAAGCACGCTGTGCCAAGCTCTGCAGGAGAAACGCGGGCAGAAGCCCCCCCAGCACTAACAAAGGCAGCAGCACCCAATCACAGACGACTACGTCATGAGGAGCAGACGTCATATGACGCGTCAGGCCCGCCGGCCAATCACGAGCGTGGGAAACTTCTCCGAGCGAGGGAGGCACACGTACATACACACGCACATTTTACCACCACGCTGCTCGCTCTCTTTCTCCCTACAACTTCACACAATGCATCTTATATTCTATCAATGATATAAAATGCTCCCAAGTGTCACAGACAAGAATAAAGACCACCACTGATCTGTCTGTGACAACATGAACTCTATGAAAGAAAGAACATCATACTACGACGATTATTGTAGCCCATATCACTGCCCTGGCGAGCGCTAGCGAGATACGAGTGCATTCTGGCAAGCTGGCCAGCGTAACAGACTTAATCGGCGACATTATGCGATTTCATCGGCAAATTGAGCGATGGTTCGCCGATGACCTCGGCGAGAACTGTCATATTTGAATAAAATATTGCGAAATAATGCGAAGGATGAACGATTCCTCAGCGTATGTTCTGCGACGGCTTCGGCGAATTAAGCGATGGTTCGGCGAATACCTCGACGAGATTATCCGAAAACTTTTTGCATGGCAACAACGTAAGAACATCAGAAAACGGGAGTCTGCAGAAAGCCGATCGGCCCACACAAGGCAGATCTCGGTCACACCCAACCCCAATTACAAGGCCTAATTATAGACCCAAATCACTAATGCCTCGAGGACTGACCTCACCAAAACGGTCAGAGATCGACACAAGATTACGGGGTCTGCAGAGCGCCGATTGGCCCACACCAAGCAGATCCCCCCTCATACCCAACCCAACTCATCGAAAATGTACAAATTTATCTTAAAATCGCCAAACTAATGGGCCGAACGTCATAAAATATGAAAACTAATGGGGTTAACCATGAGGAAGAAAGGGGACCAGAAAAACGACCCATCTCCCCAATTCGGAGATTGGCAATGTCCGGCTTTGCCGGAGACATTTGTCTATCAAATAATGTACAAATTTAGCGTGCTCTCAAAACAAAAAATATATACGTTGGCTCGCTACCGCTCACCAGGAAAATATTGAAACCTGGATGGGGGTAAACGTCTTAAAACAGTAGGCTGAACGGGGCCGAACGGATACAAGGCAAAGAGAGAGGGAGAGAAATAGAAAAAAAAAAAAAAACGAGGAGAGAGGCAGAGGAGATAAAACAAAAAACAGCGAGGTGGGCTCAATGTTTGCGTTAAGGCTTAAAAATTGAGCCCACCTCGCCTTTTTTAGTTTTCTCCATTAGATGGTGGGGGGAAGGTAGAAGCGCAATTGACTGTGTTACAAATATGAAGCCGATTGGTGAGGTAGTTTCGCCACCACGGATTTCCCTTTTTTCCTTTTTTTCGTACGAATACGCTGGAATGGGGTGGTGGGAGGCGGTTGGGGGTGTGGTTGGGGGAAGGCAGAAGGGTAAGGGACTTGTCACACAAATATGGAACCGATTGGTGCAGTCGTTTCGCCGCCACAGATTTTCTGTTGTTTTCCTTGTGAGGCGACCGATAGTCAGCAAGGGGGTGGGGGGAGGGGTCGTGTTGGTGGTGGCAAGAAGCCAGAAGGGTAAGGTACATGTGGTAGAAATATGAAAGCCATAGGTGCAGTCGTTTCGCTGCTACGATTTTTTTTCGGCGTGTCCGTATATATACGGACCTGGCACTGGGCGTGACAAGACCCTAGTCGTATATATACGGACCTGGCACTCAGGGGGATATAATGCTGGTTCGCTATCGCTTGCCAGGAAGATATCGATACTTGGATGGGGATAAACGTCTTAAACCAGTTGGCTGAATGGGGCTGAATGGATACAAACCAGAGAAAGAGAGAAAAGGAGAGCAAGAGAAAAAAAACAACAGGTGAACCCCCCACGAGAGGTGCATAGAAAAAAGGGTTGACAGGTTCCCTATATGCCTAATCACTTTTTTTTTACCCACCTCGCCGAAGGTGCTCTTTGGCTTTCGGCATTTGCAGAATGATCCGCGAGGCCCTCGGGGATCATCGACGACATCGGCGAGACATCGCGGAGGGTTTCTCACAAAAAAAAAATTTGCAACGCTGCATGGCAGCTTGCCGATTAATACTCGCCGAGGCTGTACCCGCCAGGGGTACACTCTGCACGAGGCAGCAGAAGGCATGCGAAGGGCCATGCGACGTCGCGGAATGCTCAAGACACACCGTCTTGAGCATTCCGCGACGTCGCATGGCCCTTCGCATGCCTTCTGCTGCCTCGTGCAGAGTGTACCCCTGGCGGGTACAGCCTCGGCGAGTATTAATCGGCAAGCTGCCATGCAGCGTTGCAAAGTTTTTTTTTGTGAGAAACCCTCCGCGATGTCTCGCCGATGTCGTCGATGATCCCCGAGGGCCTCGCGGATCATTCTGCAATGATCGACGATGCTTGCGAGGGCAACGAACCCTTGTGAGTCCTCGTCCCAAATTTCAAACAAACCGAACATTGGCGACGCCCCGTGAGGGTCCACGCGAGGCCGGGCGATGCATGAGATTATGATGCGAGGGTTTACGTTTATTGTCCGACATGTAACGAATATGGGTGTTGCCGGTGAAAATCGTATGAAGTCGCACATGTGTGAAAGGGGCATAAGTGTTATCATATCGTGTGGTGATATATTGCAACCCCTTAGTTTGAGGCTGGCTCTCGCCAGCCACGCGTGTTCTCGCCATTCTCTGCTCGGCGGTCAGACTAGATAGGTGGTGTCCTCTCTCTCTTGTGACCCATCAGTCTGCCCCTGTTATTTGTCCTTGTTTGCACAGATTTTAACGTAACGTAATTAACAGAGAATCCTAGACATTCATTTCTTCTTTTGATTAATCTTTTTCCTCTGATCAGCATTTTATTATATTTCCATTTTTATCATATATTCTGTACTTCCGGTGGTTTACTTCGGGATCCGTGATAGGGAGAGCTGGGAGGCTTGCCGGGGTCCTTAATAATAAGCACTGTTAATTCCATAGACAGTCCACACACACACACATTCATACCCGCTACATATTTTTCCCAGTGTTTGTGCTTAGGACCCGGTAACAACCTTGACGGTTCTGCTCCAGCGATTGTTTGTTCCCTATCTTGGGTTTCGAACTGAGGCAACGGAGTGTTTAATATTAATTAGAAATCCAGCTTCAGACTGGACCCCCCCCCCCCATAGTTAAGTGAGTGTGGGAGGTGGACTCTCTAAGAGTTCATTGTTTTCTGAGTGGTATCTCACTGGGGGGGCCCAGGTTGAAGTAGGATATATTGGTGTGATATTAGAGGTGGTCAGGGCAACCTGCTTCCACTAATATCACCCCGAGGTTAGTAGTCATATTAGGACACTGCCTTGTATTGTTAGTACATTATTATATGTATAATTATTATGTGCAACTCTCTTGGGTTGAGAGTGGATTACCGTTGGCTGGTTTGCGCACGGTTTAGTACTGTCGAGGGCGCGCATAGCCTGTTATGCTCGAAGTACACCTGCACTCTTCTGTCTTTGATGTCTGCTGGTAGCCTATGTATTTAACTGTTTTGATTATCCAACCCATCATTGCTAATCCCGGGGCTGGTTTTCTAGTTCTCGTAGCTAGAAAGTTACATGATTATTTCTGTTCTACATATTATTCAGAATAGGAGCAGGGTAGTATGCACCTTAAGCCCTGAAAAGAGCCTGGAAGCGTTCATAGTGCTCTAACCTGTTGCGTCGTGGGGTTGCTTGGTAGAGAGACAAGGTGCATTTGCATTAGTAATTATTTTCGTATACCGTCTCTAAGCAACTGAGGTCCAGATTCGTAACAATATAATATATACTGTATATATTTGTATATATATATATATATATATATATATATATATATATATATATATTATATATATATATATATATATATATATATATATATATATATATATACATATATATATATATATATATACATATATATATATATATATATACATATATATATATATATACATAAATATATATATATATATATACACATATACAGTATATATATACATATATATATATATATATACATATATATATATATATTCATATATATATATATATATATACTGTATATATATACTGTATATATATATATATATATATATATATATATATATATATATATATATATATATATATATATATATATATATATATATATATTTTTTTTTTTTTTTTTATGTGAGTGAGGGAGACAAAAGGCAGAAATGCCTGCAGCGAGTGCCTCCCCCGTAGTAGAAAGAGTGTCAGGGCTAAAATCAAGGGACGTTCGAGCCAAAGTGCCTGGACACACGGAGTTTGAATCAATTTAATTCATAGGACGAGATAAAGACTAATTCTGAGAGAGAATTCCAGAGCTCAGCTGTTGAATAGAAGAAAGTCTGAAAGTAATGTTTCACTCTTGGGGTATAGAGTTGCACAGTGAAGGGGTGGGATTGTGTTGCAAGACGGGTACCACGTACCCTAGGATATGCTATCCACTGGGAAAGCTCTGAGAAGCACTGATTATTGTAGTAGCGATAGAATAGCGAGAGAGATGCAACAATGCGGTGAAGAGAGAGAGTTTGCAAAGTTGGTGAGTGGGTGGGAATTAATTATACGAAAGGCCTTCCTGTCTACTTTCTACAACTTGGGGCAAAAAGTTATCTGGGCCGGATGACTTGAACCTATTTAACTTATCTATTATCTTTGCTACCTCCTCTGCGGTACATCTAATTCTGCTAAGAACGTCATGTCACTGGTATTTTCCCTTGTCAAAACCGAGGCAAAATAGTCGTTTAGGGATTTAGCTGTATCAGTATCAGAAGTTTGAATTTGGCCTGTTGGGTCCTTTAGAGGTCCAATGCTGCTTTTGAATGGATTCCTGCTGTTCACATAGCTGAAGAACTCTTTAGGACTCTTTTTGCAGAGGATGGCAACCCTTAGTTCTTCATTCTGCTTTGCTTCCTTTATAAGAGATTTCACTCTTCTACACATATTTTTGAAGGAATCTAAATCTCTTTGGTCTTGACTTTTTTTGGCCTTTCTGTATGCAACCTTTCCCTTTCTAATTGTTGAAGCTATGTTACTTGTGAACCATTTTGGTTGAGTTGAGCCTGATTTAGTAAGTTTAGTAGGAACGAATGCAGCTTGTCGATCCATAAACTGTTGTTTGAATGAGCACCAAATCGCATTAAAATTCTCACCCTCAAGTCTAATCTGGGATAAGCTTCCCCGAAGGCCTTCAAAGTTTGCACAACGGAAATCTAGTTTTACACTCTAAGGACTGGTGGGTCTGCTGCTAAAGGTGCGAAGAGAGAACCTAACTAGATTGTGGTCAGTACCTCCAAGTGATTTCCCAACAGATAGGCTGGTCGCACTTTCATCATCATTGGTGAACACAAGATTTAGTATGTTGGGTAAGAGGTATCCTCACCAGGATTCGAACCCACGCACTCCAGGTATATTTGGGAGAGTCGGGCACCGTAACCACTAGGCCATGAGCGGATAAAAGGAAAGCAACCTTAGTTCATATTTGAGGAACCAGGTTTTTAGTCTCGTGGAGGACTATGCCTTCGAACACGTGGTGAGTTTATTAGACTTCGACCATGACTATTTTTACGCTTCCCCCCCGCCAACTCGGTTAAGTGATATACGATTTTTAATCGTCCTGGTACTATTATGGAACCTCTGAAAATGACAAATATCAATTATGTACGATTAAGTACGACAGGTTGGGTAAGAGGTATCCTCACCAGTGGTTACGGTGCCCGACTCTCCCAAATATACCTGGAGTGAGTGGATTCGAATCCTGGTGAGGATTTCTCTTACCCAACCTGTCGTACTTAATCGTACATAATTGATATTTGTCATTTGTCACGCTTTACTACAAACACCTCATGTAAGAGGACTAAGTGATGAAGGGTTTTTGTATTAACTCTAGGTATCGCGCTTTACAACAAACACCTCATGTAAGAGGACTAAGTGATGAAGGGTTTTTGTATTAACTCTAGGTATCGCGCTTTACAACACACACCTCATGTAAGAGGACTAAGTGATGAAGGGTTTTTGTATTAACTCTAGGTATCGCGCTTTACAACACACACCTCATGTAAGAGGACTAAGTTGTTGGAGCAGGCTTCTTTGAAGTAACGCACTGCTCACACTCTTTCATATTTTATATCTGTTATATTGTATGCATTCTACAATAACATACTTTTCCTGTTGTGAAGATTCTTGTCTTACGACCTGCGGTTACTGAGGATACGATATTATTGCGAATGTCCCCCTCCAGTCTTGGAATTCAGGCAACATCGTCAATGATGGAGGGGCCACTATTAAATTATAGGTTTGATTCCCGAAGGGAAGTAGAGAAAACCTAATATTTAGTAGGGGCCCCGGAATCATTGACGATGAGGGCCCTCCCAGCCATCCCCTTCCCATTCGCGTGATATTTTTGAGGTTTTTATCTTGATATATCAGTGAAGGACAAAGTGTGCACTTGGCGAGAGGTGGTAAGAAGCCACAACACAAGAAAATCCACCGAATGTGGGAAGCTTGTTGATAACAGTGTTTTAAGTATTTACATTTTTCCTTTTTTACTCTCTTATTTTTTACGAAGGTTTTTTTCGTAGTGGGTACCCGATCTGTGACGACACGATAAGAGAAGTAGCGTTGCACTTATGAAGATGACTCTTTTTCTTCCTCGCGGCGGTTGATTCAAACGACTGACGTGGTGTTGAATGGAGACTATTATACTAATAGGCAACATCGTCAATGATTCCGGGGCCCCTACTAAATATTAGGTTTTCTCTACTTCCCTTCGGGAATCAAACCTATATTCTGGCCCATTCCTCTACTTTATCACTGGGTCGTGGCGCCGCAGGGGTAGGTGAAGGTGCTGTTGATGGGTGAGTAGTGACCCTACTGATGACGGCGATCTTGTCTTGTTCTCTGATTATTTTAAAGCCAAGATGCGCCTTACCACTAGCAAATCATCCTCATAGTTTGTGGGCTCTGTGATAGAGAAATGATCTGCTACTGCCAGGGGTAGTATTCTCAGTAAAGCTATGAACACAACTTTCTTCCTTTGAGCTGTTGTGCCCTCAGGAAAAGCTGTGATCGCCAGTTGACTCAACTGACTGAATGTGCTGTCCAAATTACCTGTATATTTAACCTCATGAAAGTGACGGTCCGCTATGGTTTGACCCACTGCTGGGTTGATAGCTAATTTTGTAAAGCTCTCAAACTATGCCCAGGTTAACCTTGGAGTGTCACGCACGTACCCTGATACCTTAGCCGCGTATTTCCCTAACTTCATAACCACAGTATGTATCTTGGACATGTCATCGTCCCTGAATGTAATGTCCAGGACCGGTTTGACAACTTCCAAATAAGTGTTAATGTCATGCTCCTCTGTTTTGAACGCAATAATATCGAGTGCCTTAGCCGCCATAATGAATTTTGCGTCCAAAGAGTAATAACAAATAAAAAGCACAATAAAGCTGATATGCCGTATCGAGACACCGCTACCGCCAGTTTTATGCCGGGTTGCAATCCAACTCGCGTTATATGTATTCTTTATTAATCCTGGGTTTCGGATATTTAGAATTAGATAATGCTCGACAGGAACATGTGTCGCTTCATGAATATTACTTATAAATTACTTAATCGCTCTCTCGAAACACAATAAACACACAGCATAAATTACACTCATATTTATTGATTAAACATAGATACAGGAAATGGTTATTAAAACCTGGAGTAGGATTCCAATATTAATACACTTGTGACTGGTAAGCAATAAGTTTTACTCCATAATGAAATAATGTTGTCACTTACAGAGCATCAAAGTTAGGAGATACATAAATACATCAAATACATACACAAATATAAACACTGATGACAATACCTATACGGGTCAAGTGTATAACGTGAGGTATAATAATTACAAGGTATGGCAACTGAGGTCAACTACTCAGCTGTGCATAAGGATGCGCGGCGTGAAAGACAAATAATGCCGCGCTCAGGTGTACTATCAAAGGCACCGCTCTCGGGGGTACAGGTCAGTCGGACTGAGGTCAGGTTAAATATATTCTCGGTTTAGTGCAACGTTAAATCGAGTTAGGAAGATGTGAACTTCGCTTTATTATATGGGGATTGATAATTTAAATCTAAATTTAACTATCAAAGAATTATTGTGAATAATATCTCACACGATACACGAAAAATAAATTCAATCGTAAAGGAGTTAAAATTACACGGAGGAAGGAAATCAGATTCACAGTATATATAGTGAACAACTTATAGCTGTACAATAGCTATAGACAAGTATGTTTGAATGAATTAACAAACTACTGAAGGTTATAGCTTTAATAAGAGCTATAATGACGTGGATACAAAACAAAGTAGTATTTAATAAATAGGCAAAATTATAGCATCAGAAGGAGTTTGAATAAGTTAACACACTGCTGCATAGAATGCAGACCTAAGTAGCGCTTTACTATGACTTTAATAATCGTTATGATGATTTAATTACCAAACAACGTAGTAATATGTCAATAGCCAAAATACAGGCTTGATGAGTTTAGGAATATAAAATCTGAATTCCTAAATCGGTGGCGAAAGAATTATATAGCCCGGGCAACGTATATGATTATATAGCCCGGGCAACGTATATGATTATATAGCCCGGGCAACGTATATGATTATATAGCCCGGGCAACGTATATGATTATATAGCCCGGGCAACGTATATGATTATATAGCCCGGGCAATGTATATGATTATATAGCCCGGGCAACGTATATGATTATATAGCCCGGGCAACGTATATGATTAGATTATTCACAAGAACTAATTCAAATTAGATATCTTGAATAGAGATTAATTCTAACTCAACGGACGGGTTCATTACTTTCCGCTGTGGTGACTTTATACACTAAGTATTCTCTTGGTAAAATTGGACGTAATATGGTCCTGAGTTTAGTAGTTAAGTTTAGGTTTTAAAATATTTAGAAGGAAAATAGCCTACGTTATACACTTCACTTCGACTTGGACATGCAATGAATAATAACACAATGGAATAAAATCTGAGAGCATTCACTAAGTATTACGTGTAAGATCGACTACGTAACGTAGGTAAAAATAAGTCAATAAATACTTGAACACGAATCACATAAACAATACACCGTAATTATATAAGATCACAGCACGGATCAAAGTTTGATAAATCTCACACATGTACTAAATTGACGAGGGAGTTCTAGAAGCGGATCTCTACGAAAAAGTTAAGTTGAACAGTCACATATTTTATATTACCTTCACAATAATTCTCAAAACTTATAACACACAGATACATTTAGGGTACGGAGTAGAGGAGAAGTATTTTCCATGAGGAAGAATCAGGACGACGTAGGACTCGTAGTTCTTCCTCTGGCTGGACGTCAAAGGGAGCTGCGTCTCTCACAGACACTAGAGAAGGTTGCTCCTGGCTCCTCTAACACACTCTCGTTCACCACCCTAGTTGGACTTTACTATAGGGACAGGTTTGTCCTATAGAGAGTCCAGCCAACACTATTCTCTACCCACTAAAAGCTGAACCAGTGGAAGGTAGGAACCGTAGTTGCATACCTTCCCTCAATTTCAGTCAGGCTATATATGGATGATAATTTGAACTCAATTTGACCTATGTCAGTATAGTAGGGACATGTATGGAAGTGTGAATTAGGGTTGCTAGATCTTGCTAGACCCCTTTTTGGACTGCCACCACCCAATAGATATTACTGGGAATAATCAAATAACTCAATGTAATAATTAGAATCCAGGTAACTGAAACTTGAGAATAATTCACAATAGTTTAATAAATTATATCTTAGGACTTATTCAGAAGTACTCAAATATATTGATTGTATAAGTATTGGTAATAGTAAAATTAATCCAAGAATGATATCTCTGTTTATCACACGCAGAGCTGACCTCTAACCCCTATTTGTGCGAGCTGAGGATTCCGTCTTTTCTGCTCTCCAGCTCTCTAGACTCTGTTTATATGCTCTCGGGTTACGCCCTCCATATGACGTAAAACCACTCATTACCATTCTACGTGTACATCTCAACCAATCCTGGTATCTGTCCAAATGACGTATTAGGGTGTACAAACGCCCTGCCACGTGATGTGGGCCGTCCGAGGTATGCTGACTACATACATGACGTCTTCTGTTTTGGGTCACAGGCAGAAACCAGGCGCCTTACTGACTGTCTAGTCATGTACAACCACTGAAATTACTCCCAAACAAATATAATAGAAAGTAATTATAGTATTAAGAATACATTTTCTTGTTTTGTGATTTTTTGTAAGATTTTCGAAGTGTGTAAACCCATAATGTAAAAGGAATTCAAAATTAAGAAGAATCTGGAAGAAAACAATTTACATAATGAAAAATATAAAGAGAATATATATATATAAGTGTATACATATCCCAAACAAACAAAGACATAGGAGCAAATCGAACATAATTGAACCAATGCAGAGAAAGTTTATCATCCTTTCGATAGGATCCACTAATTACCACATCACTCAATCTATGTCTTTGATCGAAATTCTATCCAGTCATTAGTTCTGAAATATGAATACAATAAATTGTAGGGTATAGTCTAAGTTAACACTTAAATTAAAACGGATAACTCGTGTTTCAAGAGTTATAATACTAGGTTTCAATATTGATAACACCGTGACGAAGTTGCAGATGTAGAATGCAACTGATTTTCAATATAGATAAACACTACGGTGAAGGAAATAAGGAAAAGAAAGAGATAGAGAATAAAATTGAAATCTGATTTTCAACATGAAATAACAAGGAAAGAAAATTAAACCAATCATACAATATGCAATAACAAATCAAATGTGCAAAATAGTTATATACACAACAAAAAGTACATAGAATATATATAAACAAAAATGCTGAAAACAGAAAACCTGAAAAAGAAAAATTCCAATATACAAACAACAATTATGTAAAGTAAGTTAAACACGGAATCGGACCAACCAAAATACCACAGGTCTGTTTACAGTCCTCTACTGCCTTACACATAATGAAAACAATTATTGTCCTAACATTTTGAATAATCTCAATCCTTGTCCACCTACCCTCAATGTTCTTGGAAATCATAAGGAAAATGACAATGAAAATAAACACGACAAGACCAGTGAACAGTGGTAGAGGGTAGATGTACTCCGGACGAACGAAATGCATGAATGACAACGTATCCATGGATGTGTTAATCAGTCCCAAGTTTCAATCTCACGCGAAATTATCTTTGGAAATGAAAAGTTGTTTGTAATGTTTACTTCAGACGGAATGCTAGAAAACAGAACATCCTGTTCTGTGAACGAAAGCATGTGAGTGAATGATGGGTAAAGAGTAAGATGAGATGAAACCAACAGACACGAGTCCCTTACATAAACTTGGCCAATACATGATTTATGAAAGGGTGCTCTGTCCGGGCAAGTAACAAGTACTTCTGAAGCATTCACAAAATAAAGAAAGTTAGTATTAAATATGTGAAGGTGGAAAATAAACGGGTGAAATTGAACCGGAATGAAATTACAATAATCCAGGACATCGGCGTTGCCAATAATAGCTTGAACGCATTTTTTAGAATTCATCGGCAATAAAGGAACAGCAGACGCTGGGCAAATAGTAAACAAGCCGAGAGCCGTGTGACAAAATGCATGAACAGTGGAGGAACTCAGTAACGAATAGTATTCATCTCTATACTTCCCTTTCGTAACTAGCAAATTATCGGAAGGAAAATTAATAGTGAGCAAGGAATTAAAAATTTTGACCGGAAAAGGTATAATTTCAGACCAAGACAAAATTATGTCAGATGCAAAAGGGATCAAACTAAGAAATATACCGTGACTCACATACACCTCGAGAAAACGGTAATAAGACTCTAATTCTGAGTGCCCCACTAAAGGTACCAAATCAAAATCCCTATTTGCCAATCTCAGCAAATCGAATAAGTCAGCCAAGGAAAGTAAGTCAGATGTCACTAGCCCATTTCTCCGTGTGAACTAAAATAATTATGCCTATAGCGTTCAAAATTCTTCCCCAAAATAGTAGACATAATATCCCAGTATCCATAATACCAAGACGCGCCCCACAATCCTTCCTACGACACCCATCTGAGGAACCGAAAACAAAATATGATGAATATAAATTTACATGTAAAATGAATCCAAATTCATTCCCAAACTGTCAACCCACCATTGAGCAACAAAATTACTTCCCTCTTTAACAAAAGCAACATTACTCGATCTTAAATTATATTTATGAGCCACATTTGTCTTTTTAGACCGTCTACGTCCCTTAACATTCCTCGGACTCACCGGTTTGTGGTCAACAGAAATATCTTCATAACCAGGTAAATTGCATATAACACGTTTCAAATGATTCACATGAGCCCTTTTCTCAATGCCCTTTTCTAAGTGTTTTATAACAATACTATTTTTGTCGACTGAAATTACGCGGTAAGGACCCTCGAAAACAGTTTGTAATTTATCATTGGCGTAAAATTCCCTCAAATAAACAAGATCCCCTACAATAATATTAACATCCCTTTTACGTGTATTCGCTACGTTCATCATGTCTTCCTTTGATTTCGAAAGAGAACTGCGTAAAGTCTTATAAATAGACCGAAAATTATGCAAGTGATACAGCACCTAATCATCGCAGTTATAAACAGGAGAATTAGACTGAACCAACGAATTGTGAGGAAGTCTCATATCTCTACCAAAAAACAATAAAATACGGCGAATCCGCAATTGAGGAATTTATCGAACAATTTAGTGTTGATTCTGCAAAATGTAAAACTGAATCCCAAGTACTCGTATCACGATCTAATAATAAGCCGCGATGCGCACGGATAAGAGAATGATTAGCGCGTTCCGCCAAGCCATTAGACTGGGGTGAATGAGGACAAACAGTAACATGATTTATATTATATTCATCGCATAGTCTCGCCATACTAGAATTACAAAATTCTGTACCATTATCAGTTATAATTGTATTAGGACAACCAAATTTACACACGACGTCCGCTAAAAATTTACTAGCGACCGATTTCGCCTCTTTATCCTGCAACACTGATAACACGACATACCGTGGAAAGTGACAAATGGTGAGCATTATATATTGGTTGCCGGCGTCAGTCAATGGAAGTTTCAATAATTCTATAGCAACCACATTGAAAGGATACGCCGGAATCGGATATTCCCCGATTTTCACTTCCGGGCTCAACTTAGGCTTAATGGTGGTGCATGTAGAACAACAGTCAATATATCTATCTATATCCTTTTTCATCGTCCGCCAATAATAATTTCTCTGAGCTTGTGTCAAACAACGAAGCTTCCCTGGATGCCCAATTGTATCATGTCCATGTAAAATAGGTAATAAAGTATTAATTTGCGAATCTGGGATGACGAGTTGTAAAATTACCCTGTCATTTAAATCCCTCTTTCTGTACAAACACCCCTCATGCGTTACAAAATTAAAATAATCAAAACCTGCTAAGTCGGGGTGACCAGGAACAATATCTCTGAAATCACCCGATTCTAAAGCAAGAATAACTTTACCCCAAAAACTATCTTTACGCTGGTATAATGCAATACTTTTACTGCACAACAGTGCATTAACAGACACCAAACAAACAGGATTCCTTGATAACGCATCGGCAACTGTGTTGAGCTTGCCTTCAACGTACAATAATGTAGGATTGTATGATGCTAATGGCAACTTCCACCTGGCACGTCTACCCGTGAGAAGTTTATCATCAAACAATTTTATTAGAGGCTTATGGTCTGTCCAAACAGTTACTTCATAACCATATAATACCTCACGAAAAATATTTAACGCTCAAATTAGCGCTGCACCTTCCAAGTCGGTAACACAATAATTCTGTTCTGCAGGTTTTAAAGAATGGCTAGCGAATCCTAACGGCCGTAAGAGATCCCTATCGTCATACTGCTTAAGAACAGCCCCAAACCCAGTGTATGATGCATCAGAATTAATTTAGAAAGGTTTCTTAAAATCAGGGAAAGCAAGGGTCGGTCGAGATGTTAAGCTCCCCTTTAATTCAGTAAAAGAACCCTCTTGTTCAACTCCCCACAAAAATTTAGCGTCCTTCTTGAGTAAAATATATAGGGGCTTCGCGATACTAGCGTAGTTCCTTATAAATGCCCTATAGTAGCCTGATAGGCCCAAAAATTGCCTTAACTGTTTTATGTTAGTGGGCGTAGGAAATTTAGTGATAGAATTTGTTAATTGAGCAGTGGTATTTACCCCGTCCGGAGTTAATTCATGCCCCAAAAATTACAGTTTCTTTATAAAGAACTCACATTTACTGATTTTAGTTTTTAAGCCTGCCTCATTTAATTTAGAAAGTATATTTCTCAGTGCGATAAGATGTTCCTCTACCGTTCTAGAAACAAATATAATATCGTCTATATATACATAAACATTATGGCCGATCAATCCTGCCAATACATTATTCATTAATCTCTGAAAAATCGCTGGTGAATTTTTAAGCCCCATGGGCAAACGTTTATACTCGAAGGTACCGGAGGGATAATTAAGTGCTGTATATTGTCTTGATTCCGGTGATAACCCGATTTGATGAAAACCACTCGAAAGGTCGAGGGTGGAGAACACCTTGTTCTGCGTTCCCAAACTAGCAAGAATTTCCGGTATCGCCGGCATATGGAAATGATCGGTCTCCGTGATGGTATTAAGTTTTCTAAAATCTATCACGACTCGAAACTCCCCCTTCGCCTTCTTCGGGACTAAGAAGAGAGGTGAACGCCAAAGTGACGTGGATGGTTGAATTACGTCTTGAGAAAGTAAATCCGAAACTTGTTTATCAGTCAATTCCCTTTGACTGTGCGGCAAGCGGTACATAGGAAGGTAAACAGGGTTCTGATCCTTGTCACTCAACACAATTTTATGGTCTATAATGTCAGTAAACCCCATAGCGTCCCCTTTAAATGTACGGACTAATTAAATTCCCTCAATAACGCCTTAAGCGGACCCTGAGCTTCAGGAAAATCGCACCTTGTAAATCATCATAAATCTTACGCATTCTATCATCCATTTCAGGAGAATTCCCAGTGCGCACAGATGCCACTGGAAGAGAATTAATTTCTTCAAATTTACAAGGTACACAGGAAGCATTACATAACTTCGTATCCGCATACAATTTCATTAAGCCATTTGTGGCATTTAAAATGAGAGTTTGAAAAACATTAGTGTCATCCACCTCATGAAGCGCCGGAGCAAACGTAATACCCTTGATCGCTGAGGAATCGGGTAATAATACAATAGAATTGACTGTACTCTTAAGATTATTCGCATAAACATTAACAACCCTCGCAGAATGCAGTTCAATGATAGTATTACAGTGAATGAGAATATCAGAATCCCCCATAGATTGTTCTAAATAATCCTGCAATGTAATATCGACGGCGGGAAGAGCGGAGGTAATCTCGTGGACGGGCCGGCGTGGACCGCCTCCGGTCTTCCGACCAGATGTACGACGTTTCGCCTGAAAGGTTTTACCACTCTCCACAACGCCCTTACGTACACCACTTGATACAAATTGTAAACTTTCTGGGAAGCTAGATGACGCCTCAATAAAAGTACCATCAATAGATAAAACATTCATCTCTAGACTCAATATAAATTTACGTTCCCTCATTGTTTTAAAACCCATCAGAAGGTCCGAAGAGATGTTTAATCCCTGAACAACGTACACTTTCTCCGTCATTAAATCCAAGTCCTCATGCAATGCTATCGGTAAGTATGTAACCCCCAATATTGAAATATTATCCCCTGAAACACTCCGCAGATTAACATCTGGGAATTCAAGTTTAAACGAATCATCATGATTCAATTTGTTAAATACAGAGCTAGACATAAGGTTCACAGGAGAACCCGTATCTATTAAAACACTTATATCTGTATTATTTACACATGACTTCAAAATTAACGAGTCAGGTGAATGCATAAGGGCACTTATCATTAACGTAGGAAATTCCGGAGTTTGTGTACATTGATGTTTTACGTTACATTTACTTGGGAGCGATCATAAGCTTCCCCTGACCTAGGGTGACTCGCCCTCCAATCGTCCGTATCGACCTTCACTTCCGGGCAATTTCCGGTCCTGTGGTCGTTATTCTTGCATCTACGACATAAAGGTTGCTTACCTGCCGTATATTCATATAGCTCTTTGGCCTTGATGTTACAACGAGGAACAATATGCCCCCGTATACCACAATAAAAACACATAACATCCCTGTGCTGACCAGATACGCCGTTAGCCATTATCGCAGGTCTCTGCGCGCCCTGACCGCCGCCGCTCGGGGCCTGCGGTCGACCACCATTGCCCTGATAACGAGGCGATTGATGGTTCCATGTTTGAGAGCTGTAACTCTGTCTACTCTGACTTACCTGTGCTGGTTTCTGGTTTTTGGGAGGAGAACTCTTCTGGGGATTTATATGTGGTTGACTCTGTTTAGGCCCAGGTTGAGCTGGGGAAACAGGTAAGGAATTCCTAACGGCAGCACACGAAAACTGAATTTGCTCGGTGGTTATACCGCTAGTATCACAAGACTTCCTAAGTTCCTTTGAGAATTTATTGAGAGACATATTGAGGGGGAACTCGATTCGTCGTGCGATCGGTTTCACGGTGTCTGGTAAGGCACTAACCAAAATAACATACCCCAGTAACTTGCTCAGCTGTCCTATTGTTATCTTACTGTCCTCAAACCAGGTGTGACGAACTAGATCATGCGACAAACAATTCGCGAATTGTGAACACTGCACCAATAATGTATCCACTGACTGATTTTTCTTTTGCTTCAATAGCTGATCGGCGAAATCATGGAATTTCGCAAATCCCCCTTAGCTGAAGACCCAAACTTCTCTAGGAATTCTACTCTGAACTCATTGTAAGTCTTAGCATTGATGAGGTCATCGCACGCCAAAAGGTATCCAACTGGAGTATTACCCTTGTCAATTTTCGAGCGAAAAATTTCAATTTTGGCCTTCTCCTGTGTTATACCTTTTGCTGCAATTTCGGTATCAACATCATCCAAAACTGAAAAAAATATTTCTGTGTTCTTCCAAACCAGTGAAAGCTTTTACGGCCTGACCATGGGTAACGTTTAAGTGAAAAGCCTGGGGTTCGTTTCCCGACATAATGACGTTTTCTTCGGGAGGTGTGGGAATTACTATACTAGGCAGAGGGGTGATGTAGGAAGGAGTTGTATCACGAAAAACGCCGCTTCTCAACACACTCTGATTAACATTTTGGTACAAAGGTGGAAGTCCCGAAGAAGCCGGATTTGCTTGAGATTCAATCTCTGAGTAATGATTTTCAAAATCACTCCAATAATCGTCCGAAAAATCGCTCTCTGTAATATCAGATAATTCGGGACCAACTGAGGCAGCCGGAACCTTAGAATTTTCTTAAGCAGACGTTTTAATGACATGTGGAATTTTCAAGTTGATAAACATATAATATATAAAATCCTCCCATATAAATGGTAAATAATTCCTGTAAAACACCGCTCAACAATTCCTGAATCTAAATACACCCTATTTTGCACAAATTATTAATTAAAAGACAGTGACCAAAACCAAATTAATTACACAATTGAATTATAGATATACTGAATTAAGATTGGTGTAATTTTGGATAGAAAGAATCACTTAAGGCCTCCAGTAACACGTTACCTCTTCAATGGCATGCCACACAGCTATGTAGGTCCTCACTCAAACACAGTCAACAGTTCACTGACTGATATGTTTGTGGTAGTGGCAATGTCGTGATGTTGTGACTTAAGGCATCGTCGTGCTAAGCTGCTTTCTCTCCCGGCACCCGTCAAGATCTCGGCCTCAAACCACTGCCACGCAAACTTGATCCTCCAGGGTATGACCAATCTCTCCACACGTAGGTACCATTTCCATGAAGTCTCCCTCCTTCAGACACAGTTGAGGATTCCCTGAATCCGCTGCCAGAATAATATTACGAATTTGCGACCAGCTCCGAACTTGTGTGGGAACGTCGGAGGCAGGTAGGTAGAGTTGCCAGTTCTCAGAGTTGCAAGCTCCTACAGCTAGCCGTGTGTGAATTTAATTATGTGACAGATTTCCAGTGACTTGGATTAAATACTTTTAGTAGCTTTAGAGGTCAATTAATCGACACGTGAATGTAGCCTCTGTTGTAAAAAGGACCACGACTGCACGCCATGTATGGAAGTGTGAATTAGGGTTGCTAGATCTTGCTAGACCCCCTTTTGAACTGCCACCACCCAATGGATATTACTGGGAATAATCAAATAACTCAATGTAATAATTAGAATCAGGTAACTGAAACTTGAGAATAATTCACAATAGTTTAATAAATGATATCTTTAGACTTATTCAGAAGTACACTAATATATTGATTGTATAAGTATTTGTAATAGTAAAATTAATCCAAGAATGATATCTCTGTTTATCACACGCAGAGCTGACCTCTAACCCCAATTTGTGCGAGCTGAGAGTTCCGTCTTTTCTGCTCTCCAGACTCTGTTTATATGCTCTCGAGTTACGCCCTCCATATGACGTAAAACCACTCATTACCATTCTACGTGTACATCTCAACCAATCCTGGTATCTGTCCAAATGACGTATTAGGGTGTACAAACGCCCTGCCACGTGATGTGGGCCGTCCGAGGTATGCTGACTACATACATGACGTCTTCTGTTTTGGGTCACAGGCAGAAACCAGGCGCCTTACTGACTGTCTACAGTCATGTACAAGAAATACCATGTTTAATAATTTGAGATGTTATACTAAGGTTATTAGAATGAGATATAATATGTATAATTGTATATATGTACCCTTGTACCTAAGTAATTCAAGGAATAATAGTTGGATAAATTGGAGTACATAACAGACATCAGGGTTTCTTTTTTTCTCATATTGTGAAGGTAATCATTATTCTAAAAATATATCTACCCTAATAATACATGTACAAGGTTATTTTCTATCTCTTAAAATTATACTCTTTATATAAAATGCTTGCATGGCTGCATGATAAATGTTTTTCTTGGATTCACTCTTCCTGACTTTTTTTATATTGCAGGCCATGCTTTGGTTCCTCCTACTTCTTCTTCTATTAACTCCATTCCTCAAGTGAGGTACTGTAGAGGTGATTCTCTTGGTCCCATCTGTAGAGGTATTGCATTGAATCTTTATGCGGCATTTGCATAAAGTCTTCTTCGCTGTATAATAAATCCGGCTGTTGCTGAGTAGTTGCCTTTGATGTTTGTCCCAGGCTCCGTAATTGGCTGGACAGGTATCTCCGTGATTGGTCCGGGTTTGAACTTCCGGATGTGGTGACCTTTGGCGGGCAGACTGTCCTATTCTTGTAGGGATTAGAGCATGGGTATTTCTTCCTTGCTGGGTAGACTGTGTTACTGCTCCAGGTATTAGAGCACGGGAAACCTGGGGGAACTGTGTTTCTCTTTCCATCCTCTGCTGCATCTTCTTCCTTGTTCTTTTGCCCTCCTTTACCATAGCTATTTTGGCTCTGGTAGGTTGCTCACTTCCCTGCATTGTTAGGACCTCTGCAGGGTTTGCTTTGCCCCTGGTTTTCAACCCGTCATCTCAGTTCTTAACACCAATAACCCCCAAATGAAATTAATGAAAGCATGGGGGAGATTATAGGCACCAATCAAACAGGACTAGACCCAGCAGAGGCTATAGGCATTTGATAAGGAGTCGCTGGAACTCCTATTTCATCTTCATGGCCTCTCTTACTGATTTTCTTTGTGCCTCACTTACACTGAAAGTAATCTAGCTCGCTGTCACAAACACCTCCTCCTCCTAGCTATCTCACTACACTAAACATGTACACCAAACATCCTTCATCCACAATTAAATTGCTAAAATGACAAACAAAAGCCCAGCCTCGGAGTCCCTAGGGGGTGGGACCGTAAATGTCCCCACACCCACCCGACCTTCCCCTGACGACCCCTGAAAATTCTCTGGACTTCGGCCTGTTACTCTTACTATCAACTTTTTCAACATTTGCGGCCTTTCCTCTAATTTTCCCTCTGTTGAACACCATCTTTCTTCCTACAAATCTGATCTTCTTTTCCTTACTGAAACTCAGGTGTCTGAAGCAACTGCCAGCAGCCTCTTCTCTGTATCCTCCTACCTTCTCTATCCTAGTTTCAAAACCAAAGGCGAATGTTATGCATACATGCGCAACCAACTCACTTGCTCTTGTGTTCCCGATTTCGACTCCTCTGAATTCTCAATTTTATAGCTCAAACTATCCTGTCATTCTCATACTAAATATTTCTTTGCTGTCTATCTTTCCCCTAACTCTACCGACTTTCCCAAATTCTTTGACTATCTAAACTCGAAAGTAGAACACAATCTATCCATTTCTCCTTTCTGAGTATATACTAAGTAACTCTGGACACGAAGTTTGACTTGCTATATTCACGATATGTTAGATCGTGTACAGAGGCCACTATTGGTAGGTACTTATTGATTATGGGATAAATTATGCTACGTATCAAGTGGTGCATAGCATTTAACTATTGTTTTTTATGCGAGCAAATACGCGTGCGTACATATAAAACTCTTTCACGATGACGTACACGATTTTGATTACAGTACACAAATCCAAGTGACTATATCTGTATACTGAATCACAGAATAGGTTTGGATGCTGTTTAAGTTGACTGTGCGTACACTTTAATACTCTAATATTTAGCTAAATTAAACCCTCTGTAAAAATAAACGAACTAATATGAAACCAAAGCCCTCCCATCATCCCAATATCAAATTAAACAGTGCTAGAAAACATGAACAATAATACTGCGTATAAATACGAATACTAGAAAACATAAAGCGATAGAACTGGCCATACGAATCACAAAACAACCATCATGAAGACACCCAAACTGAAAAAAGTTATCTCCCCGCCAGAGGCCTGTTTTTTTTTTCTTGTTTGTAAGCCGATAATTCAATGTAGTAGAGTCATTTTCAGAGCTTCCGTGACCGTGTTTAGGATACCAAAGTTTCTCAGTGAATTTAACAAGGGCAACTGATGCTAAAAAAAATAAGCCCCATACACCTCACCAAAATTACGGGAAAGTTTTTTTTTAGACGTTTTTTAAAATGGCCGCCGCCGTCATCTTAAAAAATTGATAAAGTTCTATTTCTTGAAGTGAATGGCCAAAAATGACAATTTTGGTGTCTATTCCCACTAATTTTGGTGTCAGAAGATCAATGGCATGGCACAATTAACAAATAATTAATAAATAATTACCAAATAATTAAGTAAATAAGAAAATAATTAAGAAAATCAATGGGATGGCATAATTCATGATTTAGAGTCCCATTAACCTCAACATCTAAGACAAATATGATGTTGTTAAATCCACTGAGAAACTTTGGTATCCTAAATTAATAAAACATGAGACCTACTGCATTAAGATGCACTATCACTGCAGGACAAATATGATGCACAACTGTCATCATCGCTGCTCTCCATTTGTGGATGACTTGGAGTTTTTAGAAGATCCAGGAATGATGGAAGTGCAGGTTGGGTATAGCGTACTGGGAGGCATAAGCCATTTACAAGGTGCCATCCATGGCCAATTGGTGATGGATGATTCTGAAGCTGGAAATTCTTCTGCAGATATGTGAGGTAATTGGTGCGCTCTAAGTGTGGTCGTAGACTGTCAGAATCAGGTACCAGTCTGATGATCTTCTTTTTCTTGAGTACTGACCACTTTGCTGCTCTCACCTCTGCTAGGGTCTTGTGTTTGGTGTCACAATAGATGTACCAGATAACAAATTTCTGTAAGTCATTGATGATTTCCTGTGTGACTGGGATGATTGTGCCACAACTTTTAAGGAGGTTGCGAGCTTCTGATGATTTTTCTACACGGTCAACAATAGTTTTCTTGCCTATTCCATAAAAGCCGGAGTTATGGTCGCATCCGGTAAGAACATAAAGTGGGATCAAAGACTCCGCCATTGCCTCACTACACAAACACCGAGCATTTATCAGCTGAGATTTGCGTTTCAAGCACAAGAGTCCTGATATTTGCCGAGCCACATAGGCTGCCTGAACGTAGTTATCAGTATCTTCAGTGTCTATGACAACTGCTTCTGTATACCCTTCTGACCGCAGCTTACCATAAAGAGTGAACAGAGCTGTGTCTGCTTCTGCATGGGCGTATGTGAGATTCTGCAAAACTTCATCTGTGGTGAGATTCCTTGCTGGTTTGCCAACAACACAGTGTATGAGCTGAATGTCATGAATGCCCCATGAATGTCAATATGTCAGCAAATATCTCTGGATTCTCACTTTTCAATTCTAGCAATAATGCGTAGACAGGATGATCACCGACGATAATGGCAAATGGCATCTTCTTGTCATCAATTGCCTTTGCAAGCTTGCGCAGGGCATCATACAGAATGGTCTTGCTTGGTGGATCAGGATAAGTCATATGATAAATCGCTTGACTTTCCTGGGTTTCTGGTGATAGCGTGGCCTGGAAGCCAGAAAAGGCTGGTACAGTCTGGTCTTCTGGCTTTGGTCTTGTTCCGTCTGCCTTAGCTCGGGCCATTGCATGGATGACACCTCTCATTCTTTGAGGAACTGTGTCCAGATGTTGTTCATCCATTATCCTTGGTCTGATGGGTGGTTCACCACGCTTGACTGTTTTGTATGGTTCAATTCTTTGCATCTGGCTCCCAAGTTCTTTTAGGCTATCAGAGAGGTACGAAGGCAAGGTGCTATTTGCAACTGGTCTATCATCATCTAGGGTAGGTAGATTTAGCTTAGGTAGGTCTGGCTGAACAAACATGACATTTGTACGATGTGATTGGCCACTTCCAGTCAAAGTGTCACTTTTGAAGTCATCGTTGTCGACTATACATATTGCCGGTGTTCCTTCAGAAAGTTCAAAAGGACACTCAGTTGAATGCTTTAGGTCAGTAACTGCCCAGAAATCTCTAAGCAAAAGCACATCATTGTAACTGATTCCCAGGCCATCCTTATGTAATATGTCTACCATTTCTCTGCTCTTTGTCATACTATGTAGCAGTACACCGAGGTTTGTCTCAAATGCAGTACGTCTTCCAGTGATGTAGCTGGTCAAAATAGATGCAATTGATCTGACTTGGGGCTTGTCATCGACTTCAGACTTTGTGGGGTGCTTTAACCAAGTGATGAGCTTCAATAGGAGATCATTCAGGTCTTCATATTCTTCTAGCTCATGTATGTAAGGAGGCCAAGGAACAGTTTTTGTTTTGATGATCTGATCTCTGAGTCGCCCAGCTACATTCTTCACCAGCTGATCGTCACTTACACCTAGAGAGGATGTTGCAGCCTCAAGATATGAACCTGCAGCTCTTGCATCATATACCAGTTCACTCACATTCTTCTGACCTCGTTCATGAAATGCTATGTCATCTCCAAATTCCTTGATCAGAATTTCCTTCACGAAACTGGACTTTGCTGTGGAATAGTAACCATAATTTGAAGTAATGCCTTTGTAATCCTTTACAAGACCTTGCAGTGTACGAATTTCATGATCTTCAAAGATAACTTGACGGACATGATGAAAGAAGATATTTTGGGCCTCTCGAAGATTAACATGTTGCAGATGCTCTGTTTTTTCATCAGGAAAAGACTCCTTCAGAGGGTTGCTGACATAATTGCGCCAACATTCACGATGATAACGAATTTCCAATCCAAACGCCGTTCGACTGTCTGGGATAGATGCAAGTAGGGTATTCAATCTTTCTCTTATAGGCTCATCTGACAGACAAACTGTATGCAACTTGAACCGGTTCCATGCGTCTACTGTTGACAGCAGCAAAAGTTTGGACTTGCCAGGATTACTGGTTTTTTGTGGTCCTTTCATACACCACACACAGAGATTCTTATCATGAACCACTCCAGTACTAGAACGAAGCTTTTTAGGCACATTTCCTGGGAGTTGTTGACTTGAAGTTGATGCTTGAACTTCTTCCTGTTCAGATTTCCGTTTACGATTCTGTGCTTGCTGAATATAGCGATTACTACTGATCTGGGTGTAACATTTACTATGCATGTACAGGCTTTTAGGCCCCTTGTCCCACTCAACTGCTGCATAGGCATGCTGAAATTTATCAAGTTCCTTCCACCGAAAACACTTGCTCCTTAGATTCTCCCACTTTGTATCAGATGTCTTGTCCGTACTATCATCAGCTATACAGGGATGTTGACATAATATGCATTTTAATCCAGGTCCTGGGTCAGGCACATCACTAACTCCTGTATGTTCCATGCTTATGATTTTTCACGCCAAATTCGATGCAACAAACCTGAAAAAGAAGGAATTGATCAGTCAACATTCTTGGTTTACATTTTAAATTATATATTATATTATTTGAGTAATTTTCAGAGGATCCGTGACCGTGTTTAGGATACCAAAGTTTCTCAGTGGATTTAACAACATCATATTTGTCTTAGATGTTGAGGTTAATGGGACTCTAAATCATGAATTATGCCATCCCATTGATTTTCTTAATTATTTTCTTATTTTCTTAATTATTTGGTAATTAGTTATTAATTATTTTTTAATTATGCCATCCCATTGGTTTTCTGACACCAAAATTAGTGGGAATAGACACCAAAATTGTCATTTTTGGCCATTCACTTCAAGAAATAGAACTTTATCAATTTTTTAAGATGACGGCGGCGGCCATTTTGAAAAACGTCTAAAATAACAACTTTCCCGTCATTTTGGTGAGGTGTATGGGGGCTTATTTTTTTTAGCATCAGTTGCCCTTGTTAAATTCACTGAGAAACTTTGGTATCCTAAACACGATCACGGAAGCTCTGAAAATGACTCTACTAAAGTGGAATCTGAGAAAAGATTATGATAGTAAACAATTGGATTGGCTTTACCTTTGTTAAAATTGATGGATATATAGATAGATAGACAGATAGATAAGAAAACAAATATGAAATCAATCGGAGAGATCAGGTACAATCGATAAAATACATTAATGGGGTAAAGATAAATAGTTATCTATCTATCTATTGATTGCCTGACGCCAGTTATAAAAATAGATAACTAATGAACAATAAAATGAAAGAATTACTGCAAACGTTTGGGATAACATTTATGAGATATAAATGTCCGGATGCTTATGTGATTTCATATGATTATATCTACAAATGCATGTTTGTGAATTGATGTTTATTTAGTATGTATTATAATAGCGTGAATGTGTTATAATGTGTATGGGTGTGTCTGTATGTGTGTTAGTATGTATGTGTATACTGTATACATATTGGTACATAGTGAAGAAATAAAAGCATCATCTACAAACAGCAATCCTACAATACTAAGCAACTCACTAGATAATAGGGAGCCACCTGTGAGTAAGTGGACTAAAATAAATGTGATGTAATCAGGAAGGTGGGTTTACAATGTTCTAGAAATAGCTAGGTAGATAAGGGTTGGAGAATCTAGGGCGTGGTAGTTGTGGTAGTGGAGGTAGTTGTGGTAGTGGGGGTAGTTGTGGTAGTGGGGGTAGTTGTGGTAGTGAGGGTAGTTGTGGTAGTGTGTTGTAGTTGTGGAAATTGGGTTAGTTGTGGTAGTGGGGGTAGTTGTAGTAGTGGGGGTAGTTGTGGTAGTGGAGGTAGTTGTGGTAGTGGGGGTAGTTGTGGTAGTGGGTGTAGTTGTGGTAGTGGGGGTAGTTGTGGTAGTCGAGTTAGTTGTGGTAGTGGGAGTTGTTGTGGTAGTGGGTGTAGTTGTGGTAGTGGGGGTAGTTGTGGTAGTGAGTGTAGTTGTGGTCGTGGGGGTAGGTGTGGTAGTGGTGGTAGTTGTGGTAGTGGGGTAGTTGTGGTAGTGGATGTAGTTGTGGTAGTGGGGGTAGTTGTGGTAATGGAGGTAGTTGTGGTAGTGGGGGTAGTTGTGGTAGTGAGGGTAGTGGAGGTAGTTGTTGTAGTGGGGGTAGTTGTGGTAGTGGGGGTAGTGGTGGTAATTGGGGTAGTTGTGGTAGTTGTGGTAGTGGAGGTAGTTGTGGTAGTGGGGGTAGTTGTGGTAGTGGGGGTAGTTGTGGTAGTGGAGGTAGTTGTGGTAGTGGGGGTAGTTGTGGTAGTGGAGGTAGTGGGGGTAGTGGTGGTAATTGGGGTAGTTGTGGTAGTGAGGGTATTTGTGGTAGTGAGGGTAGTTGTGGTAGTGGAGGTAGTTGTGGTAGTGGTGGTAGTGGAGGTAGTTGTGGTAGTGGGGGTAGTGGTGGTAATTTGGGTAGTTGTGGTAGTGGGGGTAGTTGTGGTAGTGGGGGTAGTTGTGGTAATTGGGATAGTTGTGGTAGTGAGGGTAGTGGGGGTAGTGGTGGTAATTGGAGTAGTTGTGGTAGTGGATGTAGTTGTTGTAGTGGGGGTAGTTGTGGTAGTTGGGGGTAGTGGGGGTAGTTGTGGTAGTGGGGGTAGTTGTGGTAGTGGGGGTAGTTGTGGTAGTGGGGGTAGTTGTGGTAGTGGGGGTAGTTGTGGTAGTGGGGGTAGTTATGGTAGTGGGGGTAGTTGTGGTAGTGGATGTAGTTGTTGTAGTGGGGGTAGTTGTGGTAGACTGGTAGTGGGGGTAGTGGGGGTAGTTGTGGTAGTGGGTCTAGGTGTGGTAGTGGGGGTAGTTGTGGTAGTCGGGTTAGTTGTGGTAGTGGGGGTAGTTGTGGTAGTGAAGGTAGTTGTGGTAGTGGGGCTAGTTGTGGTAGTGGGGGTAGTTGTGGTAGTGAGAGTAGTTGTGGTCGTGGGGGTAGGTGTGGTAGTGGGGGTAGTTGTGGTAGTGGGGGTAGTTGTGGTAGTGGGTGTAGTTGTGGTAGTGGGGGTAGTTGTGGTAGTGGGGGTAGTTGTGGTAGTGGGTGTAGATGTGGTAGTGGGGGTAGTTGTGGTAGTGGGTGTAGTACGTTGTGGTAGTGGGGGTAGGTGTGGTAGTTGTGGTAGTGGAGGTAGTTGTGGTAGTGGGAGTAGTTGTGGTAGTGGGGGTAGTTGTGGTAGTAGGGGTAGCTGTTGTAGTGGGGGTAGTTGTGGTAGTGGGGGTAGTTGTGGTAGTGGGGGTAGTTGTGGTAGTGGGTGTAGTTGTGGTAGTGGGGGTAGTTGTGGTAGTGGGGGTAGTTGTGGTAGTGGGTGTAGATGAGGTAATTGTGGTAGTGGGTGTAGTTGTGGTAGTGGGTGTAGTTGTGGTAGTGGGGGTAGTTGTGGTAGTGGGTGTAGATGTGGTAGTGGGTGTAGTTGTGGTAGTGGGTGTAGTTGTGGTGGTGGGTGTAGTTGTGGTAGTGGGTGTAGATGTGGTAGTGGGTGTAGTTGTGGTAGTGGGTGTAGTTGTGGTAGTGGGGGTAGTTGTGGTAGTCGAGTTAGTTGTGGTAGTGGGAGTTGTTGTGGTAGTGGGTGTAGTTGTGGTAGTGGGGGTAGTTGTGGTAGTGAGTGTAGTTGTGGTCGTGGGGGTAGGTGTGGTAGTGGGGGTAGTTGTGGTAGTGGGGGTAGTTGTGGTAGTGGGTGTAGTTGTGGTAGTGGGGGTAGTTGTGGTAGTGGAGGTAGTTGTGGTAGTGGAGGTAGTTGTGGTAGTGGGGGTAGTTGTGGTGGTGAGGGTAGTGGAGGTAGTTGTTGTAGTGGGGGTAGTTGTGGTAGTGGGGGTAGTGGTGGTAATTGGGGTAGTTGTGGTAGTTGTGGTAGTGGAGGTAGTTGTGGTAGTGGGGGTAGTTGTGGTAGTGGGGGTAGTTGTGGTAGTGGAGGTAGTTGTGGTAGTGGGGGTAGTTGTGGTAGTGGAGGTAGTTGTGGTAGTGGGGTAGTGGGGGTAGTGGTGGTAATTGGGGTAGTTGTGGTAGTGAGGGTAGTTGTGGTAGTGAGGGTAGTTGTGGTAGTGGAGGTAGTTGTGGTAGTGGTGGTAGTGGAGGTAGTTGTGGTAGTGGGGGTAGTGGTGGTAATTTGGGTAGTTGTGGTAGTGGGGGTAGTTGTGGTAGTGGGGGTAGTTGTGGTAATTGGGATAGTTGTGGTAGTGAGGGTAGTTGTGGTAGTGGGTGTAGTGGTGGTAATTGGAGTAGTTGTGGTAGTGGATGTAGTTGTTGTAGTGGGGGTAGTTGTGGTAGTTGGGGGTAGTGGGGGTAGTTGTGGTAGTGGGGTAGTTGTGGTAGTGGGGGTAGTTGTGGTAGTGGGGGTAGTTGTGGTAGTGGGGGTAGTTGTGGTAGTGGGGTAGTTATGGTAGTGGGGTAGTTGTGGTTGTGGATGTAGTTGTTGTAGTGGGGTAGTTGTGGTAGACTGGTAGTGGGGGTAGTGGGGGTAGTTGTGGTAGTGGGTCTAGGTGTGGTAGTGGGGGTAGTTGTGGTAGTCGGGTTAGTTGTGGTAGTGGGGGTAGTTGTGGTAGTGAAGGTAGTTGTGGTAGTGGGGCTAGTTGTGGTAGTGGGGGTAGTTGTGGTAGTGAGAGTAGTTGTGGTCGTGGGGGTAGGTGTGGTAGTGGGGGTAGTTGTGGTAGTGGGGGTAGTTGTGGTAGTGGGTGTAGTTGTGGTAGTGGGGGTAGTTGTGGTGGTGGGGGTGGTTGTGGTAGTGGGTGTAGATGTGGTAGTGGGGGTAGTTGTGGTAGTGGGTGTAGTACGTTGTGGTAGTGGGGTGGTGTGTAGTTGTGGTAGTGGAGGTAGTTGTGGTAGTGGGAGTAGTTGTGGTAGGGGTAGTTGTGGTAGTAGGGGTAGTTGTGGTAGTGAGGGTAGTTGTGGTAGGAAAGGTGGTAGGGGTAGTTGTGGTAGTGAGGGTAGTTGTGGTAGGAAAAGTGGTAGGGGTAGTTGTGGTAGTGGGGGTAGTTGTGGTAGTGGGGGTAGTTGTGGTAGTGGGTGTAGATGAGGTAATTGTGGTAGTGGGTGTAGTTGTGGTAGTGGGTGTAGTTGTGGTAGTGGGGGTAGTTGTGGTAGTGGGTGTAGATGTGGTAGTGGGTGTAGTTGTGGTAGTGGGTGTAGTTGTGGTGGTGGGTGTAGTTGTGGTAGTGGGTGTAGATGTGGTAGTGGGTGTAGTTGTGGTAGTGGGGGTAGTTGTAGTAGTAGGGGTAGTTGTGGTAATGGGGGTAGTTGTGGTAGTGGGGGTAGTTGTGGTAGTGGGGGTAGTTGTGGTAGTGGGGGTAGTTGTGGTAGTGGGGGTAGTTGAGGTAGTGGGTGTAGTTGGGGTAGTGGTGGTAGTTGTGGGAGTGAGGGTAGTTGTGGTGGTGGGGGTAGTTGTGGCAGTGGGGGTAGTCAATCAATCAATCAATTCCTTTATTTCACAATACATATGTACAGTACACAGTACAAAACACACATATTACATAATCCAATAAAAAATTATAGTAAAGTTAAATCAAAATGTATTAAACATTAAAAATTATTTCATATATACAAACTATTTACAATATTAGCTTCTGATAGTCAGGATAAAATCATCAAATAAAATATTATAAAAAAGATATGCATTCAAAACTCAATTATGAGGATGGAAGTCATTCGATAATGAAATTATCGAATACAATTAAAATGCAGTTTCTAAAACGTATTTGTTGCCTACAACCGCTGTTAAAATATAATAGTTACGCCCTTCTAGAGCTAAAACCCATAATAGAAACATGGACCTCGCCTGTCCTCATGCCCTTGTACCCACTCAATCCTGGCTCTCAAAACATCTAGATTTTCTCCTAGTACATCTACATTATAAGTTTTTCGAAACAAATTTACCACATTTTGAACCATGAAACCTTCTTTAATAATAGGAATATTATGCCTAATTATAGGATTTTGAGACCTTAATACTCTTTTGCAGTATCGTGCTTGAACTAATGCTGTATGATGATTGAGTAGCAATTGTTTGCATCGAGCTGCCGTGATATGGCTGCTGGCGTAGGGAGGTACGCCACAAATACGCTTAACCCGTGGAGCCCCGGCTAGTTTTGTAATGTTTGCGCACCAGAACCCGGCCGGTTTTCAAAAAATGGTTTTATTCCAGAAACAATAGCGAATGGGTTAGGAATGAAGGAAAAACCACGAAAAACCGCTCAAAAAGCTTAAAAAATGGTCCTACAGAGCCCCCGAAAATGGATTTTATAAGAGTAAAAAATTGAAGGCAATTATCCCAAAAAAACAGGTTATTGCGCGCTCGCGCGCACGCACGTGGACTTTGAGAGTTTTCAACCATCGGCACGGTTGCGTGGGATACGTACACAGTTCCCATACAAATCTGAGCCCTCTTGAGTGGCTACACCTGAGGTTACGGTCGGCGCAATTAGGGTGACGCGCCAGGCGCGTCTCTGGGGCTGTGCGTTACATACATCGCCGACGCGTCAGGCGCGTCGCTGGGGCTGTACGGGTTAAGGGATTTATTAAATGCAACTGAAAATGCTTTAAAACCATTAGAATTAAAAGAACTGTCGTGATTCCATAGGGGAAGTCCATAATCTGGTAGACAGTAAGAATTAAAAAGAAATAACATTGTATCTTTGTTCACTTGTTTGTAATTTCTAAAAATAAAGAAATAAAAAGATCCATACAAATTATTTATTCTAAAAGTTATGTCATCTGAGTCTTTAAAATTAAAAAAAATATTGTGGCCCAGATATTTGAATCCCTTCACCACCTCCAAGGTATCTCCGTTCAGCTCAATGCTCTGCGTCTGCTGATTATTATTGGTAGTAAATATCATGCATTTAGATTTATCTCTGTTAATTTTAAGTAAATGTTGATCAATACAAGAACATAATTTGCTATATAATATATCCATATCTTGAAAAGAATCAGCCAGGAGGTCTATATCATCAGCGTAGGCTAATATGTTGCATCTCACATCTCCATATTTACATCCTGCATTAGTACCCGCCACTTCATTTATAATTTTGTCCATGTATAAATTGTATAGAAAGGGTGAGAGTATTCCACCTTGCCTCACACCTTGCCTCACACCTTGCCTCACACCTTTCTCAACATAAACATAGTTGCTATAAGAGTCTTGCCATCTTACATTCGCTTTCTGATTCCTTAGGTAATGCATTAAAATTAATATTACATCTACTGGTAGTGACAATTCTAATAATTTGTTCCCTAAAATAAAATGGTCTACCCTATCAAAAGCTTTAAGTCAATAAATGTAGCTACTGCATTGTTCTTACAATTCGAGTATTTTTTCATAATGTCTTTAAGAATAAAACAAGTATCTGTGGTTGAAGACCCTGATTTAAACCCGAATTGTCTAAAGTTGAGAACCACTTTTTCAGATAAAATATCTAAAATAAATAATTCAAATAGTTTTAAAAGGCATGAGGACTGCATAATGGGTCTGTAATTATCTGACTCTGTAATATTTTTCCTACTGTCTTTTATAATAGGTGTAATAGTACCCTTCAGCAAGTCACCAGGGAGATAGCAGTGGATAAAACAAGTATTTAAAAAATGAGCAATATTTTCCAAAAAGACCAAGATGCATTCTTTAAAAAAATAGTGTGAATAAAATCATGACCTTCACCAAAGTTAAGACGCATTAACAATTGTTTTATAGTGTGACTAGAGATCTTTAAACGCATTTTTCTACCTTCAGGCCACGCTTGCTTAATATCATTTAAGAAGTCTCGCTCAGCGTTAGGATTATTTGGAGGTTGACTTAAAAGAAAGTTTTCTTTAAATACTTTAGTTATATTAGAATTGCCACTCTGGCCATTTATAACACTTGATACCTTTTTACACACTTTCTTTCTTTTTACTTCATTCCAAAATTCACTCTTATTCTTATATAAACACTTTTCCGTTATTGAATTACAAATCTCTCTCTGTTCGTTAATTTTACATTCATTTAGTGCCTTTTTAAATTCCTTCCGACTGTCTAACATATCTCTATGAATATCTGTTCCTCGTATCCTGCCATTCCTCACCCAGGTTAAGAATTTCTCCCTGGCAATAGTGTGTTTTGCCTTAATACACCGGTTCCATCCTGGTATCACTTTATAGTTGTTCTTTTTAATATTAGCACGTGCATAGTCTCTACTAGCGCTCACAATGCTGGTCGTGATTAGTTAATACAATTTATCAATCCTTCTTAGATGACTGGGATCCCGGCACCCTAACCTATGACAATCATGAATAGGGAAGGAATACATTTTTTGTAAAAGATTGTTAACCCTCTGATTAATATGATTAATTTCTTGCATGCTTAACCTTTGCCAATTAACACGAGTTTGATTATTGTCAGCAAGTAAGCCAGAATCTTTAATCTTTTGACCTCCCCTAGTAAATTTTAAAGTAGCTTCCATTGGCAAGTGGTCCGATCCTATAATGTGTTGAAGTATTTTTATGTTGTTAATTGTAATATGATTGTGCACCTTGCCTATTACATGATCCAGCCATCTGGTGACGGAATCCCCATATCCAACAAATGTATAGGAGTCATTATCCAATATATCCACATCATAACACCTCAGTGAGTTTCTATTCATAAATTCTGACAAATTTCGCCAGGCTCTACCTGAGAAAGGGTCGGCATTGAAGTCCCCTATAAGAACAATTTCATCGTAATTAATATTGCTGATAAGATCCTCCACTACTGATAAGGACTCTAAATATGTATTTAAAGTTTCAGCTCTCCATACGTCACTATTCAGATAAATATTGATAAATGCCACATTGCGCCCAAATATATTTATATTAAGGACCATATACTGGGGGTAGTGGGGGTAGTTGTGGTAGTGGGGGTAGTTGTGGTAGTGGGGGTAGTTGTTGTAGTGGGGGTAGTTGTGGTAGTGGGTGTAGTTGTGGTAGTGGGGGTAGTTGTGGTAGTGGAGTAGTTGTGGTAGTGGGGGTAGTTGTGGTAGTGGGTGTAGTTGTTGTAGTGGGGGTAGTTGTGGTAGTGGGTGTAGTTGTGGTAGTGGAGGTAGTTGTGGTAGTGGGGGTAGTTGTGGCAGTGGGTGTAGTTGTGGTAGTGTTGGTAGTTGTGGTAGTGGGGGTAATTGTGGTAGTGGGGGTAGTTGTGGTAGTGGGTGTAGTTGTTGTAGTGGGGGTAGTTGTGGTAGTGGGTGTAGTTGTGGTAGTGGGGGTAGTTGTGGTAGTGGAGGTAGTTGTGGTAGTGGGGGTGATAGTGGTAGTTGTGGTAATGCTGGTAGTTGTGGTAGTGGGGGTGATTGTGGTAGTTGTGGTTGTTGTAGTGGGAGTAATTGTGGTAGTGGGTATAGTTGTGGTAGTGGGGGTAGTTGTGGTAGTGAGGGTAGTTGTGGTGGAGGGGGTAGTTGGGGTAGTGGGGGTAGTTGTGGTTGTGGGGGTAGTTGTGGTTGTGGGGGTAGTTGTGGTAGTGGGGGTAGTTGTGGTAGTGGGGCTAGTTGTGGTAGTGGGGCTAGTTGTGGTAGTGGGGGTAGTTGTGATAGTGGGGGTAGTTGTGGTAGTGGGTGTAGTTGTGGTACTGGGTGTAGTTGGGGTAGTGGGGGTAGTTGTGGTACTAGGGGTAGTTGTGGTAGTGGGGGTAGTTGTGGTATTGGGGGTAGTTGTGGTAGTTGTGGTAGTGGGGGTAGTTGTGGTTGTGGGGGTAGTTGTGGTAGTGGGGGTAGTTGTGGTAGTGGGTGTAGTTGGGGTAGTTGTGGTAGTGGGGGTAGTTGTGGTACTGGGGGTAGTTGTGGTAGTGGGGGTAGTTGTGGTAGTGGGGGGTAGTTGTGGTAGTGGAGGGTAGTTGTGATAGTGGGTGTAGTTGTGGTAGTTGTGGTAGTGTGGGTAGTTGTGGTAGTGGATGTAGTTGGGGTTGTTGTGGTAGTGGGGGTAGTTGTGGTAGTGAGTGTAGTTGTGGTAGTGGGGATAGTTGTGGTAGTGGGGGTAGTTGTGGTAGTGGGGGTAGTTGTGGTAGTGGGTGTAGTTGTGGTAGTGTAGGTAGTTGTGGTAGTTGTTGTAGTGGCGGTAGTTGTGGTAGACTGGTAGTGGGGGTAGTTGTGGTAGTGGGGGTAGTTGTGGTAGTGGATGTAGTTGTTGTAGTGGGGGTAGTTGTGGTAGACTGGTAGTGGGGGTAGTTGTGGTAGTGGGGGTAGTTGTGGTAGTGGGTCTAGGTGTGGTAGTGAGGGTAGTTGTGATAGTGGGGGTAGTTGTGGTAGTGGGGGTAGTTGTGGTAATGGGGGTAGTTGTGGTAGTGGGGGTAGTTGTGGTAGTGGGGGTAGTTGTAGTAGCGGGGGTAGTTGTGGTGGTGGGTGTAGTTGTGGTTGTGGGGGTAGTTGTGGTAGTAGGTGTAGTTGTGGTAGTGGGTGTAGTTGTGGTAGTGGATGTAGTTGTGGTAGTGGGTGTAGTTGTGGTAGTGGGGGTAGTTGTGGTAGTGGGGGTAGTTGTGTTAGTGGGGGTAGTTGTGGTAGTGGATGTAGTTGTGGTAGTGGGTGTAGTTGTGGTAGTGGATGTAGTTGTGGTAGTGGGAGTAATTGTGGTAGTGGGTGTAGTTGTGGTAGTGGGTGTAGATGTGGTAGTGGGGGTAGTTGTGGTAGTGAGGGTAGTTATGGTAGTGGGTGTAGTTGTGGTAGTGGATGTAGTTGTGGTAGTGGGTGTAGTTGTGGTAGTGGGTGTAGTTGTGGTAGCGGGGGTAGTTGTGGTAGTGGATGTAGTTGTGGTAGTGGGTGTAGTTGTGGTAGTGGGTGTAGTTGTGTTAGCGGGGGTAGTTGTGGTAGTTGTAGTTTTGGTAGTGGGTGTAGTTGTGGTAGTGGATGTAGTTGTGGTAGTGGGTGTAGTTATGGTAGCGGGGGTAGTTGTGGTAGTGGATGTAGTTGTGGTAGTGGATGTAGTTGTGGTAGCGGGGGTAGTTGTGGTAGTGGATGTAGTTGTGGTAGTGGGTGTAGTTGTGGTAGAGGATGTAGTTGTGGTAGTGGGGGTAGTTGTGGTAGCGGGGGTAGTTGTGGTAGTGGATGTAGTTGTACAAAGGAGTACAAAGGAAATCAAGCAACAACAGATCTAGTGACCCTTCTAGGCTGCTTGTCCTCCAAAACACTGAGGATCAAGTGTCCAAACAGTGGTTTAGAGTGGGTAAGGGAACATTGGAAAGGGAACTACTGCCCTGCCACTAACGTGGCAGGACTAGGAAGTTAGTAGGGGACATATGGGTTAGTAACTGAGGGGAGGATAAAATAAAGTTATTCATTTACAAACGCAGTCAGTCGCGGGTTTGATGCGAGATATTTGTCTAGGCGGAATTTAAAGGAATCAACGGTGCTGCAGTCTATAACGTCTCGGGGTAGCCCATTCCACAAGTTGACAACTCGATTGAAGAAGAAATTCTTAGATTCGTGTGAGTTAAAAGATTTACCAATAATTTTGCAACCGTTTCCCCGCGTGTAATTAGATTGGTCGATAGTGAAGTACTTACTACAGTTCATATTGTCGATGCCTTTGATGATTTTGAACACTTGAATTAAGTCACCTCTTAATCTGCACTGGGTTAAAGGAAATAGATTTAATTCTCTAAGACGCTCTTCGTATGGTTTGTTCTTTAGGCTAGGTATCATTTTGGTAACTCTACGTTGAACTCGTTCTAGCTTGTTTATGTCTTTTTGGTAATAAGGGCACCAGCATTGAACGCAGTATTCCAGAAGAGGGCGGACTAAGGAATTGTAAAGGGTTAGGATTACGTCTTTGGATTTATGCTCAAATGATCTGCCTATAAAGCCAATTATTTTGTTTGCCTTCTTAACAACTTCTGAACATTGTTGACTCGGTTTTAGGTTACTCGATATTGTTACTCCCAGATCGGTTTCTCTGTTTACATTCTTAAGCTGAGTGCCATTCATCGAATAGTTTGCTTTCTCATTTAGGTATCCGATATGTAGTACTTTACATTTATCCGCATTGAAACTCATTTGCCAAATTTGGGCCCAATGTGACAATTTATCTAGATTGTGTTGCATATCGTCATCTTGATCTTTTGAGAGTACGCTATTTGCAATTTTTGTATCGTCAGCAAATGTTGAGATTGTACAGGTGAGACCCTCATCTATGTCGTTGATGTAAATTAGAAAGAGAATTGGTCCTAGTACCGATCCCTGGGGTACCCCGCTACTTACATTGGTCCATTTAGATGCCTTACCGTTTATGACTACTCTTTGCTTTCTGTCGCTGAGCCAATTTTCTATCCATTTCAACACACCGTCTTGTATTCCATGCGCTTTTAGTTGTAGCAATAAACGTTTGTGGGGAACTTTGTCAAAGGCCTTTTGAAAATCAAGGTATATAATATCTACAGCTTTACTCTCATCGTAGAGGTTGAGGATATCGTGGAAGAAGTCTAAGAGGTTTGTTAAACAGGAACGTTTTTTACGAAAGCCGTGTTGAGTATTTTTAAGTATGTTATTTTCCTCTAAGTGATTTACGAGTCTGTCTCTTATGACCGTTTCTAGCATTTTACATACAACTGAGGTTAAGCTAATTGGACGATAGTTACTGGGTAGGGATTTGCTGCCTTTTTTGAATATCGGTGTTACGTTGGCTATCTTCCACTGATCAGGCATAGTTCCAGACTGCAAGGATTTATTGAATAGTAATGTCAGTGGTTTGGAGAGCTCATCCTTAGCTTCCTTTAGAACTCTAGGCGAGATTGTATCAGGTCCAGGCGTTTTATTTACCTTGAGTTTATCTAAACAATTCAATACTTCTCTCTCTGTAACGGTGATATTGCTTAGAACATCTGAATTATCAATCTGAATCGGCGATGGTGTAGGGATATCACTGAGGTCTTCTGTTGTAAAAACTGATGCAAAGAAGGTATTGAGGGCATTACTCATGTGTACTTCGTCTTTGGTGTATTCTCCATTTTCATCGACTAACGGTCCAACAGTTGAAGTAACTACTTTTTCTTTTCTGATATAACTATAGAATTCTTTCGGGTTTGTTTTACTTTGATTCGCAATATGTAACTCTAGGGTCTTTTTACTTTGCTTAATTAACTTTTTGGCTTTGCGTCGTAGCTCTACAAATTTCACCCGTTCTTCGTCATTTTGTGAGGATTTTAATCTATCATTAGCAAATTTTTTAGCAAGCAGGCAGTTTGAAATATCTTTATTCCACCATTTGGGCTTATTATTATGGCCTGGACGCCGTATTTTCGATGGTATGCAGTCTTTGCACTGCTTTTAGGTAAGTGGTTTCGAATAACTTCCAAGATGTATTTATGTCGTTATTGTTAATTAAAAAGCTCCAGTCAGTTTCTTTAAACATAGCTCTAAGTTTATGAAAGTTTGCTTTCTTGAAATTAGGGACTTTTTCGATGCTACTATTTGGTTCGTTACTAGTAAAGTTTAAAGTGAAAGTTATCGTACGATGGTCGCTGTTACTGAATTCATCACCAACATTCAAATTCTCTATTAATTCTTCTTTTGTTGCAAGTACAATGTCAAGAACGTTATTACCACGGGTCGGTGTTCGAACAAATTGATAAAGCAAACTCTCTTGCAAGTTCGTATATAAGTGATGTCCGGAGTGTGAAGTAAGAGTATCGCCCCACTTGGTCACAGGTAAATTAAAGTCGCCAAAAAATACGGTATCTTGTGAGTTACTTACATCTGCAATTTGTTCATAAATTTCTCGGTCAGTTTGCACTGATTGAGCTGGAGGTCTGTATATTAATGCAAGTATTATTTTTGTACCTTTATTATTCTTTATTAGCACAAAAGATGTGTCGCCGTTCACAATTTGAGGTTTTGACAAGAGGGTCGGGTTAAGACTTTCTTTGATATAAAATAAAACGCCACCTCCATTTTTATTTATTCGGCTTTTCTCAAACATTACATAACCGGGAAGTGAATACTCTGCTAAAAAGTCTCTATCTACTGTATTGAGCCAAGATTCTGTTATACCAATCACATCATAATTTTCAGTAAACACTAGTTCCTTTAAATCTGAAAATGTATTGCGTATGCTACGAGCGTTTGCATAGAAAACCTTTAAAGTTGCGGTTTTAGAACTCACAGAACGTTCTTTAATCAAATTTTTGGTTCTGATCGGATCTACATTTACATTCATGGCTGACATCGGTCCTCAGTCGTTATCCCTGGCGGTTTTGAATTTGGGTCGTGTTGGTGGAGCTTTATCCAAATTCGCGGTTCTTGACAGATTAGCATTTAATTCCTTCGCAGGTTGCCGCCCTCGCTGTCTTCGGTCCTCCTTCCTGGTTGTCCTGTGCTGAGTCGATTTCTTCTCCGAAAATCCTTCACCGCATCGTTGAGAAGACGCCCAAAACGTGCTGCTCCCACCTGGTTCAGATGAACTCCATCGTCCGAAAACAAATAGTCATCGTAGTAGAAATTGTCCCAGGTGTCGACGAATCCCACGTTTTCCTTCCTGCAGAGGTTTGCTAGACAACGATTTGTGCTGGTGGCTATGTTGTAAAATCGGCTCTCTACACCAAGCCGGGGGACGATTCCTGAGACGATGATCCTTGATGACTTCTCCTTAAACGACTTGATCAGCTGCTGGTACTTTAAAAGCAAATTTTCCGACCGGGTTTGCTGTACATCGTTGGATCCAACGTGGATGACGTACATTGTATTAGCAGGGGCCAGCTTAGATACTTCGTCAACTGCAGCAACTACGTCGTCCACACCACCACCAGGGATACAAAAACGCTTCCTGGTCTTAGGTGCTCTGGCGCAAAACTCTGTGAGCTGACCACGTATCATCGAGTCTCCCACGAGCCCGACTTCTTCTATTTCCGCTTCGTCAGCTGAGTCTGCGAGTATCTGGAAGCGGTTTTGACACTCTGTAATCGGTATGGGTTTCCTGGTCTTGGGGCAAACGTTGTTCCTCACGACACGGAAGTTGTCTTGAGGGGGAAGAGAGTTACTATTTGTTTCTTGAGTATTGGAACCATCAGATGAAATGGCTACTGCAGGCGTTGAATTGTTGGCAGTTGACGTTGGGGCGTTGGTGGCTGCTGGAGGTGCGGTGACAATTGAAGTTTGTGGTACTCCAACGTTGAGTGTTACAAACTTTTGGAGTGATTCCAGCTTCATGGTGAGGACGTTGATCTTGTTGTAGGCTTCATCTAATTTCACTGTCAAATTCTCTTGTTGCTGGCAGAGACGGCAGACTTGAAGATTGACAGTAACAAACATGGACTCACCAAACCTACCGGCGCAGTTCGTACAAGTGCGAGGCATGGTAACAGTCAGTTTCTTCAGATCACTTAACTCACTTTAAAACACTTAACTCACTTTAAAACACTTCACTCACTTTAGAAACACTTCAATCACTTCAACCAAAAACAAATATGTTGAAATACACAACAATAGGTTATCAGGGGTGATAGCCTAACCGAAAACAACAAAAATTGAGATACGCAGAATTAGGCTTCCAGGGGCGATAGCCTAACCAAAAGTTTTTAAAAAATTGAAATACGCACCAATAGGCTACCAGCGTTGAATAGCCTAACCGAAAATAATAAAATTGAAATACGCAGAAATAGGCTACCAGGTGTGATAACCTAACCTTAAACAAATATATATATATAACAGAATATGTAACTAAATATACCATTCACCAAATAGAGATTACATAAAAACAAAGTGTGACCGCACACAAGGGGTTAATATACTGTATCAACAGATGGCCCTGGTGTCACTGTAGCCTAGTAAAGCAGTAGCCTACTCTTTTTAGATAAAACAAAACAAAATGTATCAGTCAAAGGTTACTACAAGATCGTGCAAGCAACAACTAAAATTACAGATATATATAGCTACAGTAGGATACTAAATACAATATCTACTAGAGTTAATAAGAACAACAGATTGGCTGGCTATAGGCTAGGCTAGGTTTTAATTAGGTTAAAAGCTTGGCAGGTTGGATTAGGCTAGGTTAGTTTGTACAAATACCACCCTTAGCTTAAAGTAAAATCACTCTGAGGAGAAAAAGTCAAGAATATATCTAGGGGGAAAAGATAAATGAATGCACTTAAATTTACTACAAAATTGGCTGGAATTTAATATGTATAATCCCCCAAAAAAAGTTTGTTTACAAAATGGCGTCGGCGTTCGTTCCTGTAGGCAGGTTAGTTAGTACACAATATTGTTTAATAGCAAATTAATATGCAAAGCTATACTTACATACAAGGCAGTTAAATTGATACTTACTACAGTAGGTAATGGGTAAAATTAGGGGCTACGATTTTATATCAACTAAGAAGAGCGTTTGTTTCAAACAAAACAAAACAACAGATGGCGCTAGTGGCGCCCTGTCCGAGCAGGAGTCTTGTGATAAACACAAAGTTTATCAGTCAATACACAGCGAAATATCGTGCAGTGTTACTTACTAAGCTACAGGATGGTTAAACGGGCTCTTAACCACCTTTCATGCACAAGAATGAAGAGGATGAGTAGTTAACCCTTAATTAGCGGCGAGCAACATAAGTCGAGTTAAATAAAGCTGGACTATGTGGCGGCGCTCGACATAGGTCGAGTGGCAATTTCAGCACGTAATGTGGCTGAGAGAGAGAGACAAGTGGTGGCAGGAGACTAGCGAGCGTATGACTGCTCCAGACCACCGCGGCGAACCTACTGACACAAATCTCAGCTCCCTCCTCCCTCTCTCACTCGCTACATACTCAATTATGTACCGAAAGTACCGAATTACCTGCTTTTTGCACTCGCGTTGCACGGTTATTGCAAGAAAACTATCCATCATACAAGGATCGTTATGGTGTCATTCGAAAGCTCTGTTTATGCCCTTTCAGGGATAGGTACTTGTTTTACGTTCTGGGTCTTATTTAGGCATGAAAATGATCACGTAAACAGCCCTATTTTGGCTAAAAACACCCCGCTGTGCGGTACATATAAATAAACCGCATAGGCCGCTCGTAAGGTGTTAATACTCAAATTATGATCGATATCGTGAGAGCGTTGACAGAGCGTCTGCAGCGTCTGGCGGTAGCGAGGTGTGTGTGGTAGTGGGTGTAGTTGTAGTAGCGGGGGTAGCTGTGACTAGTAGTAAGATTGGAAGGAATATCAGGAAGGGGTTTAGGATATTGGGGGGGAGTATCTGTAGGTACAGATAGTTCTTCTGAATATGCTTCAAGCTCACCAATGGCTAGTCCTTTTGGTAATGTAATTGGTTTATCTGAGATATTAGCCACTTTTATCGGGAATTTAGATAAAGAGGTTAAATTGCATATCACTGGTACATGAAATATCCCAACAAATAGTTATAATATAATTACCAACGAGGTAGTCGATGGGCGTAATCCAGTCCCCCACACACGGCTAATTCAATTGCATGACATGTAGGAATGTTCACATAATACAATATCGATACAATGAACTTAGGTTAGACGACTGGTGATGTAGGACTGTTGTTATAGATTAATATTTGTAGCACATGGTGAACTGTGGGTTGAGTCAGAGCCGGGGGGAAGATGTTGGCTGTATGGTGTTGATTGAGAGATTAAAGGGCCGGCGTCCGATCGATCGCTTCGGGAAATTACATATGGCTGCCCGCTCATAATAATTATAACCCATAACTTGGTTTCATGATACATCTAGAGCTGATGTAGATATTTATACATTACAGTTAATATTTAACCTATACTTAAGAATAAACTACAATACACAAAGAACCAGCCGAAATCGTACATGCGATACGATACCGCCAAATTCAAATGTCCTATTGGACCTAAAACTGTCGGGATCATTACCCTATTCCTGACATATTGCCCGCCACCAATAATGATATACAGAAGCTATATACAGAGAACAAAAAAAAGGACATCGAAGAGTCAAAGATCACCATGTTTGATCTTTGATCTCCAAAGATCCACGGAACTCATAGCCGCCCTCCTTTTGGGACGAGCGCCACCTGATGCCTGAGGAGGATCATCCTCATCATCAGCTGCCCCACCTTGAGGAGCACTGTCACCAGCACTCTCCCGCGGAGGGGTATCAGTAGATACGCCAGGATCATCCGGCAGTTCTACATCCTGCTCCAAGGGATATAACCTTACGACTGGGCGAGTAGTAACCCCAGTCGAAGTTCGTTTTCTAGCAACCCTTATAAGACCATCAATGCCCTGGAACAAATCGACAATCCTCCCAAGCTTCCAAAATAACCTAGGACTCTCATCATGAATCAGTACGATATCCCCGATACGAGGCCATCGTTGATTCGTCTCTTTGATCTTATTAGAATGACGCTCGCGAAGAGACAGCAAATATTCTTGGGTCCACCGTTTCCATAGATCGTCTGACACCTTGTTCACAAACTGGAAGCGACGACGTGTGGCGTCAGCATTGCTGAACGTAGGGTCATGCAGATCTTCGTAATTTACTGACGATCTAGGAAAGGTATTAAGGGTTCGTCCACGTGTTAGCATAGAAGGCAAAATGGGTAAGAGGTCATCAACATCTGCCGAGGTATAGGTCAAAGGCCTGTCGTTGACTGACATCTCAATCTCTATTAAGATGGTTTGCAACTCCCGTCTGGTCACCAGTGCCCTTCCTAATACCTTCTTCATGGCAGATTTGACGATACCGATAGTTCTCTCCCAAATCGCCTCGATCCATGGTGCACGTGCTGGTATAAATTTCCACTGACAACCCTTTCCAGTGAGGGTAGCCACAACTTGCGGGTCATCCATTAAACTCTGGAGATATTTAGAGGCCCCGACAAAACAAGTCGCATTATCGCTCATAATAATTTGAGGGAAACCATTGCGGCCTGCAAAGCGTCTTAGAGTATGCAAAAACCCCTCACTGGATAGGTCGTCAATCAATTCAATATGAATCGCTCTGGTTACCGCACATGTGAATAGAACAGCATATACCTTTATGATATTACCGGGCGATTCTCTAACATGAATTGCTCCGGTGTAGTCTACCCCGGTTACCTGAAATGGTTCAGTCCTTTGTACCCTGAACTCAGGTAAGGGAGGTAGATCTACTGGGGAGTAAGGCTTACCCTGTAATCTTTTACAGATAGTACAGCTATTGTGGATCCCTTTAATTGCTTGTCGCATCTTAGGGATCCACCAATGTTGTCGCATATATGCCAGAACATAATTTACGCCAAAATGTAGGCAGGTCCTATGGCATTGGCGAATCAACAGTTTGGTAATCAAATGAGAGGAGCTAAGGAGGACAGGATATTTCGCAGAATCAATAATGTCCGCCTTTTGTATCCTGCCTCTACACTTAATTATGCCTCCTTCCATATATTATCCTAGCTGCCTCATTAAGTTAGAGGGTTTGGCCTTTGACTCCTTGCTCAGGATTTGATGTTCAGTAGGATAAGATTCCCTTTGTACTAAACATATTAGTTTCGCTTCTGCTGATCTCAATTCATGGAGTCTGATATGCTTCGAATCTTCACTAAGGAAAGACCCGTGAGCCCGACTTCTCATGTTGTTAATGAAACGGTATATCCATGCAAATACCCGTATTACTTGATCATAGCTGCCGTAACGTTCCCACTCTACCAACTTGTTATCCTGATGTGTAGTACTCACAGTCGAACTACTTAACACATCATCTTGGGGCCGACTTGAAGGATCAGATATGCATTCCCAGAAATCCTGAGGCCACTCAGTTGGAGACATAAGCCATGGAGGTCCATGCCACCAAATAGAGGACGACATAAACTGTTGCGCCGAGATCCCCCAGGAAATTATGTCACTGGGGTTATCCCTGGTGCTCACATAGCGAAATTTAGCCGTAGGAACCAAGTCATGTATCTCATCAGTGCGATTAGAAACATAAACAGGTAACACTTTCTGGCTGTGTACCCATGAAAGTGCTATTTGACTGTCGCTCCAGACATAGACGTTATTAATCTGTAGTATGTCTGTATAAGCATCCAGTGTAAACTTTATTAGACGAGCAGACAGAAGCAATGCAGTAAGTTCTAATTTAGGAACTGTAATCTTCTTTATACTTCTTTATGCTACCTTGGCCTTCGCTATAGCCAGTTTCGCTTCACTACCATTGCATATGTATATGGCAGTACCGTACGCACTATTACTAGCATCAGAAAAGGCATGTAGATCCACCCGTTGACCACTAATAACCTGACGATTAAGTTGGACCTTGCAACATGTGGAAAGGTCCGACCGAATCAACTGCCAAGTATCTTGTAACTCAGTCGGGAGGGGCGTGTCCCAATCTAGTTTTAGCCGCTACAGTTGCTGTAAAAACATACGAGCACGGATAGTTACAGGCAGCAAAAAACCTAGGGGATCAAACCACCTCGCTGACAAGCTTAAGCAGTTTCGCTTGGTCATAAGCTCACTGCCGCATGGGGTGTGACAGAAGGATATACAATCTGTGGTAGTGTCCCATTTGTGGCCTAAAAACTTCACCTCACTATTCTCAGTAGCTACACCGTCAGAAGCAAATTGACCTTTCAAAAGATCACTATTAGTGGCCCATTCTCTCTAGTATAGATGAGCCTTGGCAAATATATCGCGGATCTCCCAGCATCTCTTTAGCAATAAATCTTCATTGTCTCCAGTGCCTTGAAGATTGTCCTCATAGATCCCCTGCTTGATCTCATTCTTGAAGTCAGGATCTAGTCCAGCCTCCTCAAGATGTCGCAAGATAGTAGCGTTGAGAAGGAACTGGGAACAGGTCGCCCCGAATAAGACGACTCTGAACCTGTAGACCAGATACTCTGAATCTAGATCCATTGGGTCCCGTGGCCATAAAAATCTTATCGAGTCCCTGTCTTCACGATGGAGTTGAAGCATCAGGAAGGCCTTCTCAATATCGGCGACCCATGCAAACTTATGACATCTGAAGCGCAACATAATTTGCGCGAGATCAGAGACCAGGGACGGACCCGTGTACAGACAATCATTCAGGCTATAGGAGCGATCACTGGATTTAGAAGAGCAGTCATACACAATACGAACAGGAGTGGTGGAACTGTCCTTTTTAATTCCATGGTGAGCAAGGTAATGGATGTTATCCCCATACTCACTGAGATCCACTCTCTCCACAAATCCACGTTGTACCTGCTCGTTTAGTACTGCCGCATAAGTCCCACAATAATTTGGATCCTTGACAAACTGCTTCTGAAGGACACGTAATCTACCAAGTGCTAGATGGAAATTAGTAGGTAATTTACTCTTATTATCATTCCAAGGGAGCCTTACCACATACTGACCCCTGCCAGAGTCATACGTTACAGTCTCTTCATACGAGCTTAACGCTAGCTTGGACTCACGATCAAGTTCATGTGGGTCAATTCCAATATTGTCCAAGTCCCATAGCTTATCTATATCAGTACATGTATTATCAGGCACATTTGTCCTAATATATTTATCTATGGGGCTTACTGCTACCTTGAGGACCGTAACCACCTCCACCTGTGTGTCTTGAGAGGAAGTGGCATAGGATCCAGAAATGGCATACCCTTGGATCGTGGGGAGCATTATAAGCTTATCTACCCACCGATATCCAGGGTGAACCAGGTCGTAGTAATAATCAGCTCCGACCAGTAGCATAATACCATTGTTAGCAGAGAGTTGATCATCAGCCAGTTTATAACCCTTGCTTCTGAGATATTTCAAATGTGGTTGAATCTCTGATGCTATATAGAAACTGGGTAGTGTGTCGACCACAACAGCCTTGATGGGACATACCTTTCGTCTACAAACATAGGAAATCTCCACGATATCATAGTCACTGGAATCTACTTCACCAGTGAAACCATGGAGATGCAAATTCTCTTGACCCTTGCTGGTACACTTGAGCTGGGGTAATGATGACCGCAGAACGAATGACCTCTGTGAGCACTGGTCAAGTAAGGTGCGCGTCATTATAGTATTATTATTACTCCCCACTACTGGCAGCATCATAGTAGGAAGCAATTGACATTCTCGAGAAGCAATGGACATGGCAGATACTTTATCACCCTCGCTCTTACCTTTCTCATGTGACTCTTTGGGGGTTCTCCCCTTTTCTTTGCCGTCGTGCCGATCAGACTGGGTGCAAAGGGTAAACCAATGTTTCCCCTTGCAATACTTACAAGGTTTGATGTAGGAATTGGTGCAAGTACTGTTGAAGTGGTCTCTTGCCAGACAGCTGGTACATAACTTAAGCGATTTAGCTTTGCCAATCTTTTGTGTAGCCTTAGGATACTTAGGACACTGGTACCACAGATGACCGTGGACACTGCACAACTTGCAACCTAATGATATTGGCCTTTTCTGTTTAGGAGAAGTCTGTACCGGGAAAGCTGCAGTGGATGGCGACATCTCCACTTGGCGGTAGTGTCCAGTACTCTCCATATTGAAGACTTCAGTCTGGTACACCTGCACCAACGCTTCCAAGTTTAGTGGAGAGTCGCTTAGTTGTCGTCTTATGATTTCCTTTAGGGGAGAGGGTATCTTGTTCAAGATATTTACACTAAATATTTCCTCCTTGGTGATGGCCATTGTCTCCATAGATCGGAGGAGGCTCTCAAAGGAGGCATAGTACTCCTTTAGGACCGTCACATCATAGGATGGAGGATCTAGAGTGAAGAATTTAGTAATTAATGCAGTCTTGATGACTTCCTCTCTCCCGTAAGTTCTCTTCAGCAACTCCACTGCAGACTCGTAGCTTGTAGCTTCTAGCTTGTACCCATCGATCAACTTCAATGCCTCCCCTTTCAATTGGCCACGGAGATATGTGAACCTTTGGATGGATGTGAGTGTTTTATTCTGATGGACGGAACACTCAAAGATATCCCAAAATCCAGTCCAGGTAGCCGAATCCCCGGAAAAGGTAGGCAAAGAAAGCTTCGGCAGGTTAAAACCAGTCGCCTTTGGTGTACCGGTATCCTTAACAGGGGTTGATTCTTGTGTGGAAGATAGTCTGGCTAAGGCTGTATTAACGTCCTCAAAGTACTCAAGATCTGCTGACATTTCTTCTTCCACATCGTCAGTAATTGTCAATAAACCATATACCTGCTGAGCATAATTATCATAAGTGGCTAGCGATTTAGTTACAGTAGCAAATTTACCCTTAATTTGATCAGCCGTGGCACTTAATAAAAATTCATCAAGATCTCTTAAACACCTATTTAAACTTCCCTTCATCCCTCCCTTCAGAATCTTAAGTTTCTTTAAGTCTGTCATCGTTAAGGTCTGAATCTAAGCTATTAACTCTCTAAACTATAAAGCAAACTAGTTACACAAACTAATTTAAATTAAAAAATGTGGCAATAGCATTGCCACTCCCAATTTGGAAACGGTCATTAGGCTACTAGCTGCAGTAGGATGAATTAATTGAATTAATAAGACAAATTGACAAGTAGCAGAAACAAACTAGGGCTAGAGAAAGAAGGGTAAATGAAAAGAATGACTAGTAATAAGTATTAGGCCCAGCCCAGCTGCCCATCCCACAATCATGAGGTCTGTTGGCTGTCAATCGCTTAGGAATCAACAGAGACCGAACCCCATGACCGTAATTAGGCAACTAGGCTATAAGATTTAATTAAATGAGTCACATGAGAACCCTCCCCACCAGCAAATTAATTACTAGCCTCACTATGACAAAACATAAAGAACACCATAGGTCCACCACCTGAGCGAAATGAATAGCTACCACAGACACCTGCAGGCCCAGCCTAGCCTACGAGCGCGAAATGGTGTCCGACGAAATTACCCCTACCCCAAACACCAGCCCAGCTAACCCACCAAAAAACGCCAAGGAACACACGCCTAAAAAACCCTGGAAACTAGCCCAAAAAAAGATAGGGACGGCGCCTAACTGGAAAAAAACACGAGGGAATAAGCCAGGTCTACACTAGGGAAAGGGCAGTCGGCCCAACAACGCGCGAGGCGGCAGCCATTTGTAAGCCCACAAGCGTCAAGGAAGTAAACAAAACGGTACTACAGTAAGGAAGCCTTAGGGCACGAAGGACCATTATTTATCGGGAATTTAGATAAAGAGGTTAAATTGCATATCACTGGTACATGAAATATCCCAACAAATAGTTATAATATAATTACCAACGAGGTAGTCGATGGGTGTAATCCAGTCCCCCACACATGGCTAATTCAATTGCATGACATGTAGGAATGTTCACATAATACAATATCGATACAATGAACTTAGCTTAGAGGACTGGTGATGTAGGACTGTTGTTATAGATTAATATTTGTAGCACATGGTGAACTGTGGGTTGAGTCAGAGCCGGGGGGAAGATGTTGGCTGTATGGTGTTGATTGAGAGACTAAAGGGCTGGCGTCCGATCGCTTCGCGAAATTACATATGGCTGCCGGCTCATAATAATTATAACCCATAACTTGGTTTCATGATACATCTAGAGCTGATGTAGATATTTATACATTACAGTTAATATTTAATCTATACTTAAGAATAAACTACAATACACAAAGAACCAGCCGAAATCGTACATGCGATACGATACCGCCAAATTCAAATGTCCTATTGGACCTAAAACTGTCGGGATCATTACCCTATTCCCGACAACTTTCATACAGTTTAATTGATTTGGTAGTAGGCTAGGAGCGGTTAGGCAGGCCCCATCAAAAGGGCTTTGGAGGTGTTGGGTCATAATGACATCTCCCATGACGGTGGGCACAAGAGGTATCCACTTTTCATGATGAGGAGGAACTGTCACAGAGGTGGAGCTGATAGCTTGGGAAATGATATGAGGATTATATTTACTCAAATCTTCTGAAGTTGTCGGGGACAGGTTTTGTTCGCTATGGGAATGAAGGGTTGATGGTTGTATAGTACCTGTTCGATTAAGGGGAGCAGGTAGGGAGTTTGAAGTTAACTGCTGAGGTTGTTTAAGGCAGATTTTTTTTTTTTCTTGTTTTTTTGGAGGTGGGGCGAACGTTAACGTTCGGTGCCTACAATAAATAGAGGCACTCAAAGAGATGAGCAGATCGAGGCCCAAGTATCCATCATACTTGGTCTCATTAGGATCATAAATTACAAATGAATGATCTACTCCGTGATAGGGAACAGGGGTACTAATGTATAGGGGAAGAGTCTGTCCCAAATTTGGAATGACTTCATCATAAGCATTGACAAGAATTATGGAAGAATGTTGTATCTTCCTGAAAGCTCTGTGATGCTTTCGGAAAAACGGAAGGAAAAGGCATGAACGAGAAGCTCCCGTATCAATGAGCAAGTCGGACTGTCACCCCGTTGATTGTGATTTTTCTATATATCGGAAGACCATCCGAAGTTCCCCCATCATGAGCCCCCGCCATTCTGACGACTATTTGTTTGGGGGGGGGCGGTTTAAAAATCCTGGGTGTCTGGTGTTTCAGTTGTGGGCACAAACTCCTCTACCCTCTTCTTCACTGTGAAACTCTTCTATTCCTGCTGTTCCGTCTTCAGTGATAGTAGCCACCTTACAAGGCTTAATCCAGGGGATCTGGGCCCACCAGCTTGGCGTCAGGGTCCGTTTCTTTGTTAGCTCATTAAAAGATCTTTTCAATGACCATAACATGCAGGGTCCAGTGCACGGTTTCCAGTCAGCTGGCCTAATTCTGGCCCATTCCTCAGCTTTTTCATTGAGACGAGGAGCCACTGGACCAGCTATGGGCGCTGCTGCTGATGGATGTGTGGTCACCTTGCTGATAACGGCGATCTTGTCCTGTTCTCGGGTCTTCTTGAGAGCCATGATACGCCTTATTACAGGCATATCGGTGTCATAAGTTGTAGGCTCAATAATGGAGAAGTGATCCGCCACGGTTTCCGGCAAAATTCTCACGAGTGCCTTGAACACAATCTTTTTTCGTTGTGCTGCGGTTTCTTCTGGGAATGCATTGATCGATATCTGGTGCTATTGCTCAATTGTGCCGTCTAAGTCTCCCGATATTTAATTTCATGAAATTTCTTATTGGCAATGGTCTGACCAAGTATTGGATTTATAGCGGTTTTTACATACGTCTCAAATTGTGCCCAGGTTAAACCAGGCACGTTATCATGCACATACCCTGATACCTTGGTTGCATATTTCCCTAGTTTCACTATGATCGTGTGGATCTTGGAAGCGTCCTCGTTTCCGAACATAATGTCCACGACCGGTTTGACTATTTCCAGGTACGTATATATGTCATAAGCTTCTGGCTTGAATGCCGGAATATCGAGTGATCTGGCTGCTGCCATGGTGAATATTGTGTGATACTACTGACTGAGTACTATTAATAAAAAAAAATTAAGAAACACGTTGATATGCCGTATCGAGTCACCGCTGCCGCCAGTGTTATGCCGGGTTTTAATACAACTTAGCTTCGTTATTGTCTTTCCTCCAATCCAACTGTGGACTTTTAGACTCAATATATGCTCGACAGGGACACATCTAAGATGTTTTAAAACACATGTGCAGATATGGTCCCAGGTTTATTCAACGTTTCGCCTTCTACGGCTTCTTCAGGAATACAACATATATGGAAGTATTGTCAACTTATATACTGTATAGTCCAAGCTCTGAGAAAACAACTAAACAAAATGAAATTGGTGTAGCAATATGAAATGAAATGAAATAAGATACCGCATGAACAATATGGGAAAGAGTCACCTAGCCTGGTTGTATGTTCGTTAACATTATAGCTAAGGGTTTGGCTAAAGAAAAGAAGCCATTATTCAAGTTCATGGTGTCGTTCAAAACAATATGAGCCGATTCAAAACATCTCCGCTTACGTGTGTCAGTTTCACATTTTACTACCTTAGCTTCGTCATAGTTTATACCATGCCCTGTGTCTAACCTATGTATTACCATCGCATTGCTCAATCTAAATTTCTCCATATCCGTTTTGTGTTCCATTATCCTCTTCTTTAAACCTCGATAAATAAATTATATATTATATTATAAAAGATTTAGATAATAGATCTATATACAACTAGAATTCCTAGACAAGATGAATCGAAATATCTATTTCATATCAGAAGAAGTAATTAATTTATTCACGACGGAATAAGTTAATACAAAGGATCACAAAGCGTGAATTGGGTTTTCGAGGAAATTAGATTTTACTTATAATAGCAAATAATAATATTTCTTCTCGAGAAGTAGAATTGGAATTTAATTAATTATGAAATTGGGTGTAGATTCTAGGTAAATGCTAGATTTGAATAGGGAATAGATACACGTTATACACTTCAACTTCGACTTGTTACATGCACAATAGAATGGACATATTCAAGGAAAATCTGTGAGTATTCGGGCTAGATATCAGTTGACACGAGTATGTAACGTATGCGTATAATGATTATGTAAGAGGTTTAACGCAACTTAACAATAGATCTTGGGCACAGATCTTAATTCAATAATTAAGTAGGCTTCTGGATGATTAACACATAGAATAATATATATAGATCTTGGACATAGATCTAGCTCAATAAGTAAATAGGACTTCTGAAGGATTAACACATAACGTAATATATATAGATCTTGGGCACAGATCTATGTAAGAATTAGCACTGGCATACTTGCATATTATACCTTGCCTTCACATCAATAACCACAATGTAAGATACTCAGAAACACTTAGGGTATGTTAAGAGGATAGAATTTCGAGTGCAAGCCTGGTCGACGTGGATCGTAGCTTCGGCTGGCTGGACATCGAGGGGAACTGCCTCTCACAGGCAGGGGTCAGGGATCCTGGCATCAGAGGGAAGCAGCAGGTCTGGCTGCATTCTCGAGGGGGAGGGGGAGGCGGTTTCTACTTCAGATAGATATCCCGGACTTTTCAGCCTTAGAAATATTACTTAGGTAGAGGTGCTTCCTTTCTTTAATTTCGGTGAGGCTATGTTCGGGTTATTTCTTATGTTTAATTTGTGGTAATTCAACTTTAGAAGGACATAGGGAAATGGTTGTGAGGTTATTTGCGAAGGTAATACTTAGTCTAAAAATACATGGTAGTTATAGGTTGATACATAATTAACTTAAGCACTTTATTTAATACATCCTTTGTTGTTAAAGGGTCTAGAAAGGATATAATCGTGATTTTCATGATTTCCTGAGAATCAGGGGTTTGTTCTTGCGAGGTTTATATCTCCGGCAGTTTCTGGGTTCTCCGGGTTGTTTTTAGTTCTCCGGAAAGGTACTGCAAGGGAGGTCCTGACATTTCCATTTGTACCTATAGCATTCCGGTCCCTGATGCCTAACTTGCATAAATATTTGTTTGCTATAATGCAAGTCAGGCTGTTGTTCGAAGGGAGGCTGGTGATAGGTCGAGGTAGTTTGAAAAAGGTCGTCGGTGATTGGTTCTGCTTCCCACTCTTTGTTAGGGGAGACTGACCTAGTTCCCTGGTAATTAGAGAACGGGAATGACCTGAGGGAATGGGAACTCTTCTACTCAGTTTTCTTTTAGAGCATGGGAAGCTTGTTGATTTTCCCATTGCTCCTGTTGGTGTCTCCTCCTATTCTTTCTGCTCTCCTGCAGGCTGGCAATCTTGCATGGCTTACTCAACCCCGTTACTTCATATATATATAAAGTATATATATATATATATATATATATATATATATATATATATATATACAGTATATATATATATACATTCAACCTGTCCCAAAGAAGGGTGCCCGCCCTCAACCCTCCAACTATCGACCAATTGCTCTCATCTCTTGTCTTTCTAAAGTTTTTGAAACTATTCATGCTTCCAAATTTCTTAAGCATTTATATTCTCATAATATGCTCTCAGATCGCCAGTGATCTTCTTTCATATCTTACTAACTCTTGGTCATCCTCCTTTCGGGACTTCTGTGAGACTTTTTCTATTGCACTAGACATATCGAAAGCCTTCGATAGAGTCTGGCACAAATCTTTAATTTCTAAACTACCCTCCTTCGGTTTCTATCCCTCCATCTGTGCCTTTGTTCACTTCCTCACCCTATAAACTCTGGTGTTCCTCAGGGCTCTGTCCTATCTCCTATTCTCTTTCTAATTTTCATAAATGATCTCCTCAACTGTACCTCAATTCCCATCCATTCATATGCACACGACTCAACCTTACACTACTCCAATAGTTTTTCAGAACGCCCCAACCAGCAATCCCTCAACGACAAACGTAATGAAGCCATAGAACTCTTAAATTCTGATCTAAATATTTCATGGTTAATCTTTCCAATAAAACTGTTAAAAATTAGTTCCCCCCCCCCCCCCACTAAAGTTAAAAAATAGTTACCCCCCTACCCCCACCCCCTTCCGCACACACATAGCATATAATAGAACTCCTAATCCCAGTTACCTTTTCAGTCAGATTTCGCTGTCATCTCCATCCTCAGCACTGTCATAGTCATTGTTCTGACATATACCTCTGCACCCAGAACAAGCAGGTGAGCATTGAAGCCCATGCCGGTGGCAGCTACAGCGCAGCATCCCACAACCTGACTTGCAGGCACACCACACTAGAGTCAACAACGACTGTGGTGCAGGGGCACGGTCAGAGATGACTGGTTTAAACGTTCCATCTGAGAGCTTCCAACCCCAGTCTTCAGCATTCAGTGTGTTCCCCTGCCACTCTTGGACTTGGTGGTAGATACGCAGGCTATGGTACTTCGTAGCTGCTGATGTTGGTGGCAACATGTTAGAAAGAACTGCCTTATTTCTCGTGGTGACAAGGGCTTGGAATCGGCGATATCTAACATCATCGAGGGAGTCGCTGGGGTTCCACTTATAGACAATGGCCATTGCCTTCTCACTAGCCGTGATGATGTCGTCCTTTGTTGCCCTTTTACTCCTGAACACCTCCGCCTGTTCCCGAAATGCCTCCCTGTCTTGAATAAGTTTGAAACCTGCCGCCTTCCCGATCCCAAAAACCCTGGATGTGGTATCACACCCCAAGAAAGCATGCACAAAGAAAATATGCCTGCAAACCTGGACCCCAAGCTTATGCTTGATCGAATTAACACCCATGCACCTGACTTCTGCTCCTTTCTTTGGTTCAGGTCGGAAGTGGATGTCATGTTTGTTTTCTCCTGCAAGGTGGATGAGGAGAACAAGTAGGTCTGTGTCGTCTCCGACTAACACAGTTTCTCTGTCCTCAGAGATTCTCACTGCAGTTTGGACAATAAGAGTATCTGCATCCCCTCTGGCATGGATAACTTCACAGCCTTCTTTGGCCAGGGCATCTCCCAAAAGTTCAAGAAAGTGTTGCTTGTTCTCTTTGTTTGAGAGGAATTCCTTCTTTTTTAACTGGAGTTTTGTGGACAGATTGAATGTCACCTTCCTACCCTAACACTCCACTCGACGCTGATGTGTGCTGTCTTTTGTTGAAGGTCCCGCCTCATAACCATCAAACACAACCACTGCCTGACCATAGTGTTTTGTAACATATCTGGTATAGTCCTGCAATATCTTGTCGTATGTTTCACCAAGTTGCCATGGAATGCGATGGAGAAGAGCACCTCCATCAAGGACGTATGTGATATTTTGGCATGGTGCTGGGTTGTGTGGTACCTCGGACCAGATGGCGTCAGCTAGTTGTGCCTTCACAGCTTTCAGGAGCTTTCCCTTCCCTTCGAACAAGGCAGGTGGGTAGTTGCAGAGCTCATAGGTGAGGGCATTTGGAAGATCATTTGCCTGAGATCCTGCAATGATGAGTCGTTGAAACAGAAGAAGAGGATCAATCTGTACTTCCTCATCACCTATCTTGACTGCAGACTTAGAGTAAAAAGTCACAGCTTGGGCTTTCCTTTTGAAACTGTACTTGACCACATGTTGTCCAACCATTTTATTAAGAATGTCATATCCGATCCTTTTTGCATCATCCACATTAACCTCGGAACCAGCCGAGATTCCGCTGACTATGTTGCGGAGGGATGAGTCTGCTTCGAATGGAGACCTCCAGTCAATGGAGGACAGCAATGTGCTACAGTCACTACTGTCCCTTGTTTGCCGAGCTTGTGAAATGTCTTTATGCTGTTCACTCGTCTGGTATGTGATGGATGTCAGCTGTTGCATTGCCATGTTTACTTCTGCACAAACTGGCCTTGAAAGACACCAGACCAGTCTTTGGGTCTCCGTCATTCCCCTCCCTCTGGTGAGACCTCCACTCATCTTCGGACTTCTCATAAGTGCCTGTTCGATCACCAGGTCTGGAGACAACCCTGCCCAGAAGCGGTCACTCCTCCTGACTACATGTAGTCCCTGGGTGAACTGTTGGTAGACATTGGGGTATGTGTCTTCCAGTTTTGTCATTTTCTGCAGATAGAGGTGCAATGACTTCGTGTACAAGTTATGGCCGGAGGTAGCTAAGTGCGGAAGCATGGCTTGCATCATCTCCAGATGGAGGGACCAATCTCCGATTCGTTCTGATCGCATGAATGACCTCATGATGTCTATCATCTCCATGTATTGCAGCCACAGACGTGCAGTGTGGTAGCTCGATTCCAACATGTCCTTGTGTGTCTCAAGTTTCTGTTGTAGATCCTGCAGGTACAAAGATGATTCTACATCACTGAGCGTGATTTCACCAGAGAGGAGATCATCATAGAGGTTCCCTATTGTCTCCCAATTCCAGTGGCACATTGTCATTAGATAAAGACAACTTGATCCCCAACAGGCTGCTCAAGAGAAGTGTGTGAAGGACGGAATCTACAAGGAGATGACCACGAATGGCACGAGCAACTGCGTGTCCAGTGAGAACATGGGTAACAGTGTTCCCAGCGAAGATCACTTCCAAGATATCTTGAAGGCCTGTTCCTCTCATCAAGTGCCCAATGCTACCCAGAAAGCTCATTAGTGCGTGAAATACCCCAAGTCTTAAAATAATCGGATGCAGATCACTGTCCTCTCCAGCACTTTCCACAATTTGAGTTGCCTTGAACCACAACGGCTGGTCGTTTTTCCAAGACAAATAACACTAGTTTCGTTTCTGTTGCAATTAGTGGTGGGTCCTGGTGTACATTGACTGGACTATTATGGGAAAACATACATGTAGTTATGAATATTACTACCTACAGTATACTGATGTCATACATGCACCAAAAATGAAATAAAAAAAAAAATTCCCCCCCCCCCCAAAATAATCCAAAAAAATCCAGAAATCCAAAAGTTCAACCCTGAAAAAAATATTGATCCACTCAAAAAAAATTGTGGGACTTTCAGTATATCATGAAGGGTACCCTACTGAACAAATCCCAACAGGTTTCGTTTCTGTTGCAATTAGTGGTGGGTCCTGGTGTACATTGACTGGACTAGTATGTCTTGATCCCACTATAGTACTTGGTAGCCTATTCCACATATCTACAACTCTGTTACCAAATCAATATTTGCCTATATCTTTTCTGAAACGAAATTTATCTAATTTGAAACAATTTGTTCGAGTTATTTCGTTATCACTGAGCTCCAGTACACCGTTCATGTCCCCTTTATTAATCCCACTAACCCACTTGAACACCTCTATCATATCCCCTCTAACTCTGCGTTTCTCTAACGAATGTAAGCCTAATTTCTTCAACGTTTCGTCATATGGATTTGTTTTAATATTATTGATTATTTTTGTCATTCTACGTTGTACTCTCTCCAAGGAATCTATGTCCATTCTGTAATAAGGACACCAAAACTGAACAGCATAATCCATATGGGGTCTCACTAATGACAAGTAAAGTTTTAAGATAACATCAGAAGTTCTGTTATTCACACTCCTAGAGATGAACCCGAGAATCCTGTTTGCCTTGTTATGAACGCTAGCCTAATGCACTGTTTTCTAGGTTTCAAATCATTGCTAACAAACACACCTAGATCTTTCTCACAGTCTGAGTTTTCTAATTCCATATTAGCAAATTGATATATTATTTATCTTCTCTATCTTTAATACCTTGCATTTGTCAATGTTAAAATTCATCTGCCACTTTACTGACCATTCGTGTAAGGTATCTAGATCCCTTTGGAGGCACTCTATGCCGCTATCTAAATCTATTGTTCTCCCCATTTTGGTATCGTCTGCGAATTTACTTATCCTACTAGTTATACCTAAATCAAGGTCATTTATGTTATAGCTAATATGGCATTAAAAAACTCAGATTGTTAGAAAGATCTCGGTGTGTTTGTTAGCAATGATTTGAAGTCTAGAAAACAGTGTATAAGCGTCCGTTACAAGGCAAACAGGATTCTCGGGTTCATCTCTAGAAGTGTGAATAACAGAACTGCAGATGTTATCTTAAAACTTTACTTGTCATTAGTGAGACCCCATATGGATTACGCTGTTCAATTTTGGTGTCCTTATTACAAAATGAACATAGATTCATTGGAGAGAGTACAACGTAGAATGACAAAAATTATCCATAATATTAGAAATCTTCCATATGAAGAAAGGTTGAAGAAATGCCAAAAAATACCCTCATTGTTCCCTGATTAAATAGCATTGTATGAATATTCCCATATTCAAAAATATGTTACAGGGGGGCAACGCCTAGTGAGTTAATTGCCCAATAGGTGGCGTTCTGAGAGTACAAAGGAGTACAAAGGAAATCAAGCAACAACAGATCTAGTGACCCTTCTAGGTTGCTTGTCCTCCAAAACACTGAGGATCAAGTGTCCAAACAGTGGTTTAGAGTGGGTAAGGGAACATTGGAAAGGGAATTACTGCCCTGGAACTAATATCCGTGGCAGGATTAGGAAGTTAGTAGGGGACAGATGGGTTAGTAACTGAGGGTGGGATAAAATAAAGTTATTCATTTACAAACGCAGTCAGTCGCGGGTTTGATGCGAGATATTTGTCTAGGCGGAGTTTAAATGAATCAACGGTGATGCAGTCTATAATGTTTCGGGGAAGCCCATTCCACAAGTTGACAACCCGATTGAAGAAGAAATTCTTAGATTCGTGCGAGTTAAAAGATTTACCAATAATTTTGCAACCGTTTCCCCGTGTGTAATTAGATTGGTCGATAGTGAAGTACTTACTACAGTTCATATTGTCGATGCCTTTGATGATTTTGAACACTTGAATTAAGTCACCTCTTAATCTGCACTGGGTTAAAGGAAATAGATTTAATTCTCTAAGACGCTCTTCGTATGGTTTGTTCTTTAGGCTAGGTATCATTTTGGTAACTCTACGTTGAACTCGTTCTAGCTTGTTTATATCTTTTTGGTAATAAGGGCACCAGGATTGAACGCAGTATTCCAGAAGAGGGCGGACTAAGGAATTGTAAAGGGTTAGGATAACTTCTTTGGATTTATGCTCAAATGACCTGCCTATAAAGCCAATTATTTTGTTTGCCTTCTTAACAACTTCTGAACATTGTTGACTCGGTTTTAGGTTACTCGATATTGTTACTCCCAGATCGGTTTCTCTGTTTACATTCTTAAGCTGAGTGCCATTCAGCTGAGGAAGTACATGAACGAGGGCGGTGCTGGTTGGGGGGAGGGGCGTCGACTGACTGGAGACAGAGGTGCATGGGGGCGGTTCGTTCGTGGCTACCACTTCGGGGATCACGGCGTCAGGCAATAGATATATAGATAGATAGATAGAACTTAGTTGATAACAAAATAAAATTAACTTAACTTAAGTTAATTTAATGAGTTAATCGACCCAACTATATATATATATATATATATATATATATATATATATATATATACCGGGTATATATATATATATATATATATAATTATGTCAGTGGTAGGTACATTTCCAGGATATCTAATTTTGTAGATGAAGAGTAGGACAAGAGCCACAACAGTATACATGTTGAGAATTATTTATTTGCCAATTTTCGGACGTAACACACATCCATCATCAGGCTATATTTCAACATACGATCCTAAAAAGAAAGTAACCTAGTGTAAACATATGTAAGTACGAAGCTTGTGAGGATCTTTTAATTTTTTCCAAAAGTAACAATACAACATATACAAAAGAAGAACTTCATCCTTTTAACCAAATAATATGTTATTAGTGTAAAGCTTGAGAGGATTTCTTTACTTATATCCAACTGTATAATAAAGAATATTACTGCACACTTGACAGTGGCTGCGAAAATATTATGCAAAAACACACTAATGATTTTTGCGAAAATTACTACACAAATCTCTTATCAATAAAAGTAAAATTATGTTTAAATTATTATGTTGACTAACACACCAAAAAAGAAAAATATCTATTAGATATATATAAAATTCAAAGGCAAGCCTTATAAGTTTATATTTTACACTTAACCAAACGAATAAGGACATTCAAAAATGTATGTGAACAAAAAAGATTAATCTAATCTATCAATATAAATTTGAAAAGGTATATGAAGTACATACACACATGTAGCTTACTATGATGTTGAGAAACTGCTGTGTAGGTGGTGACTGACGTAAAAATACACAGTTAACTCCTAGTTTATATACACACAAAATATGAGCTGCCAACTATGCATTTACAAAAGTTACCGAAATGAACAGACTAAACAAAAAGAAAAAACACACCTAGACCTCAAAAAACTTAGTTCAACAAAAAACACTCACAGAAACAATATAGAGGAAAACAACAAACTGAAGCTTCCTAGAAGGGAAGCTATGTATTTAATTCTGGTTTGAATTTACTTATATAGTATTTTTCAGCAATAAAGGTATCATTCTTGTTCCTAAATTTAGATATATTTTTTTTTTTTCACTGAATCTATGGTCTGAGTCACGAGAATGATTTCTAATAGCAGAAAATTGTTGCTTATTTATATATATATATATTTTTTTTTTTTTCTATATTCCAACTTACTTCCTCTCGGGCATAGGCTGAGAGCCTTAACATTCACCGCTTTACAATGAACAGTGAAGCCTGTGAGGTCTTGTTCCAGTATAGGGAGTGAGACATGTGAAGCACGTAGAGTACAACGAGCACCTGCCATCTTGCCTTCACATGAGGCACGGTGCTCACTCATGGCCCGAAACGACCCCATCTCTGAAGCCACCTCGTTCCCGTGCTTCACTGTCTCACCCCCTACACTCGGACTCTCACACAACGCCACCTGTTGAGCAGATAACTCACCAGGCATTGCACCTCTATAGCATATTTTGAATATGGGAATATTCATACAGTGCTATTTAATCAGGGAACAATGAGGGTATTTTATTGACGTTTCGGTGGGCTTGTGGTAATGCACTGATACCAGGTACAGCACAAATTCCATCCCAATAATATCTTCCCATTGATACATCGGGATTTGAACCCCGGACCTTTGGATTACCAGGCCAGTGGCAAGACCACTTCACCACACCTCCCATATACCGGTAGTTACCAGTTCTAATACTCTTCCCCAGGGTCGAGAGAATATAGGGTCTACCCACAGGCAGGTACCTGCGAGTGAGTGACGTCACATTCACCACGCTCAGCCTGAACCCCTCATATAAGACATCTGTTATTTGTGATATATTGAACTATGCGTGTAAATAGTCTTATTTAATGTTACAGGACAAACAAAAAAACATTAAAATACATCAAGCTCAGTTTATTTTACAATTAAATGTGCAAAAAAAGGAGGTAATAAATTATGGATAATAGCGAGCATACCAATAAATAACATATATACACCAGGAAAATGTTTAAATTCATTTCATATGAGAGAGAGAGAGAGAGAGAGAGAGAGAGAGAGAGAGAGAGAGAGAGAGAAAGTGAGAGTGAGAGAGCGAGAGCGAGAAAGAGAGAGTGGGCGGGGTTGATACCTGATTTAGGGACTATTCTTAATCCTAAGGAAGGGCATCTTATAATGTCTTTTTGATGTCCGCCCATTTCCTCTTAAAGGAAAGTAGGAGGGAACACACACACACACACACACACACACACACCCACACTGCATTTTACAAAACACGTGTTTATACTGTATATGTGTGTAAGTGTGTTTTTTTTTTTGGGGGGGGGGATTTCTAGCTTGTCAATGTTAAGCTGATTATTAACCCTAATGTCATACCTTTCCGCCTATATCCTGTTAAACAAAAGTAGGAGGAGGGCACACACACATAAAGTAGGAGGAGGGCACACACACATAAAGTAGGAGGAGGGCACACACACATAAAGTAGGAGGAGGGCACACACACATAAAGTAGGAGGAGGGCACACACACATAAAGTAGGAGGAGGGCACACACACATAAAGTAGGAGGAGGGCACACACACATAAAGTAGGAGGAGGGCACACACACATAAAGTAGGAGGAGGGCACACACACATAAAGTAGGAGGAGGGCACACACACATAAAGTAGGAGGAGGGCACACACACATAAAGTAGGAGGAGGGCACACACACATCACACACATAAAGTAGGAGGAGGGCACACACACATAAAGTAGGAGGAGGGCACACACACATAAAGTAGGAGGAGGGCACACACACATAAAGTAGGAGGAGGGCACACACACATAAAGTAGGAGGAGGGCACACACACATAAAGTAGGAGGAGGGCACACACACATAAAGTAGGAGGAGGGCACACACACATAAAGTAGGAGGAGGGCACACACACATAAAGTAGGAGGAGGGCACACACACATAAAGTAGGAGGAGGGCACACACACATAAAACACACACATACATACAATCACATTTTACAAACGGTGTGTGTGTGTGTGTGATGTAATGGATTTGTCTCAACATCTGATAAATATATATAGTTTAGTGTATAGTAACTTAACATCATTGCCTTTATGCTATATATTTTAAGATAGGTTCAGTGTGCATTGCTATATGTGGGGGTGGGGGTGGGTGGCTACTTTATCAATCTAGACATTTTATTTGCGACTTTTCGGGAAGAATTAATATTTCTATTCAGCACACGAATTCTAAAGAAAGTGCGACAGCGGACAAAGTATGTAATTACTTCATGAGGTAATGAAACAAACTTGGCAATATCCGATGATACTAAGCTTATAGCACCTTTGCCAGATTTTAGGGATTTTTCTCCATGGTAGCATTTGAAAATTTTGTCCATGATCTTTAATTTCTTGAAAAACTCACAGCTAGGCTTCATAATAGATGAGTTGCTTCCATGGATTCACCAGTCCTCTTACCAAAACACACTGCACTTTTTTTTTAGGATCATAGATAGTGTCACTTCCTTTATCATAACCCCACTCACTTGTAATACTGCACTCATCAAACGACATAACACAGACGCGATCACGTTCACTCATTGACTCTGCTTTGTATTGAGACATTTAGTTTTGATACCCAGCGATTTAACGTGGACACAGATGGGAAAGGAAATTTGCACTTTTCTCTCAAATACCTATAGGCTTTCGGGCTTAAGCTGTGCAGAGTAAGTGCCCGACTAATATCGTCTTCAGCCCAGTAATGTATAGGCTTTCCGGTTAGCAGAAACTCCACTTGGGAAGAAGAAAAATATTGAGAAAGTGCTTCCCTAGCAACAGCTGTTGCAGTGACAGATGTGCTATTAAGCTGGGCGAGCAACACCGTCTTCTCCTCCTCCCACTTTGCCTTCTCTGCATGGAGCTCCTTCTTCAATTCATCCAATTGGCGTTGTAATTCTTCTATTTCCAAAACTGGTCCCTCTTCTACAGGCTGCTCCCTTGGTATCTCCGGTGCTGATTCTATATCCATAATATCTTGCACAAGCCGTTTGTGTCCTCTTCTTTCAACTCTGATGTTCCTGGCACACGAAACAGCCCCATCTGGAAATTTGCTTAACATTACTAATATTTCTAGAAACAGAGCGACAGGTAACGCAAAGTAATGAGAGAGAGAGAGCGTGAGCGAGAAATGGCAACTTGGCCATTATTTGCGTGTTAGATAAGTTATTCAATAATATAGGAGCAGAAGACGCTTGTAATATTCTCATGACTAGCAAGTGAATCAATAAAAAATGTATATATATAGGCTACTATATATATATATATATATATATATATATATATATATATATATAATAGCCTATACAGTATATATATATACTTTTTTTTTTATTTGGTGTCTTCATTTGGTAATATATAATATGTATATATACTGTATACCGGTATATATATATATATATATATATATATATATATATATATATATATATATATTTGTATCCCACAGTATTGTGCCGCTTGTCAATGAAACTGTAAAAACAAGTATAGGCTACACACACACACACACACACACATTTTGCGCATGCACGTGCATAACAACACAATCCATATCCAATTTAATACTCTCCTATGCATAAACACACGCACATAACACAAATGGAATATTACCCTGTGCTTCAAGAATAGTATCATACTGTTGAAAATCCTTACCTTGTGTTGTAGGTAACTGAAGTGTTGGGAGTGAACCTTCCTTCAGTCTTACGAGTGTCTTTGGTACTGGTAGGTTCAGTAGTTCGTATTTCAAATGTCTCTCAAACGCACTAGGTTCAAAATGTAAACTGCATAATACTGCATTGTTTACATTTATATGATCTTGCCTTTTGCATAGGTTGACCCACTTCTTTTGTATCTCTTCATTTTTAGGAAAACCGTGAAAAGAAATAAGTCCCTTATGCCTGTGGGTTGAAAACAACCATACACTGAACAATTGTTTGGCATGATTGTACGCTACACAATTAAAATATCTTAGCAGTCACATTTCCACTAAATTATTATACCCCGCACAAGCAAAATAAACACTCGATTTGCTTCACCTCGTATGTTCGTGATCGAGTTCTCAAAGTGAATGAACTGACCGACCTCCCACTGACCCCTAGCCTCTGTTCCCACTGTGGTGAAACTGACGTCATGCGCACAAGACGACGCGTTTTCTCTCAGCCGTGGGTTGACCCTATATTCTCTGGACCCTGCTCTTCCCCATATGCTCGAATATTCTGGATCGTAAAGCTCTAGAAGAGCAACCGATATACCTCACAGGACAGTGAGGACAATCAAATTGATATACAATATTCGAACATATAGAATCGGGAATAGTATCCTTGAGCTTGAAAAAAGATTACATTTTTACTTCATTTGTGAAAATTATACGAACATTTATAGCAGGGAAATTACGTCCGAAAATTTGCAAATAAATAATTCTCAACATGTATACTGTTGTGGCTCTTGTCCTACTCTTCATCTATATATATATATATATATATATAAAACAGAGAATCATAATAAGTTATAACTATTTATCATATCGCATATCGCGGGATAGTAGTAGTGGCGTTATTGAGGAAGAAACTGTCATGCAACTAACAATAGTGTAAGTTCGGGCTGGGGATAAGAGAGACAGGAAGTGGTTAGGGCAGTGATGATTTTGTTACATAAGTTTATCGAAAGTGTTACTTAAAGTTAAAACCAAAACCAGTGTTAGTGATTGGAAGCTCGAACAAGTCCTAGTCACAAAACAGTGACCCCCCCCCCCCCCCCCCTCTCTCTCTCTCTCTCTCTCTAGCCCCCTTCCCTCCCCTGCGTCGTATGGGACATACAAGAAAGTCGAGTGAAATATTCTTATAATGTTAGATATGAATACCAATGACGTTTGCAATATCTGTAGGGACACAGTGAGAGCCAAACATGGCACATAATGCCAAATATGCAAAGACAAGTTTCATTGGTGCTGCGTAGGACTTTCACCACCGATAAACAGTGCTTATCATAATAAGGGGAAGAACTTCCATTTTTGCAACAACTGTGCCGAGTTCACAATACAAATCATCCAGACTGTGGAAAAAACAGAGGTACAAGATAGACCTAAATATAGCCAAGATGCGGTGTTATTCCATGAACATTGGGGAAGCACACCAGGAATTTCCCCTCATACATCCCTGACCAGTGAGGGCAATCGGTACTAAATAGGACAAGAATTGCTCACAAGGTGATACAAGCATAAAACTTTCCACAATAGTTCACAAAGACATATTTTACAATTTCAGGGCAGGAGCCACCGAGATTTCAGTGTTGCATAGCAACGGTTGCTAGGCAAATCATTTTCCTTAGCAACCGGCAGCAACAATGCAGTTTCTGGAAAACTGTGAGGTGCTATGGTTTTTTCTCAACTCCTTGTTCTAAAAAACATGTAGCATTGCATTTGGAGATCATATACAAGAATTATGTGGCATAAAATCCAATTTAGGGCAAGTCAGGCTATAAAAATGCCACTCCTAAAGCTTCAGACACTGTTGTCACAGTCACTTTTGCATTTGCAGTAGGCTGTGCATTTTAGATGCGCATCAACACATTTGCAGTCTGTGCATCCTCCTCGGCAAGAACACTTCAGTAGTTCTGGGCAGGTTGCACTGGCTTCGGGCAAGTTAGACCACAGAGGCCTCCACTTTTCTGGGCAAGTCCATCCCCACTCACTTGGAGAGGGCAACTGTCGTTCTGGCACCGTGGTGCAGCCCCAGTGGTGCCTACCTTGTAGTACTGCCCTCTTCATGTGTTGCTGTAGAGCAGCCTTGGTTGGAGGTAGACATGATATCTGACGTCCTTTGTGGATGAACAGATGACTTCATTGATGGAACGAGAAGTTGCTGTCCTGTCATAGAGTCGAATGGTGAAGTACTCCAGAGAAGCCTCAGTCGCTTCACCAATTTGTTCAGGTGCATTGTGCAGCTCATAGAATGTTGCAGTAAATTCATCATGTGCCTCCCACACTTTCCATGCAGTCTTCTTTCCCACCTGGACCAGATGGGACACGGTATCACAACCTGTATAAGCATGGAACACAGGCAGTGCCAAGGATCTTTCTGTGCCAAGTGAAGCACATATTTCATGAGCTGGGATGTACCTAAAGTCCTTTCCACAACCAAAGGCAATCCAGAGTTCTATCTGCTGTCTCTGAGCCAGCTGCTGTACGACTGCCACTGCCAATACTACCACGTCAGTGTCCACAGTTCGAACAAGGATCTTGTGGAAGCCCTGCATAACAGCATCACTGACATGCACCATGATCCTCGAGTCTGCCTCCTCATGGTTGCAGGGAGCAATGTTGCTGGTGTCTCGTGTAGGTAAGCATAGCACATTGGCACCATCAGTAACAATGAGAGTCTGGTCTCCTGATGCATTTTCCAGCAGTTCCTTGTTCAGGAATGTAAACAGGTCTGTCTTGTCGTTGGCCAAGCGAAGGAACTGCTGCCAGTTCTTTGGTGTTGGGCTAGACGACCCAACTCGTCTGCGCTGAATAGGACCAGTGACACGTTGTTCTCTTGTCTGTGACTTGAGGCTGTTATCGAAGTACTGGTCCCAGACAACATCCACTCTCAGAGCCTGACTTTGAGCATTGTTTATGTATGGAAGAAAGACCTTGGCAGCATAGTCTCCAAATGTCTTGCAGCCCTCAGGTCTAAGAAAGTGAACAAGTGCCGCACCATCCATGATTCGCACTTCAGTCTCTGGTGTCACATCATTTGATGACCCTACTTTCTTTTCAAGACATTCTATGAGATCAGACTTCTTCCCTGGACGTAGCTGCCCATAGGCAGACAGAGATGGAGGAAATGGGAGGTTTTCATGATTGAAGAAATTGTTCAAGTCACCTTTCCTTGTCTGACATGCAACATACAGACTTGCAAACAGCGAAGATTCACTTTTGAGGAGATTGACTTTGTCCCCTGATTTGTTTGATCGTTTGCCTTGGACATTGAACAGTACCACCTTGTTCCTGGTAATTGTTGCTGTCATTGGCTTAGTATTTGTTCTGAGCCGCTCTTCCACAAATGTTGCATACTGCTCCTGACCCTTTGATGTGAGAGTGGTTAGACACTCGACTGACTGCTCATCCATGATGTCCTTTGTATGGAGTCTGAGAAGGTCCTGCCCTTCCTCCTCAAATGGGCTCCCCATGTCCTCCATTACACTAACTACCGCCTGAACCTGTCCAGCAAACAACTTCTGGGTTGACCGGGTTTGTTCATGATGGTTTCTTTGCCCAGAACTTTGTTGTTTCCCTACCATGGTCGCTTCAAACTCAGAAATTACTCTGACAAGTTCTGGTCCTGCCACTGCCCATCTCAAGAGGGAGTTTGCATCCTGGGTAAGCCCGATGATTCCGCCTTCATCCTTCATTACTCCATTGTTTTGTTCATGGCAGTGATCGACAGCAATGAGGGAGAATTTTCTCTGGGATTTTGCCACAACAAACTTGCCTTGCTGAAATTCTTTGGCATCATCTTGCCTCTTCTCCTCAATGTAGGAAATCAGCTGAGCCAAAGCAATTCCTTTACATGTCTGGTCATCTGAGGCATCCTGATCCTGTGATACCTTTGCACGTGCTCTATTGTACAGGTTTGTAAGGCAGTTTGCATGATACTTTGCCTCCTGGGCAATAAGGTCTCCTGCACTTAATTTTGCAAGAAGATTTTCATCTTGTAGATCATGTGCGCATTTCCTCACACGAAAATCTAGTTGAAATGTACAGACTTCGCGGAGGTTCTCCTTTGTTTGCTGCTGGGAACAAAAGAAGCATTTGGGACAATTGCTGCCAACTGTTCCACTTGAGGCAGTATCACCACCACTGCTAGTGCTATGTGTGAAAATTCGTTTTGAAGCAGTCCCATCTTCCTCAGACTTGTGCTTTCGTTTTGCGCGTTCCAGTTTGGTATGTGAAAACTTCTGATAACAAGATTTGTGCCACTTTGCATTCTGTTCTTTCAATGTTAATTGAATACCATTCCCATGGTCAAGTCGTGCCAGATTGATTTTGATTGGCATTGAGTCAAGGTTACTAAACTGTGTGATGTTGTCTACTATGGTTTCATAGCCTCTGTCAGTTGGTGATATGAGAGACTCTTTGGTGTCCAGTTGACAAAAAACACAGATAGTCCAATCAGTTGCTTGAACAGATGAAGATGAGGCACTGGCCATTTCTGTGAATATTCAGTACGTCTTGACTATCACTGTGCGCAGATCAAATATATCAAACTTGCTGAAACTGGAAACAAAATATGATTAAGGCCGAGGGTTTATCCTTTTACCACCTTCATCAAATACATCTGTTGCACACATTCCTTTATGGGATACAACTAGGTTCAGTTTCCCTACACCTAGCCCGATTGTTCATCCAGTGCCATTTAAGTCCTGTGCGATCTGTACACCTTCCGGGTAATTCTTAAGCCCCGTTACCCTTGGCTCGGCTCTCCCGCGCTGGCACATCCTGTCAATTCAGGCGCGGCTATCTAACTACATCTACCAACAACAAACAACAGTTTAGTAGCTAGTGGATTTGGGGCTGTTAGATAGCATTTGGGACACTGATCTAGATATACTAGTACTTATTAAAGTACTAGTATATCTAGATCAGCTGGCACTGAACCCCATGCTGAGTTACACAGCAGTGATGTCACCAGTATGCCCTGGTTGTGTGCTGACATTCACTCTATTATATAGATATATATGCTTTTATACATCTTTTGAACCAATTTAGGAGTGAATATAGGAAAATAAATAAAAATACAAAGTCATAACACTTCATAGTAGTTCAGAAACTGCATCGTTGCTGCCGGTTGCTAAGGAAAATGCTTTGCCTAGCAACCGTTGCTATGCAATACAGAAATCTCGGTGGCTCCTGCTCTGAAATTGTAAAGTAGGTCCTTGTGAACATTTCCGGGAAGTTTCATGCTTGTATCACCTTGTGAGCAATTCTTGCACCCATTTCCTTGACTCCCAGACCCAACTAGCCCTGCAGCCATAGCTCACCACATAACAGCTCTTAGTCACCTTCACCAATATGCAGATATTACCTGAAAAGACGGTGCTGTTTTGGGCAAAACAGTGATATTGGAGGAAAAATTTAGATTTGTCCCACCCACAAATTTGCAACAGACTGATAAGTGATGGAAAATGCAGATTTGGTGAAAAATGCAGATACCACCACCCAACCATCTGCAAGTTGTCACTTAAAGAAAAGACCTGCTATGATACTAACTGCCACAATTTTCATATTAGAGGTACATGGAGGTATGCAAGAAACATCACAAATGGTACTGGTAACCCAAAAAACTCGCCAGCTTCGCGAGGACGAGACAGAGGAAGAAAGCAAGGAGAGAAATGGCAGATGAAGATGAGGAGTTTGAGGGAGATGGAAGAGCACATAGAACACCTAGAGCACCTCCTGGCCACCCAAGAGTGGCGAGTACCTCCCGAAGACTATTTGAAACACATAGTTCTCCAAACAATCCCTCCCCACTCTTGTTTGCAAATATCCAAGGCCTAAAAAACAGAACCACAAACAAAGTACCATTTATTAGGGGCCTGCTAGAAGAAGGAAACGCTGTATTTGCGGCTCTCACAGAAACTCACATTAAAGATCTAGAGGATAGTGAAGTATAGATTCCTGGGTATAACCTACATAGGGCGGACAGAACGCATAGAACACGTGGAGGTGTAGCCTTGTACATCCACGACTCACTGATATGTACTGAATTCCTAAATAACAGTAATGAAGTGGTGGAAATACTGGGAGTTAAAATAGAATCCATAAATTTAGCAGTTATTGAAACATACAGGCCTCTGGACTCATCCCTAGAAGAATTCAAAACCCAGCTCAACAAAATAAAAACAGAAGTGGAAGCACTGGGGAACCCAACACCAAATATTATGTGGCTAGGAGACTTTAACCTACCAAACATTAAATGGAGACAAGTAGAAAACCAAGTAGTGGCAAATAACACCATGGAAGCAAATACGAGAGAGTTTTTTAAAATTTGCGACTTTTTTAGTCTTACCCAGCATATTGCCAAACCCACACGGGAAAACAATATCTTAGACCATGTCTTCACTAACAATGACTCTCTAGTACACAGCATAAATATATCGGACACAACATACTCAGATCATAAATTAATCAAGATCAAAACAACCTTAGCAAGTGTTTAGACAACCTCAGAATCGAGACCAAGAACCGGCCCTTTCAGTAAATTTAACTTCAATAACAAATATATTAGGTGGGAAGAGGTAAATCAAGAAATGGAGGAAATAGACGGGGAAGATTTAATGAATAACCTGACACCAGCAGAATGTCTTGTCCTAATAACAGAAACCATGACCCAAATCTGTAGCCACCACATACTTGAAAGACAAACAAGACGAAGAAGCAAACAAGATCGGGAAAGAATGAAGCTGTACAGAAGAAAATTACTCACACAATGACGCACACATCAAAATCTATAGGATAGGCAAAAAGCCAAAATAGATAGATTTTTTTTGGAAATTGAACATAGACTAAGAATATCATATGAACTACAACATATGGAAGAGGAGAGGAAAGCTATTGCAGGTATAAAGGAAAATTCCAAGTACTTCTTTTCATATGCCAAACTAAAGGCTAAATCAGCATCAAACATCGGCCCACTAAGCAAAGGGGATGGGTCATTCACAGGGGACAAAAAGGAAATGAGCGAACTCTTACGCCGGCAGTATGAAATGCCCTTCAATGAGCCTGATGAAACAAAAGCCATCAGAGACCAAAATATATTTGTCATGGAACCTCCCCCACAGAAGCCCCCCAGATGCTGGATATTGATTTCGGTCCAAAAGACATAGAAGAGGCCATGCCATCCCACTCGGCACCAGGCCCGGACTCATGGAACTCGATCCTAATGAAGAAATGTAAGGAAAACCTCTCAAAAACCCTGGCTATAATGTGGAGAAGGAGTCTAGACACTGGTGAAATACCAGATAGCTTAAAAAACGCAATAATTGCCCCACTGCATAAAGGAGGGAGTAAAGCACTACCAAAAAATTACCGCCCGGTAGCTCTAACCTCCCACATCATTAAGTTTCCGAACGAGTCCTGCGAAGCAAAATCACAGCATTCATGGAGGCAAATGAACTACACAATACCGGTCAACATGGGTTCAGAGCGGGAAGATCATGTCTCTCACAACTATTGGAACATTATGACAGAATTCTTAAAGCGCAAGAAGAAAAGAAAAACGTGGATGTCATTTACACTGATTTTGCTAAGGCATTTGATAAATGTGACCATGGTATAATAGCCCACAAACTAAAAGCAAAAGGTATAACTGGGAAAATCAGACGGTGGATAAACAACTTCCTCGTAAACCGGAAACAATCAGTAGCAGTAAACCAAGCCGCGTCGGAGCCTTCGGATGTCAAAAGCTCAGTTCCCCGAGGGACAGTGCAAGCGCCCCTTCTTTACCTCATTCTAATTTACGACATAGATGCAAACACAAGACACAGTGCGGTGTCGTCTGTTACGCTGGTCAGCTTGCCAGAATGTGCTTGTACTCGCTAGCGCTCGCCAGGGCAGTAGAATGGGCTATAATAATCGTAGAACGGTGTTCTTTCTTTCCTAGTATTCATGTAGTCACAGCCAGATCAGTGGTGGTCTTTGTTCTTGTCTGTGACACATGGAAGTATTTTATATCAGTAATAGAGTATAAGATATGCAGTGTGAAGTTAAGGAGAAAGAGCGAGGTAGACAGCGAGGTTGTATTATGTGCGTGTGTATGTATGTGTGCATCCCTCGCTCGCGCGGGCTTTCCCACGCCCTTGATTGGCTGGCGGGCCTGGCGAGTCCTAGGACGCTTGCTTTTCATGACGTAGTGGTCTGTGATTGGGTGCCGCTGTCCTAGTGTTGGTTCTGGGGGGGGTTCCCGCCGCGTATCTCCTTAGAGCTTGGCATAGCGTGCTTGGTCCTAGACGTCCCTTGCAATCTGTCCCCCAATCTAACCCCCTGTACTACTGTTTCTCTCTCTGAACTTCTTCTTTTCCAATACTTCTCATCTTTATTCAATTACTTATCCCTTCTGGTTCTGCATACGACTTCCATAGTCGGCCAGTCATATTACCAGCACCAGTTCTCACAAAAATGTTTTGCTGTTTAGCTTTAGGGATTATTAGTCATAGTCACATGAGTCATATTATCATTGGGTGCTTCTAATTATTGAGTTGTTCTTTCCTACTATTTAATGCTAGACAGTGGAGGGTATCCTTGGTCATTGTCTGAGTTATGTATGTGGCAAGTCAGAGCCTGTACGACTTCGACGGAGCTTAGGTTAGCCTGTAACCCTTGTGCATATTTTTCCTTTGCGAGTGTAGCAGCATATAAGCGAAGGGCTTTTGCCTACTCTTGCTCGTATGTTTGCTACCTCATTTTGTTGACTTTTGTGGAGCGCCAGGGCAAGACCAGATACTTGAGATCTGGACTTACCAAGAGAGCCTCCTAGTCACTTAACGTAACATAGGGAAATCTGTTCAAGGGGAGACAGTAGGCTACGAGCATGCTTGCGCTCTGCCTAGCCTCCTGGTACCTTTTATACCGCTGCTAGACTTTATTAGTTAGAAAGACAGCATTGTGTTTATTAACTTTAACTGTGTATGCTTTAGGAATTATTCACGTATTATTTTAGCCTAGGTTGATGCTTGGTGCACAACCCAGTATGGCTGTTACTTTGGCTAAGGAAGTACTGTTTTGAGTGGCTATTATTAGTGCTGTCACAGAGTTGTTGCACTCCCTTGTTATTATGTATCCTACTTCTTGGTGTATTTAAGATACACACTTTGGTGTCCTGCCCCTGCATTATTTCTGTTCTATATTAACGAGCATCTTAGAGCATCAGATGTTTTCAGAAGATTCCATATCTGTTTGCTGTAGGACTAGACTTTCAGTGTTTTCATAGAGCATTGAAGAGTTTAGTGTTGAGTACAGACTCACACTAAAGTTAACGTAAGCATTTACTCCTTTATTACATCTTGTTATAGTTTATTCAAGCATTGTTATTACTTAAGAGCATTTTATTAACGTAAAGTGCTCCTGTTGTGAGTAGGCTTTGCCGTCACTGGAAAGCCTTTGTAGAAGTGCACTAAAACCCAGTTAATTGATACCCCGTTATCCAGTAGATTAACTCTGGAGGGTTTAAGTGTTTTGTTCACCGGCGTAATAGTTCGAGGGTTTGGAATTAGCGTACCGTTGTTGCAGATATAGCCTATCATCTAGTCCATTATTAAGTGCCCTTGTTTATTTCGTAGTGCCGGTCATAACACGTCTATTGCCGATGACACAAAACTAAGCAAGATAGTAAACACACAAGAGGACACAGGCCGGCTGCAAGAAGACATAAATGTAGTGTTTCAGTGGACCAGGGAAAACAACATACAATTCAATGAAGCAAAATTTCAATTAATAAGATACAGAGATAATAATGTCGTTAAAGAGAATACGAACTATGTAACAGAATCTAACCACATAATAGAAAGGAAAGACAGTGTGAAGGACCTTGGGTGTTATTGTCTGAAAATATGGGTTTCAAAGAACATAACCAGGTCAAAGTTGCGGCTGCGAAATGTCTAACGGGTTGGATTCTGTGTACATTTAAAACACGCGGTGAATTACCTATGATAACGCTCTTCAAATCTCTAGTGCTACCGCGGCTTGAATACTGTAGCGTATTAACATCCCCATACAAAGCATGTGAAATAAATTACTTAGAGAGTGTACAAAGGAATTTCACTTCGCATATAAGTTCGGTAAAACAGCTATATTGGGAGCGCTTAAACACACTGAAACTGTACTCATTGGAGCGTAGAAGAGAACGTTACCTAATAATATACACATGGAAAATCGCAGAGAGTTTAGTGCCAAACATACATACCCCGATAGCCATGAAATTCAGTGATAGGAGAGGCTGGGAATGCGATATCCCCCGGATGAATAACAGGGGTGCTATGGGCTCCCTGCGAGAGGGTTGGTTATCACATAGAGGCCCACGTCTCTTCAACAAAATCCCGCGGCGAGTAAGAGACATGAGGGGCGTCTCGTTAGACAGCTTCAAGACAGCCCTCGATGTCGAACTGCAAAAAGTGCCACACGAACCCATCTTCGCAAGGGAGCGTGCTGCCCCTTTGAACAGTCTGCTGCACCAAACCACCACCCAGAATGAGAGGCGGCACACTCCTTGGTGCCACTAGCAGTGGCGAACTCAACACAAGTAACACAAGTAGTTCAGTTGCCCTCTGACCCTTGACCAGTGCGGACGTCCCCAGTGACCGCTAGTGTTTACCCTTAGGGCTATTGGTGTAAATAGCCGGCTGGAGAAGTATTGCAAGGCAAAGTCAATACCATTCCTAGATAACTGGACCCACTTCTATGGTAAGGATGAACCGTATGCCCAGGATGGAGTACATCTTTCTCGACTAGGAGTTTCGACCTTAGCCAGCTCACTGGACAGGATTGTTGCGGGGTTTCGTTAAAAAAACCTGGGTGTGTAAGTAAAATACTGTCTCCATATGGAGCAGGTACTTCATGTGACAAACCAGTGAGTAAAATAGAAATAATCAGTCAAGATAGTGCGGATATAGTGATGTGTAATAGTAGTATCGATAACACTACACATGTAACTGATAGTAAAGATGAGAATACTGATAGAGTAGAATTTCCGTCTAGAGCTAGTAGTTCAACAGGAAATAATAAGTTAGCTAAACACAATAGAAAATTAGTTGCAAATAAAAGTAATAGGTTGAGGGTATATTATACAAATTGTAGGAGTTTATGTAACAAAATGAACGAACTTAGAGCACTCGTTAGCACAGAAAATATAGACATAATAGCGCTAACTGAAACGTGGATTAATACAGAATCTAGGCATTTTTTAGCAGAATTTGATATTCCAGGATATACTGTAGTTTGTTTAAATATGACCGAACAAGTAGGAGGGGCGGGGGAATAGCAGTGTTTGTCAGGAGTACATTAAAAAGCTGTATTAAATCAGGTATTAGACTAAATAATGATAATGAAAGTGTTTGGGTAGAGGTTAACGAAGGTAGTGAGACCATAGTTATTGGAGTTATATATAGACCGCCTAATATGAGTAGAAATGGCGGAACATCGTTATGGGAGGAAATTAAAATAGCATCAAGGTTTAGCAATGTGTGCATTATGGGGGATTTTAATTTTCCGAACATTGATTGGCAGCACCAAATAGGCGACTCCGATTCAGTAGAGTTTATTGAGGTAGTACAAGATAGTGTTTTATTTCAATTCATAGATACGCCGACTAGAGGTATTAATATTCTTGATTTAGTTTTCAGTAACAATGAGCATATGATAAATGATGTAGAGATTGGTGACCACCTAGGAAATAGCGATCATAAATCTATTTATTTTAATATACAATGGACAGGGAATGCTAAAGAGAATACGACACTTATCCCAGATTTCAGAAAAGCCGATTATGGTGGGCTAAGAACAGACTTAAGGGTGGACCCTATTGTTAAGCAATTAAGTCAGGATATGCCAGAGTTAAACTTGCCACCTACATATAATCAGTTTATTGCTTCACTCCACAATGCTCAAAATAAATATATCCCTAAAAGAAGATTTAGATCGATGCAGAACCAACCAAAATGGATGACTAATAAGCTAATAGATCTTATAGGAAAAAAGAAAGGAATATATAGACAAATAAAGAAAGGCGAAAATCATCTACATATATACTATCAGACTCTATGAAGACAGGTCAAAAAGGAAATCAGGAAAGCAAAAGAAATTATGAAATAAGGATAGCCAGTGACTCAAAAAATAACCCTAAAGCTTTTTACCAACTATATAAATCTAAAGTTAGAGATGTAATAGGCCCCCTAAAAACTTCAATAGGAGAAATAACAGAAAATTATTTAGAAATGTGCAGTACATTAAATAGTCAGTTTCTTTCCGTTTTCACTAATGAAAATTTGGCACAGATTCCAGAAGTCAAATGGTATATAGTGATAGTATAGAAATATGTTAAGTACAGTTAGTATAAGTAGAAATGATGTTGTTACGATCCAGGTTCTGCAAGACACGGGGCTCTTCATCATTGGACTAGATAAGGCTAAATGCAACAACGGTAACACTAGTTCCAACCCCTGCCTTAACCACTGGAGAACAAAACACCTATACCGCCCTGAGTCGTGCCTGGACAACGAGGTATCCTATGACTCGGTAAAAGGTGCACACTATAGGCTGATGATCACTGAAGCAGCCTATACTCATACAACATACGATTACTTTATTAAAGTATACAAGGAAAAAGATAGATAGCGTAATTAAATCGCAGCAACGATTTAATAGCAAACTAGAAGAAGGATAATTAACGTTACGTTAAATAATCAGTAAACTATCACTCCTGTCTGAAAGAAAGTGAAACAAAGAAAGTCCTAAAGCATCATGCCGGAATCTTCCGCAAAAGTCAAATGCAACTAAGAAGTACGTATCGGATTCTGAACTGTGTATTATTACTGTGGGAACATATATAGTTTAGGGACATACAGTGTTATCTGGCACAGGTGTAATTATAAAACAGTCGGCAGTCTAAACTCTAACCACAAAAAGATGTGCTTTCTCCCACCAAGCACAAGCCTGCTCTAGTTGGGTCTCTCAGCAACAATCACGACTTACTATATACATAAGGAACAATAATGCTGCACACATATACACAATGAGATTATAAACCCTAATCGGGGGTCTGCCAGGTGGACGAAGTCTAGCAAGGGAGTCGTAGGCTAGGCTACCTGGGCCGAGCCACCTGCTCAGTAGCCTAGTGTCGTTCTCAAGTCTGTGCGCCTAATTACATTAAATGACGGGGTGCTCTCTTGAGAGATCCAGGTCTCGTGTACCTGGTTCTCTCCTGGCGACCCTCCTAAGTCAAAAGCTAACGAGCTAGCACAGTGCTGGGTGGACTAGGCAAACGCCCTCATGCCAACACAGTGCTAGGCTCTAAGGTACACAGACAAGAAAATGACCTAGGCCTCTGCAGGTATCCGGTACAGTTGCATAGGCTCAACGAAGTCTATGCTCATAGGAAACTGCAACCTGATAGCCTCTCCCCAGTCTAGCATCGACTAACCTGGCAGACACCCAAGAAAATAAGGTTGGGGCAACACAATGAGTATGTCAAACCTCGCCAAGCCAAAATGGATAACCCTCGGATCCAAAATGCCTAACTAAGTACATATAATATCTCTGAGAGCTCGCTGTATAATACAGTGACGGATATATGAAATCAACGTCAAGGGGAAGGGCAGTTAATTAATAGTAGGATATAGGGAGAGAAGAAGGTAAGCAGTGGTAGAGAAAGTTCGCAATAGGGGGGTGAGGTGGGCTGATAGATTGCAAAGGGATGTTAGCGTTACAGCACTAAGAGGAGCTCTGAGGGAGACACAAGAACAGGAGCCCACACCACCGTCCCAGGACCGCGGCCGTCAATCACAGACGACTACGTCACCAGGCCGCAGGACTGCAGAAGGCGCCAGGATCCACCAGCCAATCAAGGGCCCAGGAAATCGCGCGAGCGGGAAAACACCTCGAGTGAGAACATAACATAAGAACATAAGAAAATGGGAGTCTGCAGAAAGCCGATTGGCCTAAGCAAGGCAGATCCCTGTCCCACACAACCCCAATTACAAAGCCCAATTATAGGCTCAACACTCTAATACCATGAGGATCATCTTACCAAAACGGTTAGAGATTAACGCAGAATTATGGGGTCTGCAGAGCGCTGATTGGCCCAACCCTGCTGATCCCCCTTCACACCCAACCCTTCTCGTCCATATGCTTATCCAATTTTATCTTAAAGCTCCCTATCGTTTTTAATCCCACTATAGCACTTGGTAGTCCATTCCACCCATCTACAACTCTGTTACCAAACCAATATTTGCCTATATCTTTTCTGAAAAGAAATTTATCTAATTTGAAACCATTGGTACGAGTTCTTTCGCTATCACTGAGCTTTAGTACATTTGTCATGTCCCCTTTGTTAATCCCACTAACCCACTTGAACACCTCTATCATATCCCCTCTAACTCTGCGTCTCTCTAACGAATGTAAGCCTAATTTCTTCAACCTTTCTTTATACGGAAGATTTCTAATATTATGGATCATTTTTGTCATTCTACGTTGTACTCTCTCCAATGAATCTATGTCCATTCTGTAATAAGGACACCAAAATTGAACAGCATAATCCATATGGGGTCTCACTAATGACAAGTAAAGTTTTAAGATAACATCAGCAGTTCTGTTATTCACACTCCTAGAGATGAACCCGAGAATCCTGTTTGCCTTATTACGAACGCTTATACACTGTTGTCTAAGCTTCAAATCATTGCTAACAAACACACCTAGATCTTTCTCACAATTCGAGTTTTCTAATTCCATATTAGCTAGTTTATATTTAACATTTGTATGCATCTTCCCTATCTTTAATACCTTGCATTTGTCAATGTTAAACTTCATCTGCCAATTTACTGACCATTCGTGTAAGGTATCTAGATCCCTTTGGAGGCACTCTATATCTCTATCTGAATCAATTGTTCTCCCCATTTTGGTATCGTCTGCAAATTTACTTATCCTACTAGTTATACCTAAATCAAGGTCATTTATGTATATAACAAACAACAGAGGACCTAATACAGATCCCTGGGGGACACCACTTTTGACTGCTCCCCATTCTGACTTCGTACCATTTATGCTGACTCTCTGCTTCCTACCAATTAGCAAATGACCTAATCCATCCCAACAACGCCCCACCTATTCCATGCGCCTCAACCTTTCTCATCAATCTCTCATGGGGGACTCTGTCGAAAGCTTTACTGAAATCTAAATATATTATATCATATGACTTGTCATTATCTACTGCTTCATATACCTCTGAGAAAAAAACTAAGCAAATGAGTAAGGCAAGAACGTCCCTGAGTGAATCCATGCTGAGAAGAATTTATTAAATTAAATGTATCTAAGTGGTTTCTAATTTTACTAGCAATAATTGACTCTAGTAGCTTTCCTATGATTGATGTAAGACTAATGGGACGGTAATTGGATGCTATTGATTTGTCACCTTTTTTGAAGATCGGAACTACGTTTGCAAGCTTCCAAGCTTCTGGAACTATACCTGTCTCCAATGACTTGTTAAATACAAATGTTAATGGGTAACTTAACTCATCCCTACATTCTTTTAATACTCTAGCATATACCTCATCAGGACCAGGCGATTTATGAGGTTTCAGTCTGTCAATTTCCTTAAGCACATCATTTCTACTTATAGAAACCGTACTTAACCTATTTTCTATACTATCGCTATATACCTTACGGACTTCTGGAAACTGTGCCAAATTTTCATTAGTGAAAACGGAAAGAAATTGACTATTTAATGTACTGCACATTTCTAAATCATTTTCTGTAATTTCTCCTATCGAAGTTTTAAGGGGACCAATTACATCTCTAACCTTGGATTTATATAGTTGGTAAAAAGCTTTAGGATTATTTTTTGAGTCATTGGCAACCTTAATTTTATAATTTCTTTTTTCTTTCCTAATATCCTTTTTTACCTGTCTTGATAGATTCTGATAGTAAGCAAGTAGGTGAATTTCGCCTTTCCTAATTTTTCTATATGTTCCTCTCTTTTGTCCTAGAAGATCTAATAGTCTATTATTCATCCATTTGGGTTGGTTCTGTGTTGATCTAAATTTTCTTTTGGTAATGGGGATGTATTTATTTTGTGCATTGAATACTGACTCGATAAAATTATCGTATGTATCTACCAAGGTTGACGTCTCTTCCTGACTTAAGATGACAGGTGCCTGAGAAGGGGTACACTCATTTGGACACCTGGATCGACTTAATTTGTTTACCATAGGGTCAGCTAATAGGGCTTTTCTTAACCCACCATAATTGGCTTTTCTGAAGTCAGGTATTAATGTTGTATTCTCTCTGGTATTACCTTTCCATTGTATATTAACACCTTACGAGCGGCCTATGCGGTTTATTTATGTGTACCGCCCAGCGGGGTGTTTTTAGCCAAAATAGGGCTGTTTACGTGATCATTTTCATGCCTAAATAAGACCCAGAACGTAAAACAAGTACCTATCCCTGAAAGGGCATAAACAGAGCTTTCGAATGACACCATAACGATCCTTGTATGATGGATAGTTTTCTTGCAATAACCGTGCAACGCGAGTGCAAAAAGCAGGTAATTCGGTACTTTCGGTACATAATTGAGTATGTAGCAAGTGAGAGAGGGAGGAGGGAGCTGAGATTTGTGTCAGTAGGTTCGCCGCGGTGGTCTGGAGCAGTCATACGCTCGCTAGTCTCCTGCCACCACTTGTCTCTCTCTCTCAGCCACATTACGTGCTGAAATTGCCACTCGAGTTATGTCGAGCGCCGCCACATAGTCCAGCTTTATTTAACTCGACTTATGTTGCTCGCCGCTAATTAAGGGTTAAAATACACAGAATTGTGGTCACTATTTCCTAGGTGGTCCCCTATCTCTACATTATTTACCATATGTTCATTGTTACTGAAAACTAAATCGAGAATATTATTACCTCTAGTCGGCGTATCTATGAATTGAAATAAAAAACTATCTTGTACTACCTCTATAAACTCCTCAGAATCAGAGTCTCCTATTTGATGCTGCCAATCTATATTCGGAAAATTAAAATCCCCCATAATGCACACATTGCTAAACCTTGATGCCATTTTAATTTCCTCCCATAATGACGTTCCGTCATTTCTACTCATATTTGGCGGTCTATACATAACTCAAATAACCATGGTCTCACTACCTTCGTTAACCTCTACCCAAACACTTTCATTATCGTTATTTAGTCTAATACCTGATTTAATACAGCTTTTTAATGTACTCCTGACAAACACTGCTATACTGCCACCCCTCTTACTTGTTCGGTCATATTTAAACAAACTATATCCTGGTATATCAAATTCTGCTAAAAAATGCCTGGTTTCTGTATTAATCCACGTTTCAGTTAGCGCTATTATGTCTATATTTTCTTTGCTAACAAGGGCTCTAAGTTCGTTCATTTTGTTACATAGACTCCTACAGTTTGTGTAATATACTCTCAATTTACTTCTTTTCTTTATACCTAATTTACCTTTATTTCTAGCAACATTTCCATCTTCCGTTACACCATCACTACTATCATTTGCAATATAGTCATCTTTTTTAGCATGAGACTGAATATCCTTATCACTTTCGCCTGACGCTAAAATTGTTCCATTTAACCTCTCATTTACACTCTCAATATTTCTGGAGGCAACACATACCTACGCACGCACATATTACCACCACGCTCGCGCTATTCTCTCTCTCTCCCTCCACAATGCATCTTACATTCTACTAACGATATAAAATACTTCCCGTTGTCACAGGTGAAAATAAAGAGTATTTCTGGACTACCTGTGGCACTATGATGCACTAGGAAGAAACTAGAACTTAATCAATAACCTACAGCCCATAACACTGCCTTGGGAGAGGGGAGAAGAGGATGGAGAGCCACGCTACCCCCTCGTGGTCGCTGGGGAGCTGACGTGCGTCACAATGTGCTTAAGGAAATTGACAGACTGAAACCTCAAAAATCGCCTGGTCCTGACGAGGTATATGCTAGAGTATTACAAGAATGCAGAGATGAGTGAAGTAGTCCATTAGCATTTTTATTTAACAAGTCATTAGAAACAGGTTTAGTTCCAGAAGCTTGGAAGCTTGCAAATGTAGTTCCGATCTTCAAAAAAGGTGATAAATCGATAGCATCCAATTACCGTCCCATTAGTCTCACATCAATCATAGGAAAGTTGCTAGAGTCTATTATTGCTAGGAAAATTAGAAGCCACTTAGACAAATTTAACTTAATAAATTCTTCTCAGCATGGATTCACTCAGGGACGTTCTTGCCTTACTAATTTGCTTAGCTTTTTCTCAGAGGTATATGAAGCAGTAGATAGTGACAAGTCATATGATATTATTTATTTAGATTTCAGTAAAGCTTTCGACAGAGTCCCTCATGAGAGATTAATGAGAAAGGTTGAGGCACATGGAATAGGAGGATCGTTGTTGGGATGGATTAGGTCATGGCTAATTGGTAGGAAACAGAGAGTCAGCATAAATGGTACCAAGTCAGAGTGGGGAGCAGTCAAAAGTGGTGTCCCCCAGGGATCGGTATTAGGTCCCCTGTTGTTTCTTATATACATAAATGACCTACAGGTAGATTTAGGTATAACTAGTAGGATCATTAAATTCGCAGACGATACTAAAATGGGGAGATCAATTGATTCAGATAGCGATATAGAGTGCCTCCAAAGGGATCTAGATACCTTACATGAATGGTCAGTAAATTGGCAGATGAAGTTTAACATTGACAAATGCAAGGTATTAAAGATAGGGAAGATGCAAACAAATGTTAAATATAAACTAGCTAATTTAGAATTAGAAAATTCAGACTGTGAGAAAGAGCTAAGTGTGTTTGTTAGCAATGATTTGAAGCTTAGAAAACAGTGTTAAGCGTTCGTAATAAGGCAAACAGGATTCTCGGGTTCATCTCTAGGAGTGTGAGTAACAGAACTGCTGATGTTATCTTAAAACTTTACTTGTCATTAGTGAGACCCCATATGGATTATGCTGTCCAATTTTGGTGTCCTTATTACAGAATGGACAGATTCATTGGAGAGAGTACAGCGTAGAATGACAAAAATTATCCATAATATTAGAAATCTTCCGTATGAAGAAAGGTTGAAGAAATTAGGTTTACATTCGTTAGAGAGACGCAGAGTTGGAGGGGATAATGATAGAGGTGTTCAAGTGGGTTAGTGGGATTAACAAAGGGGACATGACAAATGTACTAAAGCTCAGTGATAGCGAAAGAACTCATACCAATGGTTTCAAATTAGATAAATTTCGTTTCAGAAAGATATAGGCAAATATTGGTTTGGTAACAGAGTTGTAGATGGGTGGAATGGACTACCAAGTGCTATAGTGGGATCTAAAACGGTAGGGAGCTTTAAGATAAAATTGGATAAGCATATGGACGAGAAGGGTTGGCTATGAAGGGGGATCAGCAGGGTTGGGCCAATCAGCGCTCTGCAGACCCCCATAATCCTGCGTTAATCTCTAACCGTTTTGGTAAGATGATCCTCAGGGTATTAGAGTGTTGAGCCTATAATTGGGCATTGTAATTGAATTGGGGTTGTGTGGGACAGGGATCTGCCTTGCTTAGGCCAATCGGCTTTCTGCAGACTCCCATTTTGTTATGTTCTTATTAAGTAATTAAGTAAGTATATATATATATATATATATATATATACTGTATATATATAGAGAGAGAGAGAGAAAGAGAGAGCTAATGGGTAGACGAATTCACGATCAAGACAATGCCAATACACCTAACAATAACATAATTAAAGTTCCCTATCATCAGATGAAATGATGCATAGCTTATCCGAGGTTTATGTCTTGTATATACTGTAAGATCTGATATATTTTATCATAAACACAAATTATTAAACCATATATACGAGAAAGTACAACGTAGAATGACAAAACTGATCCATAATATTATATATCTTTCAAATCTTCCATATGAAGATAGGTTGAAGACATTAGGCTTACATTCGTTAGAGAGATGCAGAGTTAGAGGGGATATGATTAAATATTATATATAGAGGTGTTCAAGTGGGTTAGTGGGATTAAATAAATGTGACATGACAGATGTATTAAAGCTCAGTGATTGCGAAAGAACTCGAACATAAGAAAATAGGAGTCTGCAGAAATCCGATTGGTACACACAAGGCAGATCCCTCTCACACCCAATCCCTATTACAAAGCCTAATTATAGGCCCACCTCACTAATACCATGAGGGCCGACCTCACCAACACGGTCAGAGGTCAGACAATGGGGATCTGCAGAGCACCGATTGGCCAACATCCGGCAGATCCCCCTCACACCCAACCCATCTCGTCCATATGCCTGTCTATTTTTGTCTTAAAGCTCTCTATCGTTCTTAAGAACATAAGAACATACGAAATTGGGAGTCTGCAGTAAGCCGATTGGCCCACACAAGACAGATCCCTGTCACACCCAACCCCAATTACAACGCCTAATTTTAGGCCCAGCCTACTAATACCATGAGGACCTACCTCACCAAAAACGGACAGAGGTCAGACAATAGGGGTCTGCAGAGCGCCGATTGGCCCACACCCGGCAGATCCCCCTCACACCCAACCCATCTCGTCCATATGCCTATCTAATTTTTTCTTAAAGCTCTCTATCGTTCTTGATCCCACTATAGCACTTGGTAGCCTATTCCACCTGTCTACAACTCTGTTACCAAACCAATATTTGCCTATATCTTTTCTGAAACGAAATGTATCTAATTTGGGGAGCAGTCAAAAGTGGTGTCCCCCAGCGATCTGCATTGGGTCCTCTGTTGTTTGTTATATACATAAATAACCTTGATTTAGGTGTAACTAGTAGGATAAGTAAATTCGCAGAAGATACCTAAATGGGGAGAACAATAGATTCAGATAGCGACATAAAGTGCCTCCAAAGGGATCTAGATACCTTACACGAATGGTCAGTAAATTGGCAGATGAATTTTAACATTGACAAATGTAAGGTATTAAAGATAGAGAAGATGAATAATATATACATTTGCTGGTATGGAATTAGAAAACTCAGACTGTGAGAAAGATCTAGGTGTGTTTGTTAGCAATGATTTGAAACCTAGAAAACAGTGCATTAGGCTAGCGTTCATAACAAGGCAAACAGGATTCTCGGGTTCATCTCTAGGAGTGTGAATAACAGAACTTCTGATGTTATCTTAAAACTTTACTTGTCATTAGTGAGACCCCATATGGATTATGCTGTTCAGTTTTGGTGTCCTTATTTCAGAATGGACATACATTCCTTGGAGAGAGTACAGCGTAGAATGACAAAAATTATCCATAATATTAGAAATTTTCCATATGAAGAAACGTTGAAGAAATTAGGCTTACATTCGTTAGAGAGACGCAGAGTTAAGGCTGGTTCACACATAGCCGAGTCGGTGCGCGAGTCTAACACGAGTCACACTCGTCGATTATCGCCGTCGCTGGAGGCCGAGTAGGCCGCGAGTAGCAATTGATCCCGAGTCAACGATAGTGTAACACGAGTTAACTCGAGTCAATACGAGTCAACACGTGTTCATGCAAGAGTCTGTACGTGTAACTGAGAGTCAAAACGAGTGTAACACGAACCCAAGACGAGTGTCAAAAATTTGAAAAATAACGGTCAAATTCCAGGGCACGTAAACAAAGAGTACGTACGAGTCACGACGAGTGTAACACGGATCAACACGAGTGTAACGCGGATCAACACGAGTGTAACACGGGTCAACACGAGTGTAACACGGGTCAACACGAGTGTAACACAGGTCAACACGAGAGTCAATATTAACAATCCTCGTACATGATTATTTATTTTCTATATTTATTTCAGCGATAATATTCATTACTATGATTTTATTTACATTTTTCTCATATATTTGGGTAATGTTCACCAGAGAAATTGAAATAACTTTGTTTTTTGTTTTTTCTGTCTATTTAATGCATCTATCTCCCTTATACATATATATATAACTATGTCTTATTTTTTTTTTTTAATCTATGAATCATTTCTAATACGATGGAATTGAAAATAATATTACCCTTCTAACACACAAATAATAACATGTAAAAGAGTCAATAAAAATGTCTCCCTTGTCTTTTCAGAACCAATTAAGTCTGTCTGTCTTAGTTTGTGTTTATCACTCACTTCCCCCTCTGCAATTCTCTGTATATCTATCTCTCTCTCTAATGCATCTACCTAACTCCCATATACAATAACATAACCATGTCTTTTTTGGACTTTTTGTAATCTTTGAATCATTTCTAATGCAATGGAATTGACAAATATAATATCCTTCCAGCACATAGATAAACAATAAATAAGATAGTCTACAAAATATTTCAACCCTCCCCTCCGTCTTGCTGTGCGAGGCGCCCAGCTTCGGAGACAAAAGATTTACGTTTGATAGATTTTTTTTTTTTTTCCCCCACGGTATACAAAAAATTATGGGGAAATATTGTAACATGTTTTTAATTGACATTTGTGTAATCTTTGCTGATTATGAGTTGGTGGAGAACAAAAATCTTTAATTCCATCATATCGGAAATGATTCACAGATTATTTAGAGACCAAATAACATACACTTTTAAGTATGTTCAATAGTTTTGCATTATCAATAGGGTGTAGCACAAGGCTTATCAACATCATCACAGTAACGGGGTCGGGGTTGAGGCCAGGACGGGGAGGGGAGGGAGTATGCCTACAAGCGCAGGGGATATATACCGGTATATACTGTATATATTTTTTTTTTTTCTCATGTGAAATTTATCATATTAATCACAAATATTATGTTTTCAGGGACAGTACAGCGCATAGTATTATGTTCTTATATCCATAACAGTATTATAATAATTTTCAGCATATTTCCCTTATATGTTCTACCATGAACTATTTCCTTCAAATTGCTTAATCATCATAATTATTTTATCTATTCTTCCAAAAAGTATTTAATTCATATTACTTATTTGTTTCTCTGTTAACAAGTCATTTAAAACTTGAGTAAAGTAAAATTGTAAATTAAACTTATTATTTTATGTGAATAAAGTAACTATTAATATTAATTGGATGCAAAACAACACCTGGAGTCACATACATTTGATTTTGACATACAAAATACAACGTCGAAATGATGACGATAATCGACGAATCACCAAAGAGTGTCACACGAGTTAACACGAGTTAACACGAATGACGAAGAGTTATTCAGAGTCAAACACGAGTGAACACGTATGTACACGAGTCCCAAAAATGTCATGCATGCATGAAATTTTTGGACCCCATGGCGAGTACCCACGAGTGTGTCGAGTTAACAAAGAGTATACAAGAGTGTAACACGAGTCTACACGAGTGTTGAAGAGTATTGACGAGTCATTGCCGAATAGCAAAATTTCATCACTCGTGTTGGACTCGGGCACCGACTCGGCTATGTATGAACCAGCCTTTAGAGGGGATATGGTAGAGGCGTTCAAGTGTGTTAGTGGGATAAATAAAGGGGACATGAAAGATGTACTGAAGCTCAGTGATAACGAAATAACTCGAACAAATTGTTTCAAATTAGATAAATTTCAGAAAAGATATAAGCAAATATTGATTTGGTAACATAGTTGTAGATATGTGGAATAGGCTACCAAGTGCTATACAGTAGTGGGATCAAGACATACTTCAGAGATTGACATGTACAGTAGCCCAACTAAGTTTTGCAACAAAATATTAGGTATGTGGCACTAGTCTAGTTTGCACTCCCGTCCCAAGCCTGTGTGGTCGTGTCTAGCAGCGACCGTGCAGGTGTCTAGGCAGGCGCCACCACCTGAGCTACTACAGCCCAAGATACATAGACTAACAGGTATGTTCACTTTGGCCCAAATATTCGTCCCGCGCGCGCCGGACGTCACTAGGTGATTTTTCAGTAGGGATCACCAGGTGAGGAGCGGTCAGTCCCGTCCCGACCTCTGGCCAGTTCAGGTCAAGGCTTGGGTCCCGGTCCAGTGAACCCACTCCAGCCATTAGACTTAGATCTCCATGCTGCCTCCAGATTTACTGACAACTTTTCAAATAGCTTACTTTGCTTTTTTTCCAATATGCCCTATTGTGCTATTGCTGGATGCAATTCCAATAACAACAATAAAAATGTCCCCCATCTACAGTTTCACTGCTGCCCCCCTAATAAAGAAATGCAGAAACAGTGGATTGCTCTTTGCAACCCCAAAAAAACTATTAATGTCAAGACTGCACGGGTCTGCAGTTTGCATTTTAACCGTACATCATACAAGAGACACCTTATGTATGAATTATTAAATAAACCAGTCCCCAATCGTCTGATTGTATTGATGGATGATATTCGTCTTAAGTTTCATAATATCGTCTAAATTTGGCTACAATAAAATATAGCGCACGTTGCTGATACTCAAGGGTTAATATAGCACACGTTGCTGATACTCAAGGGTTAATATAGCACACGTTGCTGATACTCAAGGGTTAATATAGCACACGTTGCTGATACTCAAGGGTTAATATAGCACACGTTGCTGATACTCAAGGGTTAATATAGCACACGTTGCTGATACTCAAGGGTTAATATAGCACACGTTGCTGATACTCAAGGGTTAATATAGCACACGTTGCTGATACTCAAGGGATACTCAAGGGTTAATATAGCACACGTTGCTGATACTCAAGGGTTAATATAGCACACGTTGCTGATACTCAAGGGTTAATATAGCACACGTTGCTGATACTCAAGGGTTAATATAGCACACGTTGCTGATACTCAAGGGTTTATTCTACAGTATAGTCAAGCGGTGTGGCAAACAAAGTTGGACTATGGGTAAACCCCCCCCCATTTCCCATGGACATTCCCCTGGGTATAGGTGCGACATTCCTTGGCTAGTTAAAAGTTCACCGCTACATATAAATGGCGCTGATAAGCCTCCCTCTCACCCAACCCCTCAGGCAGTTGATTTTTTTTTTTTTACTTTAACTTAAGTAACTTTCTATGTGGGTACTTTTACTTTTAGCTGAGTAACCTTTCAAGTACATACTTTTACTTGAACTTGAGTAAAATTATTCGGTACTTTGTACAACCCTGATTAATATATATATATAGGTCTGTGCGTGCGTGTGTGTGTGTGTGTATGAGCGACTACAAGATACACTACCGGTACTATTTGTAAAGCAAAATCATGCATAATAATAATAATAATAATAATAATAATAATAATACAAATGTTAGCATACAGGATTATTGAATATGAGTTTATTTTTGTTTACCTTCTACTCTCCATTTTCTTTCATATCCCCAAGATTTAAGGATATCAGTCTTTGGTATAAATACCCCATTTTCCAACTGGAGAACACCTACTGACGTCACTGACCTGCGCACCAGGCGGGAGTGAACATACCTGTTAGTCTATGTATCTTGCTACAGCCAGGGCACACACACACAGAGTACTCGCACACGCTGGATGGCTACATAACAATATGACAATATTGCTATCATTATTTGTTTGTATAATGATAGAAGGTTCTCCCTCTCTTTCTCTCTCTCTCCGCTAAATACTGTATAAATAGATTTACGCGCGTCAAACTGTGTAGACTAGCACACACATACACACACACACACACACCAGAATGGTAAACGTCAATACTTTATTGATCCACATTCTATACATAACTTAAAATGAACACAATAAGTTGCATAGATTGTTATTTTATAATATATTATACGCTTCTTAGTGATTGTTTTAATAAGAACCCCGGCCTCCTTAACACTATACTTGGTGTTAGTGTCAGCGACATTGGCTCTAATTCTTATCTTTAGCCTCTCTGTAACCAATAAAGTGCTCGAGAAACGGGTAGTCAAATTTTACATCTATTTCCTGATATACTCATATATTTGTTTTGTTCTTTATAAGATGTTATACGGTCAGGATTAGCTCCAAGTTTGTTGACACCGGGTATAGATTTTATGAGTTATCCTAAACGTTTATATGCATCAACTGTATTAGATGTTACTTAATAAAATGTAATTTTATACAGCTAAATGACTGAGACTTAATTTGTCCGAACGTTAGGTGAAGCCAGTGATCTTGGGGGCTAATAAGTGATTGAGGTTTCCGAATGTTTGTTTGCGAACTGTTGTATGGATTCTTCCCCTGCCGCCTCTTGTTTTGCCTCCTTTCATGTGTTTCTTGTTGATACTCCCTACCCCATGTGGGAATAAGGGCTGGCTACTGACTAAATTGCAAACGTCAAAATGATAGTAGTATGCTGCTGTCACATTTGTTAAATGCTTAATCATCAATCTTGTAATGGAATTTAACCGTGTTGGCTGCGAGTGTCTCGTCATCTATTAACCTTTCTTTTCACAAGCATACAAATCGATAAACAAAGACAAAAAATACCTTCAAATATATTGACATGTCAGTAAAGTTTTCGATAAATATCCACATGAATGGCTGCTGATTAAAGAAGCAGCTCATGGAATAGGGCGAACTATATTACGTTAATTATACCATGACTAATTAGTAGGAAACACAAATTTAACATTAACAGTATCCCATACAATCAGATTGGGGTGTAGTGATGGTTGGGGCCTTACACTGATGGTCAGTTTTAGTTCCTCAATTGTTCACCTTTTACATTAGCGACCTATATTTAGGCTTAACTAAAAAGATCGGTAATTTGTCAAATGACACTAAACATAGGTTGAATTATTGATCCTAATAACGATTCATGCTCTCCAAAAATAATTTAATACACTACCCGAATGGGCAATACCTTGTCAGATGATATTTAATGTAGATAAATACATGCAGTTTATTGAAAATTGGGAAATCGATAATAATTTCAGGATATAGATTTAACAATACTTACTTAAGTTATTAATTACGCGCCATTTATCTCCCGTTCGAGGAGATTCAATAGCTCAATGCATTCTTTTAATGCCCGATTCCATTACCCATCTCTTATACTCAAGGGTAGCCAGTAACCACCAGTTACATCTCAGAAAAAAAAATATAATATTTTCACCATTCCGAGTGGTGACAAGCCAAGACGCAATATCAGTGGTATCTTGATGGCTAAATAATATGGAATTATGTAACTCAATTATTACAAACAAATTGAAAGTCATCGTCAGTCGTGATCTGAAAGAAAAAAAAACAAAACAATGGAACATTGTTTGAAATCAGAGCTTTTAGATAGATATCTAGAAGCGTGAATGAAACTTAATTTTTAAAAATGTCACCTGTCCTTAGTAAGGCTTCACATGGATTATTTTTTAAATTTTGCTGTCCAATGTCCATAGATTGATTGGAAGTTACGGTACAAAGAAGAATGGCAAAACAATCCAGAATAATAGAACATTAGAACATCACTAATATTCTAACACCTGACGACTAAGGCCAAATGACAGATAATTATAGCCAGAATGGGTTAGAACATTTAACAGAAATACAATATTATTGAGGTAGTGAATATCATGAAATACATGATATGGTCAATACAATAGAAAGGTGACTTGGGAAAACATTAGGCTTGCATTTATTAGAGGTGTAGAGTAAGAGAGGATATGCTGCAGATGCTTAATTTAGGTTGTAAGTGAGATCCACAAAGACGATGTGGAAAACGGATTGCACCTCCGTGATAAGCATGCAAAAGTTTGGTAGATATGAGAAATAGGCTACATAATTAGATAGGCACATGGCTGTGATGTGCTGATTGTCAATGGGATTCGCCGTGAGTGGGCCAGTCAGTCCTCTGAAAAAAATACCTTATTATTTTTGTTTATGTTTATATTTATATTGTGGAATCAGGACGCGTCTTTGGCAGTTTATTCAGACTAGCATTAGACTATTATATTTAGAGTAGAAAAGGAGAATATTTTATTTAGAGTAGAAAGGGATTATGGAAGTCAAAGGGTAAATAATATTATTACAGTATGTGTCCCTATAATTCCTACAGAACTTCCTTAAGTTGTATAAACGCTCTAATGAAAAGCCCGATTAAACTGCCAAAATGAGTCAATCCTAATGTGATTATTGATTATATATTTATTGATTTTCATGATAAACTGGTCTCTCTATTTACCAATGATAGTTTAAGTAAGGTATTATTTATGATTATAATCGCAAACAAGTTATATCCGTTCACGAAGAGGGTAGGGAAGTAATAGGGGCAGATCTATCCTATATTGCACAGATAGTGGCGAGCAAGGTGGCTAGGATGAGTTATTAAACGGAACGCGGTTGGTGTTTAGGTAAACAACCGATGGTATACACAGGAGTGGTTAGTGTGCATATTTTATCAAGTCATGCTAGTTAATAGTATTTGGATAATTTACGTAAGGAGTTAATTAGTAAATTAGGGGTATTAGTGGATGATTAAAGAAATTAAGATGTTATATCAGGAGTTATATCAGGAGTTTGTCAGGAGTTCTTTAACCCGTGGAGCCCCGGCTAGTTTAGTAATGTTTGCGCACCAGAACCCGGCCGGTTTTCATGGTCTTATTCCAGAAACAATAGCGAATGGGTTAGGAATGAAGGAAAAACCACGAAAAACCGCTCAAAAAGCTTAAAAAATGGTCCTACAGAGCCCCCGAAAACGGATTTTACAAGAGTAAAAAATTGAAGGCAATTATCCCAAAAAAACAGGTTATTGCGTGCTCGCGCGCACGCACGTGGACTTTGAGAGTTTTCAACCATCGGCACGGTTGCGTGGGATACGTACACAGTTCCCATACAAATCTGAGCCCTCTTGAGTGGCTACACCTGAGGTTACGGTCGGCGCAATTAGGGTGACGCATCAGGCGCGTCTCTGGGGCTGTGCGTTACATACATCGCCGACGCGTCAGACGCGTCGCTGGGGCTGTACGGGTTAAAAAGCTGTATTAAATCAGGTATTAGACTAAATACTGATAACGAAAGTGTTTGGGTAGAGGTTAGCGAAGGTAGTGAGACCATAATTATTGGAGTTATTTATAGACCACCAAATATGAGTAGAAACGAAGGTACAGGCTTTATGGCAGGAAGTGAAAATAGCATCAAGGTTTAGCAATGTGTGTATTATGGGGGATTTTAATTTTCCGAATATTGATTGGCAGCATCAAATCGGCGACTCAGATTCAAAGGAGTTTATTGAGGCGGTACAGGATAGTTTTTTATTTCAATTCATAGACTCGCCTACTAGAGGTAATAATATCCTCGATTTAGTTCTCAGTAATAATGAACAAATGATAAATAATGTAGAGATAGGAGACCAACTAGGAAATAGTGATCATAAATCAATTTATTTTAACATACAATGGACAGGAAAGGCTAAAGAGAATACGACACTTATCCCAGATTTCAGAAAAGCAAATTATGGTGGATTAAGAAGAGTCTTATATCAGTGAGGAATGTTTTCATAGAAATTTAAATTTGTGTGTGTTTTTATGTTTTGCTCAAACCCAAGGCCGTAACCTTGGAATCTGTATTGATAAATACGCTCAATGTAATTAAAAAAGAAAAAATAAGAGTCGATCCTATGGTTAAACTATTAAGTGGACCCAGGTGCGCTAATGAACATACTCTCTCTCAGATACCTGTCTAAACTCAGGATAATTTGACAGCTACATATAATCATTTTATTTCTTCACTCCACAATGCGCAAAATAAATATATCCCCATTTTTTTTTTAGATCAACACAGAACCAACCCAAATGGATGAATAATAGACTATTAGACCTTCTAGGCAAAAAAGAGAGGAATATATAGAAAAATTAAGAAAGGCGAAATTCACCTATTTGCTTACTATCAGAATATATCAAGAGAGGTTAAAAAAGGTATAAGGACAGACAAAAGAAATTATGAAATCAGGATAGCCAATGACTCAAAAAATAACCCTAAGGCTTTTTACCAGCTATATAAATCTAAAGTGTGACGTTAACCACTCCGTTGTTAGAACCGCATGGCTTGTCCTACAGTGACTCGCTAGGATCGCCAGGGCAGTGGATGTGGCTACAGTTGATGTATTGTTGTGTGCTTTATTTCATATGAAAGCTTGTGTCATGGGCAGTCCAGGAAGGCTCTTTGTTTTCACCCATGTCAAGGCTTTATATATTTAATTGCAAAGTATATGTTTTATCATTAAGTAGTAATGATAGGAGTTGAGAGAGAGAGAGAGAGAGAGAGTAGAACAGAGTGGGGGGAGGCGCGCAGTGTTTTGCTATACTCGATGACGTCATAGCTGGCTGGCCTCTCGGGGATTGGTTAGAGGAGTTTTTTACCATGCTTGATGACGTCATGTTTAGTTAGCTTCTTTAGCATTGGCCAGAGGACTTGTTACCGCTTTTCTACGCGGTTCGAGCTAGTGCTAGTATATATACAGCTCCCTCGCCACTTTCTCTCTCAGATCTGGTTTCTAGAACGCATCCCTCTTATCCCTTTGATATCTGTCCCCCTCTCTGCACCTGAGAACCTTTTCCTCTGCCTATCTCTCTCATTTTCCATATCTTTCACCACCTTTTATTAATATTATACCCCCTTTGGTTAACTCTGCATAATCAGCTTCATGCTGGCCAGTTGAATTGTGCGTTAAGGTCTGATATAACCCATGTATGTTAGTTGTTAAGATAAGTTGATCACGAAGCATTGGTTGGCATTCATATTGTTCAGTACCGCTTCCTATAATTATTAGTGTTCTGCTAGATTAGATAATGCTAGACTAGGAGTCTGATACTATAAGGTATTGTTTCCGATGAGTGCTGGCTTTAGTTAAAAGCTGCACGACATACCTGAGAACTGGAGTTGATTGGGTAAATTCTAGTCTGTGTGCCATTGAGTAGAGCATGCACGAATGAGGGCTTTTTGCCTATACCATTCTGCACTATTCTAGGCTCGGTTGTTTGTCTTTGAGGTATGCCAGGAGAACGCTTGATACTTCGGTATTAAGGTTTCTCAAGAGAGCTACCTTTCACTATAACGTAATATTTGACGCACAGACTTGAGATTTGCACTAGGCTATGCGGCATGCCATGCGCACCAGTATCTCGTATCATTGACTCTAGCTAGACTTTATCAGTCATAGTAGACATTAAGTATATTAACCCAATTACTCTTTTTATGCATACCCGTTTATGATTACACAAGCATTTCGCAGCCTAGTTTGATGTATGGAGACACAAACGACTTAGGCTCTTTTTGTTGATAGGAATACTGCATTGTCGTGGCGATTATTATTGTTGTAGCGTTTAGGATATGCTTGGCCCCGACTGCATTATATATCCTGCCTTTTGTGTGCATAGCCTGCACGAGCATTGTTCCGCTGCCGGCCTTTTTGGGTTCCATTTCCGATTCGAGCATCTTGATAGCATCTAACATTTAAAGAAGATTCCTTGTTGGTGTTGAAGGACTTTAGTGCACTTTCTTTCATGCAGGAGTGCCTGACATTTATTGATTAAAGTAACGTAAGCTGTAACTTCTCTTACCACCTTACTTTGCATACCATAACCAAGCACCTTCGGTTATAGGTAGTAATAGGCTGTTTTCACATAACATTAAGCCTAGAGTAGACGCACATTTATTGAGAGTTTAATAACCTATTATTGCATATAGAACTCTGTAGAGTATTTGTGTTCTTTGTTCACTGGGAATATACATCAGAGGTTGGATCTAGCGCTTTCCGTTGTAGCATTTATGCCATTACTAGTCCAATGAATAAGAGCCCTGATATATTTAAACCTCAGTCATTACAAAAGTTAGAGATAAAATAGGCCCCTTTAAAACTTCGATAGGAGAAATGACAGAAAATGATTTAGAAATGTGCAGTACATTAAATAGTCAGTTTCTATCCGTTTTCACTAATGAAAATTTGGCACAGATATCAGAAGTCCGTAAGGTATATAGCGATAGTATAGAAAATAGGTTTAGTACGGTTACTATAAGTAGAAGTGATGTGCTTAAGGAAATTGACAGACTGAAACCTCATAAATCGCCTGGTCCCGATGAGGTATATGCTAGAGTATTAAAAGAATGCAGAGATGAGTTAAGTTACCCATTAACATTTATTTTTAACAATTCATTAGAAACAGGTATAGTTCCAGAAGCTTGGAAGCTTGCAAATGTAGTTCAGATTTTCAAAAAAAGGTGATAAATCAATAGCATCCAATTACCGTCCCATTAGTCTCACTTCAATCATAGGAAAGCTACTAGAGTCAATTATTGCTAGGAAAATGAGAAACCACTTAGAAACATTTAACTTAATCAATTCTTCTCAGCATGGATTCACTCAGGGACGTTCTTGCCTTACTAATTTGCTTAGTTTTTTTCTCAGAGGTATATGAAGCAGTAGATAATGACAAGTCATATGATATTATATATTTAGATTTCAGTAAAGCTTTCGACAGAGTCCCTCATGAGAGATTGATTAGAAAGGTTGAGGCACATGGAATAGGTGGGGCGTTGTTAGGATGGATTAGGTCATGGCTAATTGGTAGGAAGCAGAGAGTCAGCATAAATGGTACTAAGTCAGAATGGGGATCAGTGAAGAGTGGTGTCCCCCAGGGATCTGTATTAGGTCCTCTGTTGTTTATTATATACATAAATGACCTTGATTTAGGTATAACTAGTAGGATAAGTAAATTTGCAGACGATACCAAAATGGGGAGAAAAATTTATTCAGTTAGAGATATAGAGTGTCTGCAAAGGGATCTAGGTACCTTACACGAATGGTTAGTACAATGGCAGATGAAGTTTAACATTGACAAATGAAAGGTATTAAAGATAGGGAAGATGCATACAAATTTTAAATATAAACTAGCTAATATGGTATTAGAAAACTCAGACTGTGAGAAAGATCTAGGTGTTTTTGTTAGCAATGATTTGAAGCCTAGAAAACAATATATAAGCGTTCGTAACAAGGCAAACAGGATTCTCGGGTTCATATCTAGGAGTGTGAGTAACAGAACTGCTGATGTTATCTTAAAAATGTACTTGTCATTAGTGAGACCCCATATGGATTATTCTGTTCAATTTTGGTGTCCTTATTACAGAATGGACATAGATTCATTGGAGAGAGTACAACGTAGAATGACAAAAATTATCCATAATATTAGAAATCTTCCGTATGAAGAAAGGTTGAAGAAATTAGGCTTACATTCGTTAGAGAGACGCAGAGTTAGAGGTGACATGATAGAGGTATTCAAGTCGGTTAGTGGAATTAATAAAGGAGACATGGAAAATGTACTAAAGCTCAGTGATAGCGAGTACAAATGGTTTCAAATTAGATAAATTTCGTTTCAGAAAAGATATAGGCAAATATTGGTTTGGTAACAGAGTTGTAGATGGGTGGAATAGGCTACCAAGTGATATAGTGGGATCAAGAACGATAGGGAGCTTTAAGATAAAATTAGATAGGCATATGGACGAGATGGGTTGGGTGTGAGGTGGATCTACCAGGTGTGGGCCAATCGGCGCTCAGCAGACCCCGTAATCTTGCGTTAATCTCTGACCGTTTTGGTGGGGTCAGTACTCAAGGTATTAGTGAGATGGGTCTATAATTGGGGTTGGGTGTGACAGGGATCTGCCTTGTATGGGCTGATCGGCTATTTGCAGACTCCCATTTTCTGATGTTCTTATGTTCTTATAATGCTCGGTTAACATGAAATTAGCCAAGAGTGATGATGGAATGTATGTAAGATAACTATTCTATAATTATTGTATGCACAATATCAACTAGGACTACCTCACACCCGGTGTGTTCCTAGGCCTCAAACAGCAGTCTTCGACCCATGCGTGGTTGAGCTGACAGTGTTCTTGTCTGAGAAAACAACTCTTGGTTGGGAGAGAGGTATCCTGACCAGGATTCGAACCCACTCACTCCAGGTATATTTTGGGAGAGTTGGGCACCGTAACCAGTCGGCCATGAGCGGATATAAGGGAAGCAACCTTTGTTCTTATTTAAAGAACCCCGCCAACTCGGCTAAGTGATACGATTTTAATCTTCCTGGTGCTATTATGGAACCTCTTTGACATTATCAAAACAACTCGTGCCCAATAGTCAATAACCTGGTCAACAAATAGTCGAGCGAAATCAAGCCTCGTCTGTTTGTGCCTCTCAGTTAGCTTTGGATGACAGCTGGTGATCTATGTTTATATCCCATCTCCTTAAATCTCTTGCGTATAATTTCTGTAGAAACTTGAAGTTGCCAATGTTGTTTAGCTTCCTCGGCGTTGGATAATGGATGGTTATCAGTCTTGTTATGACGTGGTTTTTCGTTTAGCTCCACTTCTATGTAGGTCTGTCGGTTGCCCTTCTTCACACCTTTTTTTGCCATCGGTAAACGTTCCGACATCTCACTCTCGCTCATCCCAACCAAGGTTAAGAGATACAACCCTCTTAACCTTGATCCCAACCATACTACCACGTTCAGCAACCTTACCAGCCTAATGAGCCTTGACTTACTGAATGGATGACTAGGTGTGATGTGGGTAAGTGAGTAGTGGGGATTTTCCTCATCACCTCCGTTTCAAATAATTACAACTTCACGTTTTAATTTTGTTTTTACCGAAAAAAGTTCGACCTGGGAATATATTGCGTGAAGTGTTAATGCATGGTTGGAGTGGCTGTAGATATGCATGTAATCAGTAATCAGCCAATTGCCAGTATCTGCTTTTGAGGGTTCGGTTGACCTGTACGGTACCCTTCCAGCTAGTAACAGACCGCCAAACCTAAAAAAATACGTCATAAGAGGCCTCTTATTCCAGGAGCCCATTTATACTGCTAGGTCAAGAGAGGCACATTGTGCAAGAAGACTTTCCCAAATGTTTCCTTACCGCCCGGGACTGGAACCCGTGTTCTTTTGGCTGTGAACCAAATGCAATAACCAATACGCTACGGACCACTATGTGTGTGTGTGTATGTGTGTATGTGCGTAAGATGCTGTATTATAGAACTTAAATTATATAAACTAAATAAAGTTTAGGTATAATCCCATATATTTCCATAGAAGACATAATTTCATAAGAGTTAGATTCTAAAATCATGATACGGTAACGATAATTATATATATTTGAATAGTATCTCATAGAAACAGTAAGAACTGTAGCTGTATATTAATACACGTTCTTATCATTAATAATATTACCTGATGCAGATGTTGCAAATAGAACAACTCGTATAACCCAGCACTGCAAGATAAAGCAGATTATAACATATTATCTAAAAAGTGTTAATTAGATAAAAGAACACAATTATTTACACTTCATTGGCTTACCAAGGAATTCCGTGTAGAATGTGGGTTTATAACACTGAACTTTGCCTTCTGTTTCTGTGTGTGTGTGTGTATGTGTGTGTGCGCTAATTAATCTACAAAGAGTGTAGCGTGAAAATCGATTAATATTAACTTCTAAGAGAGAGAGGGAGTGAGAAAGAAAGGGAGAGAGAGAACCTTCTATTATTATACAAACAAATAATGATAGCAATATTGTCATATTGTTATGTAGCGCCCAGCGAGTGCCAGTACTGTGTGTGTGTGTGTGCCCTGGCTGTAGTAGCTCAGGTGGTGGCGCCTGCCTTAAGCCACTTTCACACATTCACGATGTTGGTCCCGATGTACCCCGATTTGAATATCAGGACACAACGTGGTGCAATCCCCAACGTGTGTCGGGGTCGTCGGGGAGCGTCGTGTTACCCGCGGTGCGGGACGTGGCAAATCGGGCTTGGCCACCAAAGGTTTGGATTTGTTCAAAAATTTCGCACGATGGACTTTTGGCGTGGTACCATCGGGTAACGTCGGGTACAATGTGTCGATGACGTGGGTCTCGCGTGTCTGCATCCGGTGTCTTCGGCATCGACGTGGCAGCGTCGGGGTATAAATAGTTATAATATATTACAGTAAAAGTCATGTAATCCGAATGGCAGCGGACCGACAGTGCTTCGGATTAGTGGAGTATTCTGACAACACTATAAATACGCACATGATGAATAAATAAAGACCTGATATGGTATACGGTAGGCCTATACCGTATATAATATTCCATAATCAACTTATATTAAACGAGTTAATAAGTTCAAATGAAAAATCAGTGTACCGGTATGATTACCGAAACACGTGTGTGTTAACCTGACAAGCGCTAAATAGACCTAGGGGCTAGGGTAGTTATTTGTGCATTTCTAGCCTTGGATTCTGACAGAATTTGTTATATTTACAATATAGAGCATTATTTGTTTTCGGTATGCTTTTATTTTACATATATGATGTATATATGAACCTTCAAGAGTGCTAAAATAAATGGGAAAAGCATTTGGGTGGTGAAAAACGAAGATATTGGCCACCCGGTCATAATCTCAGGCGAGAGAGAGCCACAGGCAACCCTCCTCTCTCGCTGTCTGTGAGGTAACTGAGACGAGCGGGGCGGTGTGGGCCGGTGTCTGGGTGTTGCATAACGATCTTTTCTGCAACCCACTTGTGCTACATTATCGCGGGAGAGAAAAATAACCGATAAATGATGATAATAAGAGGAAAAATAGGTGATAATTGAGGAGGGGAGGGAGGGGGGAATAAGGTGGGGAAGGAGGGGAGGGGGGTGGGTGAGATTTACATGGATGAGTACTGGAGGGGAATTATCTCACCTAGAGACAAATTCCTTTGTTTTGATAGGCCCTTTTTTTTTATGGAAGGCTTTTTTTATGGTCTTGCTTCCGTGAGGCCTATCGCGTTCCCTATAGGAAGCCTTCCGTGAGGCCTATAGTGCTTGCCGGGTTAATTGTCGAGTGAGTGTGTGTGCGTTATTGTTCTTGTGTGGCTATATCGACCGCCACTGATACACGGTATGCAATAAATGTTATTATAATTATGCTCTATGGAATTGAATTTCATTTTACCTAAAACAATAGTGTTTATAATAGTAAAAGCCAAAGGAAATACTAAGTGTTATTGATTAATTTAACACAAAGGTAGTGTTGTGTGGGTGGATGGGTTTAGATAGAAGAGATTGTTCCTGTGTTTTCGACGATTCCATCCTTACACAAGGTATGTTTATATCAATCCTTTTGCACAAGATAGGTTTATATCAATACATTTTACCTTCCATAATTAGAGAAAATATGATTCATCACGAAGTGTAGCCTACCTGTGGAGATTAAACGCACTGTTATATTATATACTAGGCCTATATACCGGTACGGTATATCGTTTTTTTTATCGTTATTTTTATTTGCATAATAAATCACATTTTCTTTTCCGCTGAACATGATGGCGGTGTTTAGAATATGCTATCATCAATATTGGATTGTATAGAAATAAATCTATAAGGATATTTTTTTTTATTTTAAAGAATCCCAGCCGTACCAAAATATTCGCTCTCAATTGGTTTTCACCCATAATAATTGTTTTTTTAATTACATTTTTTATGAACGGCAAGAGGAAAGGTTAGTATATAAGATTTCAACAAAACAATAAATAAAAATAATAATATGTGGAATTTCACCGTAGGTGAAGGTTACTGTTCAGTCCGCCCGTACTTTCCCTCCCCATCTTAGTTGGTTTTCACCCATAATAATTGTTTGTTGTTATTTAAACAAAATTATGAACGGCAAGAGGAAAGGTTATTATATAAGATTTCAACAACAAAATAAATTAAAATAATAATATGTGGAATTTCACCGTAGGTGAAGGTTACTGTTCAATCCGCCCATACTTTCCCTCCCCATTTTCACCGATAAAATATGGGACAATGAATATTCTGTAAGCAAGTGATATATTGGATTTTTCATTAGCTTTCTAATGGTACATATATATATATTTTTTTTTTCTTCTATATTCCAACTACTCCCTCTCGGGCATAGGCTGAGAGCCTGTACATTCCACCGCTCAACACGGTGAAGCCCGTGAGGTCTTGTTCCAGCCTGGGGAGTGAGACATGTGAAGCATCCATCATGGCTCAAAGCAGCTCCATCTCTGAAGCGGCTGGTTGCTTCGCTCAAGTGCTTCACCGTCTCACCCTCCAGACTCAGACCCTCACTCTCAGAACGCCACCTATTGAGCAGTGAACTCACTAGGCATTGTCCCCCTGTAACATATTTTGAATATGGGAATATTCATACAGTGTTATTTAATCAGGGAACAATGAGGGTATTTTTTTGGCATTTCGGTGGGCTTTGTGGTAATGCACTGATACTAGGTACAGCACAAATTCAATCCCAATAAGATCTTCCCATTGACATATCGGGATTTGAACCCGGGTCCATTGGATTACCAATCCAGTGGCATGACCACTCCACCACACCTCCCCTTGGCCTATGTAAGATCAAAACTTTAATTTTTCCTGAATATTTTTTGTCCGTCGCCGCTGTCACCCACTGGTAAATATTTTCGCTTCACTTCATGGTCTATTTTCATATAATTTAACGTTCGATACAGTTTTTAGATATTAATTTCGTATACCGGCAATGAATACAGATTGTTATTTACGAAGAACCAGCTCTCTACGACAAAAACTTGATATTATATAAAAAAAAATCATACGCCTATACCTTACAAAGAAATAATTCGACCTTATCTTACCTTAAACTTGACCGTTGAACGTAATACCTTTAACACCATATGTATTGATGATATCTGTCAGGCTGCCTGACGTTGTGACGTCGTCCTCGTCGGGTCGGCCACGTGTCACCATCATAAGTCCATCGCCCCTCGTCGTGTTCCCCACGTCGGGGTACGTCGGGGTACGATTTTGACCGGAATTTTGACCGTTACAGCATTGACGTGGCGCCGTCGTGTTGCAACCGTGGTACCATCTGGCCCGGCGTGGCTACGACGTGTCACCGTCGAGGCTTCGTCGTCAAACGCGTACATCCTGTCACTGTCTCTGCCGATGTACCAATTTGTGAACCTCGGGGTACATCGGGACCAACATCGTGAATGTGTGAAAGTGGCTTTTAGACACCTGCACGGTCGCTGCTAGACACGACCACACAGGCTTGGGACGGGAATGCAAGCTAGACAGGTGCCACATACCTAATATTTTGTCGCAAAACTTAGTTGGGCTACTGTACATACATGTGAATTAACCAGCTCTCACATCTACAATAAGCGGCATATACCCAACAAAATTTCTCAAATCCCAAAATAGGAGGAAGGAAGGGTATCTATGTTTTCCAAAGTTTCTTACTATCTATCTATCTATCTCTCTCTCTCTCTCTCTCTCTCTATATATATATATATATATATATATATATATATATATATATATATATATATATATATATTCATCCATCCTTCTTAGTAGGGGTAATTAACTTCTTCACACCACACCTTGGGTCAATAGGCAGACCACACACACACACACCTACACCCACATAGTTCTTTCGAAAAATCTATACTCGGCGTATTATATCTAATTTGAAGTTAGAAAATAAACATTTGCAAATTATAAGCGATATGAAATGAGCTTCATATGGCTATCAAATATTCCCGAGATTTACATAGATACACTGGTCACACACAGACCTTACGATCCAAACGAGGTGGTCAGGACTTAAGTCTAGTAGAGATGGCATATCCGATAGAAAAGGAAAGTTGAAGGAAAGGATAGAAAAGAAGGCTCTCTCCCCACCCTCCGTTCCCTCCGGCAATTACCGTACATGAAAAAGTTGGAAGTGATTAACCTTGCTGGGCTTCGAAATCCCCAGAAGGAATTTACAGGAAAGATTGGAAAAAAAGAAAGGAAAAAAAAAAAAAAAATCATGCAACCCTTCGCCTTAGCAGCATGTACATTTTGGGGTTAATTGGAACTATCCAACCCATCACCCTTAGTAGTATGTACATATTTAATGATGATTTTTAATATTATTATTCTTTATTTGTTTATTTACTTTTTTTCTTTTCTAACGCTCTCTTCAGCTGAACAAATAATAACGGGGTGATAATTACTGCCTACTCCATACCAATTGTTCTGTGGTATGAGTCTAGATTGTTCTTAAATGTATCTATAGAGGAGCTGTCTATTACTTTATTTGGAAGTTTGTTCCACTCAACAATTACACTGTGAGTGAAGATTTTTGTTGTTGTATCTAGATTCGCTCTCCGACCTAATAATTTTAAATTGTTTCCTCTTGTAGATGTGTCTTCGGCTTTTTTTAATAAATTATCTAGATTAATGTTACTGAATCCTTTTAGAATTTTAAAACACTCTATCAATTGGCCTCATCCTTCGTTTCTTAAGTGAAAATAGATCAAGTTCTCTCAGTCTTTCATCATATGATTTATTTCTCAATGAAGGGATTAGCTTAGTGGCTCGCCTTTGCACAGATTCCAATGATTTAAAATCCTTTATGAGGTGAGGTGACCAGCTGTGACCTGCACAGCATATTCGAGGTGCGGTCTCACCATACTTTTGTATAAGGGCAAAACTATGTCTTTGCTGTGATAGTGGAAGTTTCTTCTGATGAAACCTAGTGCCCTGTTTGCTTTGTTTGCAGCCGCTGTGCATTGATTGGAAGATGTTAAGTTTTCGTTTATCAGCACTCCCAAGTCTTTTATTTGTGTTGCATTATCTATCTTCTCTTCATTCATGTAGTATTCATATTTATTGTTTTTAGAACCTATTTGCAATATCTGACATTTGTTTACATTAAACGGCATTTTCCACTTCTCCGACCATTCTGTGACTTTATTTAAATCAGCTTGAAGGGTTATTCTATCACTTTCGGAAATTATCTTCGTGTCATCCGCGAATTTGGAAATTAAATTATTTATGCCACCATCTAGATTCTAGATCATTGATATTATATATTATGAACAACACTGGTCCCAATACTGAGCCTTGGGGGACTCCACTAGTTACTGGGCTCCATGTTGATTCCACACCGTTGATAACTACTCTTTGCTTTCTTTCACTTAGCCAGTTTTTAATCCAATCCTACGTCTTGCCCTGTATTCCTATGTCTCTTATTTTTTGTAATAATTTATCATGCGGAACCTTGTCGAAGGCCTTTTGAAAGTCTAGATACACTATGTTGAGGCTTTTGGTGAAGTCATTTAGTTTGTATAGGCTGTCATAAAGTTCTATTAAATTAGTTAGGCATGATCTCTTTGCTCTGAGTCCGTGTTGACTATTGTTAATAAGGTTATTGTTCTCAAGGAATAATACGATTTTATCCCTTATGAGTGATTCACATATTTTTCCAATTACGGAAGTTAAGCTAATCGGCCTATAGTTATTTGGCAGTGTTTTGTCACCATTTTTAAATATCGGTGTTATATTAGCGGTCTTCCAGTTGGTGGGTACATGTCCTTGTTTGAGTGACATATTTAGTATTATGGTTAGTGCCCTTGCAACTTCTTTGACTAATTTAAGAATTTTAGGGATAAATATGTCTGGTCCAGGTGATTTATTGACATGAAGTGAGTCGATTCATTTAATTACTTCTGACTGGGTAATAATAAAATCTTGAAGAACATAGTTACATGTTTGATTATTTTCTTGTGGCACGTTTCGGTTACTGGCAGTATTAAATACAGAAGAAAAGTGTTGATTAAGAGTAGCAGCTATGTCCCTGCTATCTGATTCTAATTCACCTTGATTATTTAGTATCGGGCCAATGCCACTTTTAATTTGTTATTGCTATTTATATATCTGTAAAATTGTTTTGGATTAGATTTGCTCGCATGTGCGATTTTAATTTCGTAATTCCTCTTTGCAGATTTAATTAGCGATTTAAATTTTCTTCTCGCAACCGAGTATTGATTTTGGATGGTAATATTATCTGTATCTATTTTTAATTTGTATAGACGATTTCTTTCACTAATTGCTCTACTAATATTGTTATTGTACCATAGGGGTTTATTTATACTTTTATTGTGTCGTTTACGCATAGGGATATATTTATTTTGGGCAGTAAAGAAAAGAACTTTGAATGTTATCCAAGCTTCTTCGGTACTAGAGAGACTATTTATGCGTGTATGGATATCGTTTATCTCTTTTTGTTTAGTCCGCTAATATCAGCTTTGTTGTAGTCAGGTATGAATGTTTCACTAATATTGGTGGTGTGAGTCATGTTGATCTGGAACCTGATGCTATTATGATCACATCCACTTAACTGTTCACCAACTTGTAAGTTTGACGTTATATATTCGTGAGTTGTGATAACTAAATATAATATATTGTCACCCCTAGTGGGAGTCTGAACTAATTGATACAGGAAATTATCGTTCATAAATTCTATCATTCTTTCTGATGCCTTTCCCGATCCGATTTTATCATGCCATACAATATTAGGTAGGTTAAAGTCGCCTATGATAACGGTTTCTTTGGCAGTTAATGTTTTTGTTAAGGAATTGTAAAGTGATATATCCTCTTCGTTATTTATCGTTGGGCGTCTATATACAACTACACTATACATGTCGGTATATTTGTTGCTTATTTTTACGCATAATAGTTCGGAATTATTTGAAGGAATATGTATTTCTATTGAACTAATAGATTCTTTGATGTATAGCATAACACCTCCTCCTCTTTTTGATAACCTATCTTTATGGTAGATTTTGTACGAGTTAATTTGATATTCATGCATAAAATCTATATTATTGAAATCTAGAAACGTTTCGGTAATCGCAATTATATGGATTTCTTCGTTTAATAACAGGAGTTTCAGTTAATTTATTTTGTTTCGTAAACTCCTAGCATTGATATATAGTACATTGATCGTTTCATGAGAGGCCTTTATTTTAGTCTGAGTGTATTTGTTCAGCGGAGTCAGCTGTTGAGAGATTAGATTTTTGTTTTATTAGATCTTAGACTGATAGTACGGGGTGAAGGAACCGGTTTCGATACCTTCCCGACACCTGGGTGTACCTGGGCGGGTGAGAAGGGGGTTGACCTAATTTGGTTACCTTGACCGACTTCCTGAGCCTTTTGTTTACGTTGGGTGTTTGGGGGGAGAGGGAGGGAGGTAGGGGGAGGAGGATGAGCTGGGGGGGTTGGAGGGGGGAAGACGGGTCAGGTTCGGGGAAGAGAATGGGGGGTGGGGAAGCTATGGGGGGAGGAGGGAGTTGAGAAGGGGGCAGGAATGAGGGTGTGGAGTAGATTTGTCTTGCTATGAGTGGAGAGAGGGGGGAAGGGGGGAGGTAGGGAGCGAGGGAAGGGAGATGATAATATCTGGGCGGGAGAGGCTTGAGTTGAGGGGGAGGGGGATTTAAGGAGATTATCCTTCCTCTCATGGTACTTGAACAGTTCCTCGTGTATTTGGTATGAATACCACGAGGTACCACGATATGAAAGAAGGATGCCGTCTCGTTTGAACAGGGCATTTTTGCCTTGCATATCGTGGTAGTGGTTTATGAAGGTGACCTTATTTTTTTCACAGAGTTGCTTCACAGATTGGTTTAGTGCAGTAACTCTGTTCTTTGCATAACCACTTACTCTCATACGGGGCGGGATGCAAGTTAACAAGCATTTTTTAGTTTTCTTCTTAATTTCTTGGATGAGGGTACTGTATTTGGTTAGAATGTCTGTATCCTTGGATTTTCCATTGTCATACGCGTCATTGCTACCTACGCACACTACTAAGCAAGTGTCATGAGGGATAGAGGAATTCCTGATGTCATTTGTTATGTGTGATAACTTGGCACCAGGTATTACTTTTAGAGAGAGAGAGAGAGAGAGAAAGGTTGAAAGGTTGCAGAAATTAGGCTTACATTCGTTAGAGAGACACAGAGTTAGAGGGGATATGATAGAGGTATTCAAGTGGGTTAGTGGGATTAATAAAGGGGACATGAAAAATGTACTAAAGCTCAGTGATAGCGAAAGAACTCGTACAAATGGTTTCAAATTAGATAAATTTAGTTTCAGAAAAGATATAGGCAAATATTGGTTTGGTAACAGAGTTGTAGATGGGTGGAATAGGCTACCAAGTGATATAAGAACATAAGAACATTAGAAAATGGGAGTCTGCAGAAAGCCGATTGGCCTAAGCAAGGCAGATCTCTGTCCCACACAACCCCAATTCAATTACAAAGCCCAATTATAGGCTTCACACTCTAATACCCTGAGGATCATCTTACCAAAACGGTTAGAGATTAACGCAGGATTATGGAGGTCTGCAGAGCGCTGATTGGCCCAACCCAGCTGATCCCCCTTCACACCCAACCCTTCTCGTCCATATGCTTATCCAATTTTATCTTAAAGCTCCCTACAGTTTTAGATCCCACTATATATAGTGGGATCAAGAACGATAGGGAGCTTTAAGATAAAATTAGATAGGCATATGGACGAGATGGGTTGGGTGTGAGGGGGATCTACCAGGTGTGGGCCAATCGGCGCTCAGCAGACCCCCGTAATCTTGTGTTAATCTCTGACCATTTTGATGGGGGCAGTACTCAAGGTATTAGTGAGTTGGGCCTGTAATTGGGGTTGGGTGTGACAGGGATCTGCCTTGTATGGGCCGATCGGCTTTTTGCAGACTCCCATTTTCTTATGTTCGTATGTTCTTATGAGAGAGAGAGAGAGAGAGAGAGAGAGAGAGAGAATAATATGTGAATAGTAGATACAATATTTCCTGTTGTATAACATAACTGTATCGATTTCTTGACTCATGCGCTATATCAGATTAGTATATATCTAGTATGAATTTAGGTAAAAATGGCACAGGTAAAAATGGCACGGGTAAAAATGGCACGGTAAAAATGGCACGGGTAAAAATGGCACAGGTAAAAATGGCACAAGGGAAAAAATAGGAAAAAATGGCACATAATGTTTTATTTCAACTTTTAAAAACTAAAGCTTAAAATCTTATATTGTGACCAAGTCCACATAACACTTGATCAAGGTTTTTCCTTCCTTCTGTGTAGTCTTTGCATAAATTCTTCAGTCTTTGTTGTAGATCAACATATACCTTCTTTGTTTTCTTCCTGGGTGGTTCACCAACTGAGTCCCTTGCAATAACTGCACTCACAACTGCCTCTTCCTTTTGAAGCATTCGTATAAGTTTCCAGATAGATGGGTGCTGGTAGCCAACAAGATGGTAAAATTTGTTGTTCCAGCCTTCACATAGGTTGTTGGTCCTGGGACAGTCATTCATGGTAGCTTTGTGTATGTTCCAAAGTTCAGGAGGAAATCTTGCTGGAATGCGCCGAAGGTTAACTGCTGGAATGCCTGGCTGCTGGTTGCGTCTTCTCTGAACATATGTACCAGAAACATAGGTTTGGTAAAAGTACTCTAACAGGGGATCTGCCTCTTCAGGACATCTAGCCTTCAGTAGCTGCATTCCCGCTGGAACATCTTCAACTGGTATAAATGCCAGCGAGTCAATCTGTCCACAGAATTGACGAAAGTCCTCACTCTCTTTGTAGTGGTTGGTCAGGCCAAGGTTCTGTATTTTTCGCCAGGTACTTTGAGTTAGGTGGTAGAAGCAACCTTGTGTGTGTGTTTCCGGCCCAAAAACACTGCTGATGGCTTGGATGACCGCCTGCTCGAAGTCAACAATTATGGTTGTTGGGTCTGGGTAGAGCTCAATCTCATGACAGTGATCATTGACTGCTTGTAGCAGTATTTCATATGTATCTTGTGTTTTGGTCTGCAGACAAGCAAAAGCAGTAGAAGCTGCAGTATTACCGATTGGAACTCTTATTACATAAAGCTGTAGAAAGCCTTGTGGAGCCATTGCATAGTTGCCATCCATCAGCCATGTATCAGCAGAAGCAAGTAAATGCAGTGATTCATCAGAACCAAACGCAATGATACAGTTGTCAGTGTCTGGGCCATTGTCGAAGAACAGGAATGGCTTTGGCTCTGGAACTGCAGTAGTTGTCCATACTCCAGTAAGTTTCAGATCCTTAAGAGTTTCTGGTACTGGTGGATAGAGTTTTGATCTTTGGTTACGCAAAGTTCTCTTTCTTATGTTCTTATGTTTTCTTATGTTCTTATGATGTCTTCACTTGGTAGTACCGCCTTTGTTTCAGCTGATAAGTCATGCAGGTTATTGCTGTAAATCTGGCTAGGTTTTTTTACTGTTTCGGCTGCTTTTCTCTTCATGTTGGTGATACATTTTGTGGCTGAGATGGCAGCATAATCAGGAGCGTGGTTGTGTTCATTTGCTGGTACAGAATCAGTCATATTAAGGCTAGTGGTCATGGTGCCTTTACAAAAAGATGTTCTCTTAACACATCTCCATCTGATAGTAGTTGATCTTGTAATCTGTTTTGTATACATATATCCACGGAAGCAGATCTTCTCTTTTCCTTTATTGCTCTGTATAATTTCCATGATAGGTAGAGCCACTGAGATCGATGATGTGTACTTGACTGCTACAACATTTGTCTGTGGTTGTGTAGTGAGAAATGCAGAATGTAAACAATGAGCTTGCTTCGAGACAAACTCATGAATCATCATGAAACAATGAGCTTGCTTCGAGACAAACTGAGCTTGCTTCGAGACAAACTCATGAATCATCATGAAACAATGAGCTTGCTTCGAGACAAACTGAGCTTGCTTCGAGACAAACTGAGCTTGCTTCGAGACAAACTGAGCTTGCTTTGAGACAAACTCATGAATCATCATGAACTCTTCAATATATTGTTGTGCCATTTTTTCCTACTTTTTCACTTGTGCCATTTTTACCTGTGTCCTTTTTACCCGTGCCATTTTTACCTTGCCATTTTTACCCGTGCCATTTTTACCTGTGCCATTTTTACCGTTCACCATCTAGTATATAGCTGGACGAGATGGGTTGGGTGTGAGGGGGATTTGCCGGTTGTGGGCCAATCGGCGCTCTGCAGACCCTCATTAATGTCTGACTTCTGACTATTTTGGTGAGGTCGGTCCTCATGGTATTATTGAGCTGGGCCTATAATTAGGTGTTGTATTGGGGTTGGGTGTGAGAGGGATCTGCCTTGTGTGGGCCAATCGGCTTTCTGCAGACTCCCATTTTCTTAAGTTCTTATGTTCTTAAGAACGATAGAGAGCTTAAGAAAAAAATAGATGGGCATATGGACGAGATGGGTTGGGTGTGAGGGGGATAAGAACATAAGAACATAAGAAAATGGGAGTCTGCAAAAAGCCGATCGGCCCATACAAGGCAGATCCCTGTCACACCCAACCCCAATTACAAGGCCCAATTATAGACCCATCTCACTAATACCTTGAGTACTGACCCCACCAAAACGGTCAGAGATTAACACAAGATTACGGGGGTCTGCTGAGCGCCGATTGGCCCACACCTGGTAGATCCCCCTCACACCCAACCCATTTCGTCCATATGCCTATCTAATTTTATCTTAAAGCTCCCTATCGTTCTTGATCCCACAATATCACTTGGTAGCCTATTCCACCTATCTACAACTCTGTTACCAAACCAATATTTGCCTATATCTTCTCTGAAACTAAATTGATCTAATTTGAAACCATTTGTACGAGTTATTTCGCTATCACTGAGCTTTAGTACATTTTTCATGTCTCCTTTATTAATTCCACTATGTTACGACCGGGACTCGTATAAAACAAGGGCTCTTAATCATTGGACTAGAAAGGCACACAGCCACAACGGTAACACTAGATCCAACCCTCGAACTTATAATGCCGGCGCACAAAAACACCTATACCCTCCAGAGTTAAATCTGCGACAGCGGGGTATCCTCTAACTCTGTATAAATGCACTACTACTACAGGCTGATGATCTCTGATACAGCCTGATCACAACATACAATTACGTTAATAATGTATACAAAGAAAAAGATAGAGAGCTTAATTAAATCACTGAAATGATTTAATGCAAACAAGAAGAAGGTATAATTAAAGTTACTCTAAACAATAATAAACTGTCACTCCTATATTAAAGAAAGTGAATGAAAGTCTTACAGCATCGAACAGGAATCTTCTGAAGAAAGTCTGATGCTGCTTAAGATGTTCGAATCGGATTTTGAACTGTTATATAAAGCAGGAACAAGATATGACAAGTGTAGGGACATACAGTGTTAACTGGCACGGGAACAACGATAAATGCGCAATAGTATTATCTCCAACAACAAAAGAAGTACTTCCTCAGGCAACGCAAAAGCCTGCTCAGGTTGTGCAACTCAACAACAACCAAGGCTTACAATCAACGTGAATAAAAATGCTGCTTACATAACATAAGAGCTTATAATCCTAATCGGGTGTCTGCTAGGCGAATAAAGTCTAGCTGGGATGTCGTAGGCTAGGAAACAATGGCTGAGCAAGCGGCTCGTAGCCTAGCGAGGTCCTTAAGACTGTACGGCCAAATTACGTTAAATGACGGGGTGCTCTCTTGAGAGATCCAGATCGCTAGTATCTGGTTCTCTCCTGGCGACCCTCTTCAAGTCAAAGCAAAACGAGTTAGCACAGTGTTGGGTGGCAGAGGCAAAAGCCCTCACTCGCAACACAGTGCTAAACTCACAAGGTACACAGTCAGAAAGACAACCTAGGCTTTCCACGTATCCGTTGCGATTGTACAAGTTCAACAAAACCTGGTACACATCGGAAATCACAACATCAATAGCCTTACCCCAGTCTAGCATTAAATAGCCCAGCAGACAACCAAGAAATAGGTAGGGAGACACCGTGAGTGTGTCGAACCTCTACAGACAAAATGTTAACCCCTCCAAAATGTCTAACTAAACATGGAATATCTGAGAGCTTCAGCATATAATACGATGGCTGATATATGAAATCGTGCAGAACCAAAGGGGAGTTATGATATTAAATAGATTAGAAGAATAAGAGGTAAGAAGTTGATAGAGAGAGAAAGTGTTCTATAGGTAGAAGTCGGGGACAGGTGGCAAGGGAGGTGTGAAGGGTATGCTGGTCAGGCAAGCTCTGAGCAAGGAAGGCACAAAGGCAGCAGGGAGTGCGGGGGGTCTACTTCCTGCCGCGGCAGGAGGGCTACAAGGCGGCCAGCCACTCAGAGGGCCCGGCCGTGGCATGACATCACCGAGACAACACGTAACACTGTGCGGACTACCCTCTGCCTCCTGCACTTACTCACTCACACTCTCTAGCTGTATCATTCAGTCTTATACATTAAACTTATAACTGATGATATAAAATACAATGCATTGTCACAGGCGAAAATAAAGACCATTTCTATACTGCCTGTGACATGATGATTCACAAGAAAGAAAGTACAAAATTGTAGATAGACTGTAGCCAAATTCATTGACCTGGCGAGTGTTAGCGAGTGGCCAAGCGAGCGGCTGAGCCCACATGGCGTTGTGCTGAGCTGCAGGAGTCACAACTAACCCACTTGAATACCTCTATCATGTCACCTCTAACTCTGTGTCTCTCTAAAGAATGTAAGCCTAATTTCTTCAACCTTTCTTCATACGGAAGATTTCTAATATTATGGATAATTTTTGTCATTCTACATTGTACTCTCTCAAATGAATCTATGTCCATTCTGTAATAAGGACACCAAAATTGAACAGCATAATCCATATGGGGTCTCACTAATGACAAGTAAAGTTTTAAGATAACATCAGCAGTTCTGTTACTCACACTCCTAGATATGAACCCGAGAATCCTGTTTGCCTTGTTACGAACGCTTATACATTGTTTTCTAGGCTTCAAATCATTGCTAACAAACACACCTAGATTTTTCTCACAGTCTGAGTTTTCTAATTCCATATTAGCTAGTTTATATTTAAAATTTGTATGCATCTTCCCTATATTTAATACCTTGCATTTGTCAATGTTAGACTTCATCTGCCATTTTACTGACCATTCGTGTAAGGTATCTAGATCCTTTTGCAGACACTCTATATCTCTAACTGAATCAATTTTTCTCCCCATTTTGGTATCGTCTGCAAATTTACTTATCCTACTAGTTATACCTAAATCAAGGTCATTTATGTATATAATAAACAACAGAGGACCTAATACAGATCCCTGGGGGACACCACTCTTGACTGATCCCCATTCTGACTTAGTACCATTTATGCTGACTCTCTGCTTCCTACCAATTAGCCATGACCTAATCCATCCTAACAACGCCCCACCTATTCCATGTGCCTCAACCTTTCTCATCAATCTCTCATGAGGGACTCTGTCGAAAGCTTTACTGAAATCTAAATATACAATATCATATGACTTGTCATTATCTACTGCGGCATATACCTCCGAGAAAAAACTAAGCAAATTAGTAAGGCAAGAACGTCCCTGAGTGAATCCATGCTGAAAAAAATTGATTAAGTTAAATGTTTCGAAGTGGTTTCTCATTTTCCTAGCAATAATTGACTCTAGTAGCTTTCCTATGATTGAAGTGAGACTAATGGGACGGTAATTGGATGCTATTGATTTATCACCTTTTTTGAAAATCGGAACTACATTTGCAAGCTTCCAAGCTTCTGGAACTATACCTGTTTCTAATGAATTGTTAAAAAGAAATGTTAATGGGTAACTTAACTCATCTCTGCATTCTTTTAATACTCTAGCTTATACCTCATCGGGACCAGGCGATTTATGAGGTTTCAGTCTGTCAATTTCCTTAAGCACATCATTTCTACTTATAGTAACCGTACTTAACCTATTTTCTATACTATCGCTATATACCTTACGGACTTCTGGAATCTGTGCCAAATTTTCATTAGTGAAAACGGATAGAAACTGACTATTTAATGTACTGCACATTTCTAAATAATTTTCTGTCATTTCTCCTATCAAAGTTTTAAGGGGGCCTATTTTATCTCTAACTTTAGATTTATATAGCTGGTAAAAAGCCTTAGGGTTATTTTTTGAGTCATTGGCTATCCTGATTTCATAATTTCTTTTGTCTGTCCTTATACCTTTTTTAACCTCTCTTGATAGATTCTGATAGTAAGCAAGTAGGTGAATTTCGCCTTTCTTGATTTTTCTATATATTCCTCTCTTTTTTCCTAGAAGGTCTAATAGTCTATTATTCATCCATTTGGGTTGGTTCTGTGTTGATCTAAAAACAAAAAATGGGGATATATTTATTTTGCGCATTGTGGAGTGAAGAAATAAAATGATTATATGTAGCTGTCAAAATTATCTTGAGTTAAGGCAGGTATCTGAGAGAGAGTATGTTCATTAGCGCACCTGGGTCCACTTAATAGTTTAACCATAGGATCGACTCTTAAGGCTCTTCTTAATCCACCATAATTGGCTTTTCTGAAATCTGGGATAAGTGTCGTTAGAGGGATCTGCCGGGTGTGGGCCAATCGGCGCTCTGCAGACCCCATTGTCTGACCTCTGACCGTTTTGGTGAGGTCGGCCCTCATGGTATTAGTGAGCTGGGCCTATAATTAGGCCTTGTAATAGGGGTTAGGTGTGAGAGGGATCTGCCTTGTGTGTGCCAATCGGATTTCTGCAGACTCCCATTCTCTTATGGTCTTATTATTTCAAGTTCTTTCGCAATCACTGAGCTTTAGTACATCTTTCATGTCCCCTTTACTAATCCCACTAACCCACTTGAACACCTCTATATATATTATTTAATCATATCCCCTCTAACTCTGCGTCTCTCTAACGAATGTAAGCCTAATGTCTTCAACCTATCTTCATATGGAAGATTTGAAAGATTTATAATATTATGGATAATTTTTGTCATTCTGCGTTGTACTTTCTCATATACTTTTTTCGTATATATGGTTTCATTTGTGTTTATGATAAAATATATCATAATTTATCTTAAATACATGACATAAACCTCGGATAAGCTATTCATGATTTCATCTGAAGATGGGGAACTTAAATGATGTTATTGTTAGGTTTATTCAATTAAAATTAATTTGTGTTTAATTTAAAATAGTTTATTTAGCCAAAATACATACATGGTGAACATTAAACACTGTGATTTCTACAACACAATATCATAAATGTCCGGCTGACCCTTTTAAGAACAAAATGTTCTCTTAAAAGGCATTTGGTGAACGTGGTAAGGACTTTGATTATACTACAAACTGGACAATAGTCATGAGTGGAAGTACAATGTATAGAATACACATCACCTAAAAATAATGAAAATCACAGGATCCTAGCTAACTAAAAGAAAGAAAGAAGAAAACTATATATTCTTCGAACGTGTTATGATAACAAATTAGATTAATTAAACCTGAAGTTCAGAATATGAAGTGAATATGTACAATTTGTATGATTGGTACAGTACCTATAGTGAATATATACAATTAAATGACCTGATTAATTATTCTGATAAATACGAATTTATACATTATTATTACATTTGGTGTAGGGGTAATGTTAATATGTAGATAGTATATTGTCCTTAAGAGCTATCTTAAAGCTGGCAACTGAGGGTTTGTCTTTTATAGTCCTTGGCAAACTGTTCCACACCGCACATCTTGGTACCGTATTGAGGTTTAACTTTGTTTTGATCTCATAAAAGGTATGGCTAAAACATTGGATGTATTGTTACGGAGTGCGTAGTTTGGGTTGTTTCTCGTTAGAAACATATTATTATTATGATTGTTACTATGCAAAGGTTTATATACACAAATGGCAAAACGTAATAATGTAAAATCAGAGTATTTTAGGAGTTGGAGATATTTATATGTATCATTTGTATGATCGTACTTTATAAGATTTCCTATTGCTCTTATAATACGCTTATGTGCTTTGTTAAGTGGGTTTAACTTAGTTTTAGATATGCCGCCCCACACAGTATTACAATAGGTAAAGTGAGGGTGGATTAAGGAGTAGTAGACCAGTTTTAAGGCCTCCACACATAGTTTGGATCGCGTATGGTACAGTAGGTCACATTGTCTGTTGACTTTTGTTAGTATATGCTGTATATGTTGATTCCAATTCAGATTTTCATCAACAAATACGCCCAAAAATTTAGTTTTGTTTTCTTTTACAAGACATGTATTTCCTATCCTCAAAGATGAAGTGACTGTAGCTCTTTTATGTTTACGAGTAAATATTATATAATGCGTTTTATCCAAGTTAAGTGTGAGCTTATTTGATATTATCCAGTTGTGCACATGGATCAACTCCTGGTTCGCTCTGGTAATAAGGGCATTGAGATCTGGATCATTCAAGTAAATATTACTGTCATCGGCAAACAAAATATAATTAAAGATAGTACTTGAGTGAATAATGTCAATTATGTAAATACAAAACAACAGCGGACCCAGAATTGACCCCTGCAGCACTCCACATTTTATTGTTAATAAGTCAGATTTGTGCTCTTTATATTGTACATATTGTTTTATGTGAGAAATATAAGAGTCAAACCAAACAAGTGTTACACCTCTAATACCATAGTACTTAAGTTTCTGTAGTAAAATTTCATGGTTCACAGTGTCGAATGCCTTCGACAGATCCAAGAATATCCCCACTGTATACATATTGTTATCCATAGATTTAAGAATATCAGTTGTGAGCTTTAATAAAGCATTCTCAGTTGAACGACCCTTCCGAAAGCCATATTGCGAATCACTTATTATATTATTGATATTACAAAATTCAACAAGTCTGTTGTATGCTAACTTCTCTAGAACCTTGCTTAAAGCAGGCAAGACAGAAATAGGTCGGTAATTCGAAATCAATAGTTTGTCTCCTGTTTTATAAATTGGTATTATCTTGATCGTGAATTCATCTACCCATTAGCTCTCTCTCTCCCCCTCTCATATATATATATATATATATATATATATTGAGAATATATCACAAATACACGTGAGCCACTAAATGTTTCTAGTCTCTCAGTGGGGATCGAACCATCGACCATCAGGATGATAGCCGACGCTTTAATCAATTACACCACGGCAGTCTAAAAGACACTCAGCCTTCTATCCTATTTATGTTAGGGAGAAGGGAAACCCACTAGGCGAATATATTTCAATTCAAACCTAGTTGTAGGATCCATATTTCCAGAATACCATACACGGATTTTTGAGTGTCCCGACGCAACTCGGGTAGAAATTGATTTCATTTAATTCTAACCCACAAAGCATGAGAGTTACAAATATTGAGAATATATCACAAATACACGTGAGCCACTAAATGTTTCTAGTCTCTCAGTGGGGATCGAACCATCGACCATCAGGATGATAGCCGACGCTTTAATCAATTACACCACGGCAGTCTCAAAGACACTCAGCCTTCTATCCTATTTATGTTAGGGAGAAGGGAAACCCACTAGGCGAATATATTTCAATTCAAACCTAGTTGTAGGATCCATATTTCCAGAATACCATACACGGATTTTTGAGTGTCCCGACGCAACTCGGGTAGAAATTGATTTCATTTAATTCTAACCCACAAAGCATGAGAGTTACAAATATTGAGAATATCACAAATACACGTGAGCCACTAAATGTTTCTAGTCTCTCAGTGGGGATCGAACCATCGACCATCAGGATGATAGCCGACGCTTTAATCAATTACACCACGGCAGTCTAAAAAGACACTCAGCCTTCTATCCTATTTATGTTAGGGAGAAGGGAAACCCACTAGGCGAATATATTTCAATTCAAACCTAGTTGTAGGATCCATATTTCCAGAATACCATACACGGATTTTTGAGTGTCCCGACGCAACTCGGGTAGAAATTGATTTCATTTAATTCTAACCCACATGGTTCGATCCCCACTGAGAGACTAGAAACATATATATATATATATATATATATATATATATATATACAGAGTTGGGTCGATTAACTCATTAAATTAACTAGTTAAGTTAATTTTAAAAGTTAATCGGTTAATTTAATTAATTAACTCTACCTTTCATTTAACCTTTTCAAGCTTCCCAAACTTGAATTTCTGCTTCTTTTATAATTATTTGCACAATTTGTTTAACTTGTGATTGCAAACATCTATTTTTATATGTATTAAGCAACACGTTCTAAAATATTATTAGTATTAGCCTACTCAATTTCCTTACACAATTTAGTATCCATGTGTCTGTTATTTCCTTAAGTATGTTATCATTCCCCTCCATATTTACTTATTTTGATGAATGCAAGCAAAACCTTTTACAAGCTCCTTCATGACAAATATATCTATATAATTTTGTTTATTCTTTTTTGGACTATTTCAGATTAATTACAATCAATCATATATATACTGTATAGTTCAGTCATCAGTAGAACTAAGTAGATATTAGAACTCATCTCACTTGGCTAAATTACTCTACTCGTCGATTAGGATAGGTGAAGGTATCGAGAGATAATGGACTCCCAGATCGATGTATAATAATGCTAGCAACAACAACAACAAAAAAAAAAAACTATGCACTTCACATAATTTCGACTATCGGATTCCAATGTATTACGTACCGGTATGTCCACGTTAAACAGTTAACCTCCTATTTTGTTATTACTATTAACTACATTAAACTAATTTAAGAGCCTGTTCATAATCAAAGACATTTACTAGATTGCCTTGTTTCCTCACAAGTCATAACTGTAATGTACACATTCTTATACAGTGCATCTAACTCGAACTTCAAACTTATCTGACTATTAAGCGATTTGAAGTTGACTGTAAATAACAACAAAATAGGTTGGAAAATATACATCTACAATACATATACCGATATTAGAAACACGAATTTAATGATACACAACAATTCATATGACATAATTATATGACAGGACAACCTATCACGATTTGTTTCTTTCATACTACATACATATCAATAAAACTTGAAAGACAGCAACACGTTTCAATAAGTATTTTGTCTTATATCTGTATGGAGGAGACAAACGGCAGGCTGCCTGTAACGAGTGTCCCACTCAAAGCCAAAAGAGTGCGAGAGAGCCAAATTCAATGGTCGTTGGGGTCATAATGCCTAGACACACGGAATATAAAGCAGTTAAAGTCATAGTATGAAGGAAAGATTAACTAAGGGAAATAGTTTGTTGAGCAGAAGAAAGACCGAGAAAATGTGCTAATTCTTGGGTTGGAGAGCTGGACAGAATAGGAGTGGGACTGTGTTGAACGGCGGGTGCCTCACACTCGCTGCAGGAGAGGGGGTATGCACTGAGAGTGCTTTGAAGAACACTGATTGTTGTAATACTGATAGAAGATTGAAACATTTCACAAACTATACTTGTCAACTGGTTAACCCGTAACGAAAAGGACCGTGATAACTAAAATGCATAAATTGAAAGATTACTGAACATTCAAATCCAAAAAAGAGAATAAACAATGTTCTTGTTAGTATTTCAATAAATTACGATTGATAATAATTATGTAGGACTTTTGAGGTTAGAGTATTTGACATAAAATGTATACAGGAATCAGTGCACAGGTATAGTCCTACAGACCTAAACAGGCGGTTATGGGCGCGGTCACCTACCCTTACACTGGTGCCGGTTGTCCTTTTGACCCTTTCCGTACGATAACCTTCCAAATTACTCTCGCTATATCTTTCTCCCTCCCTCCACTTCCCCCTGTTCAAGGTACAGTCGCGCTAATAAGAGATGTCTCGGCATATCGAGTAAAATATACAAACATGTTCCTACACTTACCCACCCTATTCAACATCTGACAGACATTAATACAGCACAGAGCAAGCCAAACGTAATGCCAGCTGGGACATGACTTATTAGCGCGATCGTACATTGACCTTGCCCTGTGTATGAGTGAGAATGGGAACGCACTTATCACCGTATTACTGTGTAGCCCACATGAATGCATAGATAATTATTATTGTTATAATAAATTATATTACTATTTATATAGCTCTCTCTCTCTCTCTCTCTCTTATATATTGTTATGCCCTGTTTTTCTACAGGTTTAACTTGGGTAATGTGAGTTCTAATTGACTGGGTATATAAGGCTGCATGCACAATACAAGATATGAGGAATAGAGAACACAAAGAAACACATGGTAGCAAGTTACACGATCACGTTTATTTATACCACTGCAGAATACTCGTGCAAGACAATATAATAGAATTGAACAACACTAGCATAAGTGGATCTGGATGGAGCCTAGTCTCCCACTTCCAACGTTCAGATATTAATCTTCTGATCACTGGCTTTAATTCAACAGGTTCAGGGGAGGTTTGGTGGAGTGGTCTTGCCACTGGCCTGGTAATCCAAAGGTCCCGGGTTCAAATCCCGATGTATCAATGGGAAGATATTATTGGGATGGAATTTGTGCTGTACCTAGTATCAGTGCATTACCACAAGCCCACCGAAACGTCAATAAAATACCCTCATTGTTCCCTGATTAAATAGCACTGTATGAATATTCCCATATTCAAAATATGCTATAGGGGGGCAATGCCTGGTGAGTTATTTGCTCAACAGGTGGCGTTGTGTGTGTGTAAGTGTGGGAGTCCGAGTGTAGGGAGTGAGACATTGAAGCACGGGAACGAGGTGGCTTCAGAGATGGGGTCGTTTCGGGCCATGAGTGAGCACCGTGCCTCATGTGAAGGCAAGATGGCAGGTGCTCGTTGTGCTCGACGTGCTTCACATGTCTCACTCCCTAGACTGGAACAAGACCTCACAGGCTTCACTGTTCATTGTAAAGCGGTGAATGTTAACACCTTACGAGCGGCCTAGGCGGTAATTTATATGTACCGCCCAGCGGGGTGTTTTTACCCTAAATAGGGTTGGTTATGTGATCATTTTCATGCCTAAATAAGACCCAGAGAGTAAAACAAGTATCTATCCCTGAAAGGGCATAAACAGAGCTTTCCAATGACACCCCAACCATCCTTGTACGACTGCTAGTTTTCTTACAACGATCGCGCAACACGAGTGCAAAACCATGTAATTAGGTAGTTTCCCTACATAATTCCCTGTGTAGCGAGTGCGTGAGGGTGGGGGAGGGTGGGATTCATGTCAGTAGGTCCGCCGCGGTGGTCTGGAGCAGTCATACGCTTGCTACTCTCCTGCCATCACTTATCTCTCTCTCTCCAACATTACGTGGTGAAAATGGCACTCGACATAAGTTGTGAACCGCCATTTAGTCCAAATTTCTTTCACACAACATAAGTTGCGCGCCGCCAATAAAGGGTTAAGGCTCTCAGCCTATGCCCGAGAGGAAGTAAGTTGGAATATAGAAAAAAAAAAAAAAAAAAAAAAAAATATACCGAAGACCATCAATGTTACTTATAGAATCATATTCACTGTTAGATTTATTACTGGTAGCTCTGGTGCACAAGTAATAGTTCACAGACTAGATTAGACACGCGTATTTTAGAGCACAGGAATTCTAGTAACCTCAGGGGGTACTGATCTAAGTTTTATATTCTTGTCTCAGAAATACATAGAACGCAAATCAGTGGGCGAACCTTCAGATATCACTAGGGTTTCCTTCTAGGTAATAATATCTGGGCATATGGTTGATTACGAGAGTTAGTATCGCCTGATAAATAATGAACACTGATACGCTTAGCACTTCCTAATTGAATGGTTATATGAATTATACTGGGGCAAAGAGATAGCCACTTCGTAGAAATATTAATTAGTGAATCTCTAAACAGCACAGTAATATGTAGTACTGCTAAAGGGAATCTTGGGTAGTATCTGATGGGTCTGGTCCTGGTTATCTTGCGTCCATGATGTTGGGGGCTAACGACTGGTTCCGCGGCCGTCCAGGGGGCCCATATGTGTGAAGTTCTCAAATACGTGGGCAGGTCCTTCTATCCAAATCTGCCACGGACTCTGCCGGCTCTGGAATCTCACTCCGGAACAACACAAGGGCAGAGCTAGAAGTTAACTGCAGGGTAGTGACCCCTGGATGGTGTCTAGCTTTCAACTGATTTGACTGGGGGCGGGAGCTAGATTTATAGGCTCGGTTCTGGACCCTGTAGACAGTAGGGATCTCGAGTCCTATGGACTTATTTGAGCTCTCAATAGATATGGGGACTAGGTAAGATGGTATTTACTGTTGTGGCACATGGCTATAGGAAGCCTTTATATTTTCATATAACTGAGCCTTAGTAAGAGGTACTATTTTGGCTATACTGGAAGTATTTAGGGGAGAGGGACTGGATCTACTTTGCGAGGAGGATGGGGACAGCTGTGATACGAGCGTCTCTCTTAGATTGTTCAATCTTCATTCTATGGTATAGCTGAGGTGCTAATTTAGTGATCAGAGTATGCAAGAAAGGTAAATGGTTTATTGTGAGTTAATAGAGGTTAGTAAAGGTGTTAATCATGCACGGTTAGTTCATCGATAGGAAGAATTCCTGTGCTACCTGGCAATGACTCAGAAGTCAAAACAGGGGCCAGGTATACCTCCGCGGGGGTGGGGGTCTCCCTCCTCGGGTGGGCAAAAAGGGGGAGCTGGGCGCCCTCTCTCTGTGATAGTCGTCCGGCGGCTGTGGCTAGGGGCTTGCCATATCACCAGTGTTTGTAATAACCCTCCGTGTATGAGACAGATGTGGGCGTCCTTAATACCAAAACCGAAGGTGCCTTAGCTAGCTGGTTTTACTCGGCTGGTTGTTAATTGTAGGGTTTGCTGGATGTGGTGGAGACTGGGTTGCTAACTCTGCCACATTTATCTGGAAATATGGCAATAGAAGTTAGTTACTGGCGAGGCGGCTAGCCTCGCACCGACGACCATTGGGTGCAGGGTTGTGAATGGGTTGTAAGAGAATAGATGGCATGCAAGGGGCTAGTAAAGTTCTAATGTTGTTCTGGCCTACTAAGTGAAGGTAGGCTGGATAGGAGTATATATATAAAAGGTTGGAGAGCGTTAGCAACGGACAATTCAAGGATCTTCAAGAGGTATGAGAGAGAGGCTAGGTCGGACAAGAGTAGAGAAGTGCGGGGTCTTATAATGAGAGGGGAGGAGTGCAGGGGGGCTATAGGGGAATTTGACCCTAAGGTCTCTGGGCGTGGGGGTGGCATTAGGCTGCAGTTGATATGGAAGTTTGAAAAGGCAGTAGAATACGTTAGCCAAATGCTACCGGGGAATGCAACTATGGGGTGGTATATGAGTCTGGAAAAGATAGAGTTATGTGATCAGTCCGAGGGGTTATGGATACTATTAGTCCATGAGCCAAGACCCGAATTTTGGGATATCGGTACCACCCGGGGTGACTAATTCTCTTAGGTGTTTTTAGCTTGCTACATGTCTCTAGTTTATGTTTTGATATGATAGCCCTTGCACATTGGTAGCTTAATGGTCGTTATCACTTCTTGAATAGACATACCCTACCGAAAATTCCGAAATTTTTTAAAATGTCAAATTTGGGGACAGGAATGCCTAAATGTCAACAAAATGCATATAGTAATTGTCACATTTAATACAAGTCCTGTAAATACACACTAAGCATGCCATGGGCTTGTACATACTATTATGGCAAATTACTACTCCTAAATATCATCTACGTCAGACTCGGAATCTGACTGTTGTGCCACCGGCTCTTCTTCAATAGCCTTGTTCTGACATGTCTGTAACCTGCACATGTCCGTGCATTTTAGACCATTGCTGAGGCAAGTACACTTAGGGAGTTCGCATGACCGCACACACTTGCAAGACAGTAGCTGCATAACAGCATCTGGTGCTGGTGAGCCTCGCATCCAGTTGACGGCAAGCTTACCGTCCTCATCTGTCATCCAACCGCAGTCTGTTGGGTTCGCAACAAATGGCTGGCTCTGAAGACTTCTCCTCCAGATCGCAGCCTGGTAGTTTGCACGCAGTGCATGCATGAAGAGGCAGTCCTCACAAGGAGGGAGTTGACTTGACTCTACCTCTCCACGTCTTGCACAGAACAGCTCATACCGAAGCTTGTTTACCTTAGTTGTGTGGGTAGATGGTAGGTACATGTGGCAGGTGATTTCCTGTAGCTTCTCAAAGAGTTCAGGAGACACTTCCCATGAGCGTCCAAGTTCGTGAAAAGCATGCTGGTATGTCTTGTCCATCTTCACCTGCTTGAGTGTCGTCATCTTCCCTCGGCCAGCGAATGCACTGACGGTATCACAGCCTGTAAAGGCATGCATACCAATCAATGAATCACACACGCTGCCTCCCAGTGTGCGGCTCAGTGTGGTGATATCCAGGAATCTTGTCCGGTTCTTCGTCCCGCACTTCTGGAACAGATGGGATGGGATCTTGTGGCACATGCCAAGACACAACACCATGACGTCTGTATCTTCTGCAGTGATGATGACAGACTTGTTCCCAGATTCTGCTGCATGAAGTGCATGGAGAAGAAGGCGTGTGTCTGCTTCTTCTTGAGTTGACTTAAGCTCAGGAGCCTCTTCCCACTGCTCTTTGGTGATCTTGAAGCAGCGCTGCTCACATGTGACATACAGCTCCTTGTCCTTGAGCTTCTCCCTGTGCTGTGGTGCCTTCCATTCTTCTACCAAGAACTTGATAAGACTTGCCTTGTTGGAGGAACTACCGAGTAACTTTCTCCACTGCTGGATGTTGTGCCCAGGTTGAATGTTCTTGAAATGAATTCCTGTGCCTGCACTTCTTTTGGCTCGTTCTGCATCCTTGATGGATGTCTCCTTGTAGATATCAAACACAACATCAATGCGCCTGCTCTTAGCACCTTCATGAACAGCGTGACTCAGTGCTGTACCTGCAAGCTGTGAAAAAGTTTTGTCGTTTCCCTTCAGTTTGTGGACCAGGCTCATCCCATCAATTATGGTAGCAGAGGGCTCGGGTATCACTTCTGCAGGAGAAACATTCCTCTCTAACTCCTTTGCGAGGGCAGCCTTGTTGGTCTTGCGGAGAGACCCATCACCGCTGGCAAGTGCCCAAGGCAAAGGCCCCAGGGGATGAGCCAAGACATCACTCATTTTGAGCTTTCTGTTCTCGGCAACAAGGATCATCTGGCCAAATAGGTTCCTGTCAGCCTTTAAGATAACCTCCTTGGCATGGTCTTGTGAGCGTGGCTTCATTCTGATGTTAGTGAACGTTCTCAGTTTCGTCTTCGTCATCGTGTCATGAAACTGTATAGTTGGCGTATCGATCTCCAGGCGCTCTTCCTTGAAGGCTTGATATGCATCCTCTCCTATTCTGTAGGCCCCTAGAAGGTCTTTGACAACTTCTGGTGGTGCCATAGTCGCAGTTGACAAACTGACAAGATCTTCTTGCTCTGCGTTGAAGGGGTTCAACCAGCTGGTCTCCATCAGTTGAACTAAAGATTGGACATCGGCCTCATCTCTTCTAATCCTGGGCATCTGTAGGTCTGGGTGGCTGAAGTCAGTATACTTTTGGCCTACTACCATAGTCCTGAGCTGCCTTAAGTACCTGCTGCGATACTCCGATGTCAGGTAGTACCTGGCGACAGCTCCGCCTTTCAGGCTGAAGCCTTTTGTGCCCCCTGGTGTCTGGGTGTCTTTGTTGATCGTCTCTTCGATTGTCTGGTCCACAGGGATCCGTCCAAAGGGATTCTTGCTACCGATCTGGACCGAAAAGCCACCTTGCATGAAGTGTTCATGGACCTCTGGGTGTTCAATGGGCAGTCGAGACATCAAGGCATAGTAGTAGGTTAGGAACCGGACATAGTTCACTTTGTCATAGGCAAAACACCACGGTATCATCTGTCGGATTGCTCCTAGGTGGAGCATCCAGTTGCCTTCTCTGGAGGCTCGAATTAAGTCCAGCATGATCTCAACCATGTCCAGGTATGACATCCAGAATGCTGAGAGGTTGTGTTCATCTCTGAGGGTCTCAAGATAAACTTGGAAAAGCTTCATGATATGTGTGCATGATTCACTCTCCATCAGCTCTTGAAAGAGTCCCTGAGACACATTGCTGTGAAAGCTGTTGATGTCCTTCAGTGTTTCATCTAGATGGTGTATGTCCCTTGAATGGTTTTCTTCTAGCCATGAAAGGAAGCCTTTCCATGCAAGCCTCATCAGTGCTTCATACACGAGCTTGTGTAGTCTCACTGCTCTGTTGTACCTCTTGCCGTTCATCACTCCTGACACTGATCCTTCTGCGATGATACCTGATTCCACACACAGATCTCTAAGACCTGCATCTTGAAACCTCTTTCCTATGGTGGAGATGAGATTACAGATTGTGTGGAAGACGCCCATCCTGATGATAATGTTCTTGAACTTCTCTTGTTTCCAGATAACTTCGGCAGCTTTGGCATAGAGTGCTTGATCAAACACGCACACAATCTTGTTAAGCTGTAAGGACTGCATGATAGCATGCGTTTGTTCCAAGATTTCATTAACGGTGGACATTTCTGTTGCGGGAGCATTGATAGTGGGCAGGTAGCTTACAGTGTCCTGAACCACTGCAATGTCTCTGCGCATTTTGATGTTGAACCCAGTCCAACTGCTGATGGACTGGTCCTCATGGTCTGACATTCGAGTAAGAAGCCAGATATGGTTCTTTGTCTTTGAATCCTGGACTTCCTTGGTAGTGTCGACATACGCAGTCTCAATCCTAGGTGGCCCTGCCCGCCGCCCAACATTGTATATTGGCAGCATTGATGATGTCTGAGTGATGCTTCTTATCTTGGACTTGGTAATCTCTGGCAGGACTTTCTCTGGCACAGAGCCTGCAACCTTGGACTGGACAGCAATGCCATTGACTCTATGAGAAGTACCTGCTCCACTTAGGGTCTCTTCAAGTCGGTCAATGTTATCCCAGGCCAGGGTTGTGAACACACCAGGGTAGATGTTTGCTGGCAGTGGAATGTCATCCTTTGAGCATTCCAGCTTCTGGATACAAAGGGCTGTATCGATCTCCTCAAACATTGAGTAAGACACACAGTGACCAAGACGATTCAGAGTTCGGATCAGTTCTGTGTTTCCTGTCAAAGACTTTACAGCATTGGTCAGCAGTACGTGCTTGGGTGGTTTTGTCTTGCCACTGGTAACAGCAAAGACCAAGTCACTGCCAAAGGAAGTGGCAAGACGTTGAGCTCTTTCAGAGGGAGTTTCACACTCACACTCTCCTGTCAGCAGGGTGTGCAGGAATTGAGTGACTGCTGCAGGAATGACATTCTGATCTGTATCGGGAGGCCATGGCTGACTCACATCTTGTTTATTGATCTCATTCCTCAGCTGCATTCCTGCTTTGGTTAAGACATCTTCAGAGTTAGCTGCTCTTGCTTCTTGCAGGTCTTTTGCCATTTTGTGTGCTTGCCGGGCAAGGTCGTCCATTGAGAGGCTGCGTGGATAGATTAGAAGCTTTCCTTTCTCATCTGGGACAAAGCGTAGTGATTCTCCAAACTCGGTTTCAATCTTTCGGCGAACATGTTTCTTTGTCGCTGGTTTCAGTTGGATAATACCACGGGACATCATGGATCTCTCAAGCCTAGATGTGAGGTTTGTCATAGGCAGTACCTCTGGGTTGGGGAATAATTTGGTCCTTATATACAAGCAGAGTTCCTCGAGGGCTTCTGTCTCAACCTCTTCGTAGCGTGCTTCCTCGCTTTCTTCCTGATTTTCACCTGCACCCGACCTGGCGGCCGCTGGGAAATCATCTTTTGTGAAGAGTTTGTAGCACGACTTGTGGTAGTGACCCTCTGCAGCAACAAGGTCTCTGCTAACTAAACCAAGGATTCTCTGGTTGAGTTTCCTTATTGCTGCTCTGCGAATCTTCTCATCTGCTCGTAGCTCAACACACTGTATGAGTGGCTCCCTTGTCTTTGTTGTTTTTATGTACTTGCTTGACTTCTCGCAGAAGATACATACTTTGGCATACACCCTGCTAGTACTAGGGGCATCCCTTGATGCCCTCCTCCTGGGGTCGACGCTTGCTGATTCTATCTTGACACCCTTGGCAAGGATAGAATCCAGTGACTTCTTCATTGTAAAGAGACTACGACATTTACGGTGATAATGTATGTGTGGTATTCCTCCTTCTTCAAGGCCCTTGGCTGCTTCCAGGACTGGATCATGCTGCCTGATTTCTGCAGCCCTGAGCAATGTGTTCCAGGAGTCCAAATCCTGGGGTGACACCAGAGCATCGCTGTCATCATCAGAGCAGTGGATGATACAGTCGATCCGTGCTCTCTTCCTCGCAGATGGTTCCATCCTGCCGTCAAACAGTCGACACACACCTGCAAAAAATATCACCATTAAACCATGAACAAACAAACACATTACATGGAAACCACTCTACATATGTTTGCTCCTTCCAATAATAAATTATCCCCAAAATATAACAAAAAAATCCCCAAATATGAAATAAACCCCTAAATATGGAGAAACTTGAAATACACATCGGAATAATTCTTGTAGAGAATCAAATAAGCTACAAGAGCTGTTAGAATATATTTTTCAATGTTCCCCATATTTAAGGATTTATTCTAGATTTAGAGGAAAATACCCAAAATATAGAGTATATTCCGAAATATGAGGAAATTTGAAAAATACCTAGGAACAACTCTGGTAGAGAATATAATTCTACATAGGTGTTCAAAGTTTCGCGATGATTGTGTGATGGATTTTAAAGAAAATGAGGAAAACGCCGAGCGTCACGCTAAAAATCTTTATTTTTGGGTAGCGCCCCTATTGCATCAAAAAAATTAGACTAAGCTACCAGTGCGAGAAGGCTATCATATCTTAATGTACTTACAGTCACTCTATAAACATTTTAGTACCATTCGTGTTTAGTCACCCCAGGTGGTACCGATATCTGGCCTGGCTCATGGACTATATTAGTTGGCCCTGGGAACTGCGTTTTCTATTAAATATAAATATACCAACAACAGCGGCAGTTCGTAGGGGTACTTAGTTATTGTTTCGGGGTACTTATGACAGATACTGGTAACCAGGTTATCTTATACAATCTCTAGTTGGGGTAAGAGGTGTATGACACGAAGTAAATTGGCGTAGTGTGGACTGTGGATACGAAGGAGGCAAGGGGAAGACGTATGACAATTGTGGAAAAGTAAATGGAAAAAGGTGAACACAATGGCGGATAAAAATACTTAACCTAAGGATTGAATACATAGATTTATGGGGCGATGGGTCTTCAGAAGCTTAGTCTGGCAAGACAAGATGTTAGGGAATGTTAATATTAATACTTAAACTAAGGATTGCATACATCGATGAACGACGACATTATAGTCGTCGTCCTAATAAGGTGATGAAACCTGGTTGATCTGTACTTGGCACAATACGACACAAGGACAGTGCCGCTATGTCGTATCAATACTGGTGGCAGTTAATATTAGAGACACTTAGTTACTAGAGGAACAATGCAAGGGGGCGACTGAGCACGGGTTACATATATCTATACTCGTCATGGGAAATTATATACAAGGTCTAGGGACAGGCGTGGGTGTTTTAACTTCTAAGATATATAACATCTACTTCTCGGATGTAAGAACATACATAGATATAATTATGGCTGTCTGATGTGTTGGCATTGGCTCAACGTCGGGACAGGGCATGGGTGTTTTTAATATGAATGTATATTCCTGTTCATCATCTTTGTAGTTAGGAGTGTAGGACACGAGGGGGTAGTGTACATGAGGTGTGGAAAAATGGTCAGTTTAGAAGGGGTCTCTAGGTGCGGCCTGGAGCTGCTTAGCCCTGCGGGCTTGGGCCTGTCTAAATTGGCTGGCTCGGTCAGCTGGTCCTTTCGTTCTGTGGACCTTTCCTTTGGGTGTTTCTGTGTGGTGTTCGTTCGTGGCTTCTGTGGTGGGCATTTTACTTCCCTCTCCTTCATTATAGGCTCGTCCTCGAGCCTCAAGGGTGAAGTAAAAAGAAGCATAGTCAGAAAAGTGTAGGTTAACAAGAAAAGTAGTATGACTAAGGGAAAAAAATATATAATATATAGTATATAGAAAACATGTAAATTTAAGAAAGAACAGATAATTAAGAACACAGGAAATTAAGAAGAGGTAAAGTGTTTAACAATGTATAAAGCAAATTTAAAAGATAGTCAGAAAAGTGTAGGTTAACAAGAAAAGTAGTATGACTAAGGGAAAAATATATAATATATACAGTATATGGAAACATGTAAATTTAAGAAAGAACAGATAATTAAGAACACAGGAAATTAAGAAGAGGTAAAGTGTTTAACAATGTATAAAGCAAATTTAAAAGATAGTCAGAAAAGTGTAGGTTAACAATAAAAGTAGTATGACTAAGGGAAAAATAATAATATATACAGTATATGGAAAACATGTAAATTTATAAAAATCATGCCCAATCGCCTAGGAATTGAAAACAATAAAAACAAATTAAGTACAATAATATCCTCATCATCATCAGGGGGGGTTATTTAGGGTCGCCGTTAGTCTGGGTGACGGTCTGGTAATAGGGGGTGGTGGTGGTTGTGGCTTTGACCTTGGGGTTTCACTTTCACTTTGGAAGGGCGGGGTGGATATACCGTTAGTTCTGTCGTTAGGAATGTGGATCTGGGGGCGAGCTGGCCCGGGGCCAGTTTTGGAGGGGGGTCTAAGTGGTTTCGGTCGGGGGTAGTGATAGGGGGGTTTTAAAGATGAAACGGGCAGGTCGAGACGGGGTTGTTGCTGCGGAATAGGTTGGTGCTGGGGGGGTTGAATGGTGTAGAGAGTTGTGGTCGTGAGTGGGGTTGGGGGAAGGGTGAGTAAGGCTGAAGGTTGAGAGTTTACTATGATCGGGTGGTTTGGAGGTTTGGGGTGTGGGGATTTGATAGGGAGATGGTGGGGGGGGGTCTGGGCAGGCAGGGTTGTGGTTTGAGAGGGGTTGAATTTGGACTGATTTTATTTTCGGGGAGATATGGATGGGATTTCGAGGAGTGGTTGAAGTTGAGAGGTTGATTATGTTGTTTGGGGCGAGAGAGAGAGTATTTTGGGGTTTAGCCAAGGTGGAAAAAGTGTTGTGGTTGGATAGGGATGGGAGTGGTATTTTGTCGAGCGGGATCTTTGGGGGTGGAATTTGGGGCGGGTGGGGTAACGGTGAAGAGGGAGCAGGAGGTAGGTTATGTACGGGGGTGATTGTTCGTTCTGAATGTGGTCGTGAGAGGTTAGGCTGGCAGGGTGGGAATTGGTGGAGGTTGAAAGTTTAGCTGGGCTCATGATGGTGGGGGACCGACTGGTGAGCAGGTGTTCGGTACGCATGAGGGGGGGGAAATCACTTTGGTGGGGGTCACGCATGAGGGGGGGCTTAACGGCGCGTGTGGGAGGATCAGAGTGGTGGGGTGTGTCGGTGGCAGTGACGGTTTGTTTAGAGGTTATCTGGGGTTGGTGGGTTTGTCTGTCATGAGGGGGTGAGTCAAGTGTGGGTTTTTAAGTTTATGAGGGGTGTGAATTGTGGGGGGGTGGAAGGGAGCTACTGACGGAAAACTGTCACAAGGGAAATTTTGTTGGTGGGGGCATAGCTGAGCATTTCTGGGGGAAGGGGGGGAACATGGTTGGGTCCCTAGGTCGTCACGCGTGAGGGGAGGATTAACGGCGCGTGTGGGAGGATCAGAGTGGTGGGGTGTGTCGGTGGCAGTGACGGTTTGTTTAGAGGTTATATGGGATTGGTGGGTTTGTCTGTCATGAGGGGGTGAGTCAAGTGTGGGGTTTTGAAGTTTATTAGGGGTGTGAATTGTGGAGGGGTGGAAGGGAGCTACTGACGGAAAACTGTCACAAGGGAAATTTTGTTGGTGGGGAAATAGCTGAGCATTTCTGGGGGAAGGGGGGGAACATGGTTGGGTCCCTAGGTCGTCACGCGTGAGGGGAGGATTAACGGCGCGTGTGGGAGGGTCAGGGTGGTGAGAGGTGAGCGAGTTAGAAAACGGGATTTGTTGGGGGGACTGCGGCGGGTTGGTGGGGGAAGAGTTAGGTGTAGAACAGGGGTTATTGGTAGAGGACTGATGTATTGATTTGGGGTTGTTAACAGGACGAATTTGGGGAATTTCTTGGTGTCAGTCTCGGTCTGGTTAAAGGTTATGTGGGACTGGGGAGGATTAGTGGGGGCAGAGTTAGGCATAGGACATGGGTTATTGAGGGAGGAGTGATGTACTGATTTGGGGTTGTTAACAGGACGAGTTTGGGGAATTTTCTTGGTGGCAGTCTCGGTCTGGTTAGAGGTTATCTGGGACTGGTGAGTTTGTTTGACATGAGAGGGCGAGTCAAGTGTGGGGTTTCGACGTTTACTAGGGGTGTGAATTGTGTGGGGGTGGAAGGGAGCTACTGACTGAAAACTGTCACAAGCTACTGACGGAAAACTGTCACAAGGGAAATTTTGTTGGTGGGGGAATAGCTGAACATTTCTGGGGTCATGGGGAAAATATGTTGTGGTAGGCCTACATAGGTAGGCATAGCTAGAATACGGGGCTTGTTGGAGGGGCTGCGGAGGGTTGGTGGGGGAAGAGTTAGGTGTAGAACAGGGGTTATTGGTAGAGGACTGATGTATTGATTTGGGGTTGTTAACAGGACGAATTTTGGGAATCTTCTTAGTGGCAGTCACGGTCTGGTTAGAGGTTATCTGGGGTTGGTGGGTTTGTTTGACATGCATAGAAAAAGGATGGGGTTTATGGGGTAACACAATTGATGGAAGATGATCGTTGGTGGATGGCTGGGCAGGGGAAAATTTAGGGATGGTCAGAGAGGATAGAGGCAAGGAAGAGTGCACTGGGGTTGGACTTTCACCGGAAGTCATTTTGGAAGGGTGCACGGAGTCTTGGATAGGGGCTGAAGGGTTGGATAGGGGATTCATCGAACTGAGTAGGCATTCTTCTCTGATGGAGAGCATATGTTCTTCGAATAAGCCATACGGGTCGAGATGGGCGGTGATGTGGGGTGGGAGGATGTTTAACAATGCGGTGAATAAGAGTTCATTTTGTTGGTCGTAATCTTCATAGCTATACGTAGTCCTCACGTATCTGTAGAGTTGTATGAGGGTCACATTTATATCCCCTTCATACTTGATCTCGTCGATTTGTATTATTTTGGGGGAGATGAGGGAACCCAAAAGTGGCCCTAAGGTCCAGATCACGAAGGATCGAAACTGGTTCCAGGTACTCTCTGGCGTTACCTGTTTAGCAATTTGGGAAATGGCTTTTCCCAACTGCATAATGTGCGATAATGCAACGGCGATTTTTTCGCGGTCATTTTGAAGTGCCACATCTAACACTGGTTTTATTATGTCTAAGTAAGTGGCAATATCATACGTGTTTACATCATACTTGGGAATGTGTGTGAGTGACTGCCAATTTCGCGATGTTGCCATGCTTCTACTGTTCCAAACTTGCAGTGTAATGCAACCTTTTATCCGAATCAAGAACCACCGCTGCCGCCAATGTTATGCCCTGTTTTTCTACAGGTTTAACTTGGGTAATGTGAGTTCGCATTTGACTGGGTATATAAGGCTGCATGCACAATACAAGATATGAGGAATAGAGAACACAAAGAAACACATGGTAGCAAGTTACACGATCACGTTTATTTATACCACTGCAGAATACTCGTGCAAGACAATATAATAGAATTGAACAACACTAGCATAAGTGGATCTGGATGGAGCCTAGTCTCCCACTTCCAACGTTCAGATATTAATCTTCTGATCACTGGCTTTAATTCAACAGGTTTATATACCGAAGACCATCAATGTTACTTATAGAATCATATTCACTGTTAGATTTATTACTGGTAGCTCTGGTGCACAAGTAGTAGTTCACAGACTAGATTAGACACGCGTATTTTAGAGCACAGGAATTCTAGTAACCTCAGGGGGTACTGATCTAAGTTTTATATTCTTGTCTCAGAAATACATAGAACGCAAATCAGTGGGCGAACCTTCAGATATCACTAGGGTTTCCTTCTAGGTAATAATATCTGGGCATATGGTTGATTACGAGAGTTAGTATCGCCTGTTAAATAATGAACACTGATACGCTTAGCACTTCCTAATTAAATGGTTATATGAATTATACTGGGGCAAAGAGATAGCCACTTCGTAGAAATATTAATTAGTGAATCTCTAAACAGCACAGTAATATGTAGTACTGCTAAAGGGAATCTTGGGTAGTATCTGATGGGTCTGGTCCTGGTTATCTTGCGTCCATGATGTTGGGGGCTAACGACTGGTTCCGCGGCCGTCCAGGGGGCCCATATGTGTGAAGTTCTCAAATACGTGGGCAGGTCCTTCTATCCCAATCTGCCACGGACTCTGCCGGCTCTGGAATCTCACTCCGGAACAACACAAGGGCAGAGCTAGAAGTTAACTGCAGGGTAGTGACCCCTGGTTGGTGTCTAGCTTTCAACTGATTTGACTGGGGGCGGGAGCTAGATTTATAGGCTCGGTTCTGGACCCTGTAGACAGTAGGGATCTCGAGTCCTATGGACTTATTTGAGCTCTCAATAGATATGGGGACTAGGTAAGATGGTATTTACTGTTGTGGCACATGGCTATAGGAAGCCTTTATATTTTCATATAACTGAGCCTTAGTAAGAGGTACTATTTTGGCTATACTGGAAGTATTTAGGGGAGAGAGACTGGATCTACTTTGCGAGGAGGATGGGGACAGCTGTGATACGAGCGTCTCTCTTAGATTGTTCAATCTTCATTCTATGGTATAGCTGAGGTGCTAATTTAGTGATCAGAGTATGCAAGAAAGGTAAATGGTTTATTGTGAGTTAATAGAGGTTAGTAAAGGTGTTAATCATGCACGGTTAGTTCATCGATAGGAAGAATTCCTGTGCTACCTGGCAATGACTCAGAAGTCAAAACAGGGGCCAGGTATACCTCCGCGGGGGTGGGGGTTTCCCTCCTCGGGTGGGCAAAAAGGGGGAGCTGGGCGCCCTCTCTCTGTGATAGTCGTCCGGCGGCTGTGGCTAGGGGCTTGCCATATCACCAGTGTTTGTAATAACCCTCCGTGTATGAGACAGATGTGGGCGTCCTTAATACCAAAACCGAAGGTGCCTTAGCTAGCTGGTTTTACTCGGCTGGTTGTTAATTGTAGGGTTTGCTGGATGTGGTGGAGACTGGGTTGCTAACTCTGCCACATTTATCTGGAAATATGGCAATAGAAGTTAGTTACTGGCGAGGCGGCTAGCCTCGCACCGACGACCATTGGGTGCAGGGTTGTGAATGGGTTGTAAGAGAATAGATGGCATGCAAGGGGCTAGTAAAGTTCTAATGTTGTTCTGGCCTACTAAGTGAAGGTAGGCTGGATAGGAGTATATATATAAAAGGTTGGAGAGCATTAGCAACGGACAATTCAAGGATCTTCAAGAGGTATGAGAGAGAGGCTAGGTCGGACAAGAGTAGAGAAGTGCGGGGTCTTATAATGAGAGGGGAGGAGTGCAGGGGGGCTATAGGGGAATTTGACCCTAAGGTCTCTGGGCGTGGGGGTGGCATTAGGCTGCAGTTGATATGGAAGTTTGAAAAGGCAGTAGAATACGTTAGCCAAATGCTACCGGGGAATGCAACTATGGGGTGGTATATGAGTCTGGAAAAGATAGAGTTATGTGATCAGTCCGAGGGGTTATGGATACTATTAGTTGGCCCTGGGAACTGCGTTTTCTATTAAATATAAATATACCAACAACAGCGGCAGTTCGTAGGGGTACTTAGTTATTGTTTCGGGGTACTTATGACAGATACTGGTAACCAGGTTATCTTATACAATCTCTAGTTGGGGTAAGAGGTGTATGACACGAAGTAAATTGGCGTAGTGTGGACTGTGGATACGAAGGAGGCAAGGGGAAGACGTATGACAATTGTGGAAAAGTAAATGGAAAAAGGTGAACACAATGGCGGATAAAAATACTTAACCTAAGGATTGAATACATAGATTTATGGGGCGATGGGTCTTCAGAAGCTTAGTCTGGCAAGACAAGATGTTAGGGAATGTTAATATTAATACTTAAACTAAGGATTGCATACATCGATGAACGACGACATTATAGTCGTCGTCCTAATAAGGTGATGAAACCTGGTTGATCTGTACTTGGCACAATACGACACAAGGACAGTGCCGCTATGTCGTATCAATACTGGTGGCAGTTAATATTAGAGACACTTAGTTACTAGAGGAACAATGCAAGGGGGCGACTGAGCACGGGTTACATATATCTATACTCGTCATGGGAAATTATATACAAGGTCTAGGGACAGGCGTGGGTGTTTTAACTTCTAAGCTATATAACATCTACTTCTCGGATGTAAGAACATACATAGACATAATTATGGCTGTCTGATGTGTTGGCATTGGCTCAACGTCGGGACAGGGCATGGGTATTTTTAATATGAATGTATATTCCTGTTCATCATCTTTGTAGTTAGGAGTGTAGGACACGAGGGGGTAGTGTACATGAGGTGTGGAAAAATGGTCAGTTTAGAAGGGGTCTCTAGGTGCGGCCTGGAGTTGCTTAGCCCTGCGGGCTTGGGCCTGTCTAAATTGGCTGGCTCGGTCAGCTGGTCCTTTCGTTCTGTGGACCTTTCCTTTGGGTGTTTCTGTGTGGTGTTCGTTCGTGGCTTCTGTGGTGGGCTTCTCGTTCTGGGGCATTTTACTTCCCTCTCCTTCATTATAGGCTCGTCCTCGAGCCTCAAGGGTGAAGTAAAAAGAAGCATAGTCAGAAAAGTGTAGGTTAACAAGAAAAGTAGTATGACTAAGGGAAAAAAATATATAATATATAGTATATAGAAAACATGTAAATTTAAGAAAGAACAGATAATTAAGAACACAGGAAATTAAGAAGAGGTAAAGTGTTTAACAATGTATAAAGCAAATTTAAAAGATAGTCAGAAAAGTGTAGGTTAACAAGAAAAGTAGTATGACTAAGGGAAAAATATATAATATATACAGTATATGGAAACATGTAAATTTAAGAAAGAACAGATAATTAAGAACACAGGAAATTAAGAAGAGGTAAAGTGTTTAACAATGTATAAAGCAAATTTAAAAGATAGTCAGAAAAGTGTAGGTTAACAAGAAAAGTAGTATGACTAAGGGAAAAATAATAATATATACAGTATATGGAAAACATGTAAATTTATAGAATCATGGCCAATCGCTTAGGAATTGAAAACAATAAAAACAAATTAAGTACAATAATATCCTCATCATCATCAGGGGGGGTTATTTAGGGTCGCCGTTAGTCTGGGTGACGGTCTGGTAATAGGGGGTGGTGGTGGTTGTGGCTTTGACCTTGGGGTTTCACTTTCACTTTGGAAGGGCGGGGTGGATATACCGTTAGTTCTGTCGTTAGGAATGTGGATCTGGGGGCGAGCTGGCCCGGGGCCAGTTTTGGAGGGGGGTCTAAGTGGTTTCGGTCGGGGGTAGTGATAGGGGGGTTTTAAAGATGAAACGGGCAGGTCGAGTCGGGGTTGTTGTTGCGGAAGAGGTTGGTGCTGGGGAGGGGTTGAATTGTGTAGAGAGTTGTGGTCGTGAGTGGGGTTTGGGGAAGGGTGAGTAAGGCTGAAGGTTGAGAGTTTACTATGATCGGGTGGTTTGGAGGTTTGGGGTGTGGGGATTTGATAGGGAGATGGTGGGGGGGGGGGGTCTGGGCAGGCAGGGTTGTGGTTTGAGAGGGGTTGAATTTGGACTGATTTTATTTTCGGGAGAGACATGGATGGGATTTCGAGGAGTGGTTGAATTTGAGAGGTTGATTATGTTGTTTGGGGCGAGAGAGAGAGTATTTTGGGGTTTAGCCAAGGTGGAAAAAGTGTTGTGGTTGGATTGGGATGGGAGTGGTATTTTGTCGAGCGGGATCTTTGGGGGTGGAATTTGGGGCGGGTGGGGTAACGGTGAAGAGGGGGGTAAGATATGGGGGAAAAAGGAGGTAGGGGTTATGTACGGGGATTGATTGTTCGTTCTGAATGTGGTCGTGAGAGGTTAGGCTGGCAGGGTGGGAATTGGTGGAGGTTGAAAGTTTAGCTGGGCTCATGATGGTGGGGGACCGACTGGTGAGCAGGTGTTCGGTACGCATGAGGGGGGGGAAATCACTTTGGTGGGGGTCACGCGTGAGGGGGGGTTTAACGGCGCGTGTGGGAGGATCAGAGTGGTGGGGTGTGTCGGTGGCAGTGACGGTTTGTTTAGAGGTTATATGGGATTGGTGGGTTTGTCTGTCATGAGGGGGTGAGTCAAGTGTGGGGTTTTGAAGTTTATTAGGGGTGTGAATTGTGGGGGGGTGGAAGGGAGCTACTGACGGAAAACTGTCACAAGGGAAATTTTGTTGGTGGGGAAATAGCTGAGCATTTCTGGGGGAAGGGGGGGAACATGGTTGGGTCCCTAGGTCGTCACGCGTGAGGGGAGGATTAACGGCGCGTGTGGGAGGGTCAGGGTGGTGAGAGGTGAGCGAGTTAGGAAACGGGATTTGTTGGGGGGACTGCGGCGGGTTGGTGGGGGAAGAGTTAGGTGTAGAACAGGGGTTATTGGTAGAGGACTGATGTATTGATTTGGGGTTGTTAACAGGACGAATTTGGGGAATTTTCTTGGTGTCAGTCTCGGTCTGGTTAAAGGTTATGTGGGACTGGGGAGGATTAGTGGGGGCAGAGTTAGGCATAGGACATGGGTTATTGAGGGAGGAGTGATGTACTGATTTGGGGTTGTTAACAGGACGAGTTTGGGGAATTTTCTTGGTGGCAGTCTCGGTCTGGTTAGAGGTTATCTGGGACTGGTGAGTTTGTTTGACATGAGAGGGCGAGTCAAGTGTGGGGTTTCGACGTTTACTAGGGGTGTGAATTGTGTGGGGGTGGAAGGGAGCTACTGACTGAAAACTGTCACAAGCTACTGACGGAAAACTGTCACAAGGGAAATTTTGTTGGTGGGGGAATAGCTGAACATTTCTGGGGTCATGGGGAAAATATGTTGTGGTAGGCCTACATAGGTAGGCATAGCTAGAATACGGGGCTTGTTGGAGGGGCTGCGGAGGGTTGGTGGGGGAAGAGTTAGGTGTAGAACAGGGGTTATTGGTAGAGGACTGATGTATTGATTTGGGGTTGTTAACAGGACGAATTTTGGGAATCTTCTTAGTGGCAGTCACGGTCTGGTTAGAGGTTATCTGGGGTTGGTGGGTTTGTTTGACATGCATAGAAAAAGGATGGGGTTTATGGGGTAACACAATTGATGGAAGATGATCGTTGGTGGATGGCTGGGCAGGGGAAAATTTAGGGATGGTCAGAGAGGATAGAGGCAAGGAAGAGTGCACTGGGGTTGGACTTTCACCGGAAGTCATTTTGGAAGGGTGCACGGAGTCTTGGATAGGGGCTGAAGGGTTGGATAGGGGATTCATCGAACTGAGTAGGCATTCTTCTCTGATGGAGAGCATATGTTCTTCGAATAAGCCATACGGGTCGAGATGGGCGGTGATGTGGGGTGGGAGGATGTTTAACAATGCGGTGAATAAGAGTTCATTTTGTTGGTCGTAATCTTCATAGCTATACGTAGTCCTCACGTATCTGTAGAGTTGTATGAGGGTCACATTTATATCCCCTTCATACTTGATCTCGTCGATTTGTATTATTTTGGGGGAGATGAGGGAACCCAAAAGTGGCCCTAAGGTCCAGATCACGAAGGATCGAAACTGGTTCCAGGTACTCTCTGGCGTTACCTGTTTAGCAATTTGGGAAATGGCTTTTCCCAACTGCATAATGTGCGATAATGCAACGGCGATTTTTTCGCGGTCATTTTGAAGTGCCACATCTAACACTGGTTTTATTATGTCTAAGTAAGTGGCAATATCATACGTGTTTACATCATACTTGGGAATGTGTGAGTGACTGCCAATTTCGCGATGTTGCCATGCTTCTACTGTTCCAAACTTGCAGTGTAATGCAACCTTTTATCCGAATCAAGAACCACCGCTGCCGCCAATGTTATGCCCTGTTTTTCTACAGGTTTAACTTGGGTAATGTGAGTTCTAATTGACTGGGTATATAAGGCTGCATGCACAATACAAGATATGAGGAATAGAGAACACAAAGAAACACATGGTAGCAAGTTACACGATCACGTTTATTTATATACCACTGCAGAATACTCGTGCAAGACAATATAATAGAATTGAACAACACTAGCATAAGTGGATCTGGATGGAGCCTAGTCTCCCACTTCCAACGTTCAGATATTAATCTTCTGATCACTGGCTTTAATTCAACAGGTTTATATACCGAAGACCATCAATGTTACTTATAGAATCATATTCACTGTTAGATTTATTACTGGTAGCTCTGGTGCACAAGTAGTAGTTCACAGACTAGATTAGACACGCGTATTTTAGAGCACGGGAATTCTAGTAACCTCAGGGGGTACTGATCTAAGTTTTATATTCTTGTCTCAGAAATACATAGAACGCAAATCAGTGGGCGAACCTTCAGATATCACTAGGGTTTCCTTCTAGGTAATAATATCTGGGCATATGGTTGATTACGAGAGTTAGTATCGCCTGTTTAATAATGAACACTGATACGCTTAGCACTTCCTAATTGAATGGTTATATGAATTATACTGGGGCAAAGAGATAGCCACTTCGTAGAAATATTAATTAGTGAATCTCTAAACAGCACAGTAATATGTAGTACTGCTAAAGGGAATCTTGGGTAGTATCTGATGGGTCTGGTCCTGGTTATCTTGCGTCCATGATGTTGGGGGCTAACGACTGGTTCCGCGGCCGTCCAGGGGGCCCATATGTGTGAAGTTCTCAAATACGTGGGCAGGTCCTTCTATCCAAATCTGCCACGGAGTCTGCCGGCTCTGGAATCTCACTCCGGAACAACACAAGGGCAGAGCTAGAAGTTAACTGCAGGGTAGTGACCCCTGGTTGGTGTCTAGCTTTCAACTGATTTGACTGGGGGCGGGAGCTAGATTTATAGGCTCGGTTCTGGACCCTGTAGACAGTAGGGATCTCGAGTCTTATGGACTTATTTGAGCTCTCAATAGATATGGGGACTAGGTAAGATGGTATTTACTGTTGTGGCACATGGCTATAGGAAGCCTTTATATTTTCATATAACTGAGCCTTAGTAAGAGGTACTATTTTGGCTATACTGGAAGTATTTAGGGGAGAGAGACTGGATCTACTTTGCGAGGAGGATGGGGACAGCTGTGATAGGAGCGTCTCTCTTAGATTGTTCAATCTTCATTCTATGGTATAGCTGAGGTGCTAATTTAGTGATCAGAGTATGCAAGAAAGGTAAATGGTTTATTGTGAGTTAATAGAGGTTAGTAAAGGTGTTAGTCATGCATGGTTAGTTCATTGATAGGAAGAATTCCTGTGCTACCTGGCAATGACTCGGAAGTCAAAACAGGGGCCAGGTATACCTCCGCGGGGGTGGGGGTTTCCCTCCTCGGGTGGGCAAAAAGGGGGAGCTGGGCGCCCTCTCTCTGTGATAGTCGTCCGGCGGCTGTGGCTAGGGGCTTGCCATATCACCAGTGTTTGTAATAACCCTCCGTGTATGAGACAGATGTGGGCGTCCTTAATACCAAAACCGAAGGTGCCTTAGCTAGCTGGTTTTACTCGGCTGGTTGTTAATTGTAGGGTTTGCTGGATGTGGTGGAGACTGGGTTGCTAACTCTGCCACATTTATCTGGAAGTATGGCAATAGAAGTTAGTTACTGGCGAGGCGGCTAGCCTCGCACCGACGACCATTGGGTGCAGGGTTGTGAATGGGTTGTAAGAGAATAGATGGCATGCAAGGGGCTAGTAAAGTTCTAATGTTGTTCTGGCCTACTAAGTGAAGGTAGGCTGGATAGGAGTATATATATAAAAGGTTGGAGAGCATTAGCAACGGACAATTCAAGGATCTTCAAGAGGTATGAGAGAGAGGCTAGGTCGGACAAGAGTAGAGAAGTGCGGGGTCTTATAATGAGAGGGGAGGAGTGCAGGGGGGCTATAGGGGAATTTGACCCTAAGGTCTCTGGGCGTGGGGGTGGCATTAGGCTGCAGTTGATATGGAAGTTTGAAAAGGCAGTAGAATACGTTAGCCAAATGCTACCGGGGAATGCAACTATGGGGTGGTATATGAGTCTGGAAAAGATAGAGTTATGTGATCAGTCCGAGGGGTTATGGATACTATTAGTTGGCCCTGGGAACTGCGTTTTCTATTAAATATAAATATACCAACAACAGCGGCAGTTCGTAGGGGTACTTAGTTATTGTTTCGGGGTACTTATGACAGATACTGGTAACCAGGTTATCTTATACAATCTCTGGTTGGGGTAAGAGGTGTATGACACGAAGTAAATTGGCGTAGTGTGGACTGTGGATACGAAGGAGGCAAGGGGAAGACGTATGACAATTGTGGAAAAGTAAATGGAAAAAGGTGAACACAATGGCGGATAAAAATACTTAACCTAAGGATTGAATACATAGATTTATGGGGCGATGGGTCTTCAGAAGCTTAGTCTGGCAAGACAAGATGTTAGGGAATGTTAATATTAATACTTAAACTAAGGATTGCATACATCGATGAACGACGACATTATAGTCGTCGTCCTAATAAGGTGATGAAACCTGGTTGATCTGTACTTGGCACAATACGACACAAGGACAGTGCCGCTATGTCGTATCAATACTGGTGGCAGTTAATATTAGAGACACTTAGTTACTAGAGGAACAATGCAAGGGGGCGACTGAGCACGGGTTACATATATCTATACTCGTCATGGGAAATGATATACAAGGTCTAGGGACAGGCGTGGGTGTTTTAACTTCTAAGCTATATAACATCTACTTCTCGGATGTAAGAACATACATAGACATAATTATGGCTGTCTGATGTGTTGGCATTGGCTCAACGTCGGGACAGGGCATGGGTGTTTTTAATATGAATGTATATTCCTGTTCATCATCTTTGTAGTTAGGAGTGTAGGACACGAGGGGGTAGTGTACATGAGGTGTGGAAAAATGGTCAGTTTAGAAGGGGTCTCTAGGTGCGGCCTGGAGCTGCTTAGCCCTGCGGGCTTGGGCCTGTCTAAATTGGCTGGCTCGGTCAGCTGGTCCTTTCGTTCTGTGGACCTTTCCTTTGGGTGTTTCTGTGTGGTGTTCGTTCGTGGCTTCTGTGGTGGGCTTCTCGTTCTGGGACATTTTACTTCCCTCTCCTTCATTATAGGCTCGTCCTCGAGCCTCAAGGGTGAAGTAAAAAGAAGCATAGTCAGAAAAGTGTAGGTTAACAAGAAAAGTAGTATGACTAAGGGAAAAAAATATATAATATATAGTATATAGAAAACATGTAAATTTAAGAAAGAACAGATAATTAAGAACACAGGAAATTAACAAGAGGTAAAGTGTTTAACAATGTATAAAGCAAATTTAAAAGATAGTCAGAAAAGTGTAGGTTAACAAGAAAAGTAGTATGACTAAGGGAAAAATATATAATATATACAGTATATGGAAACATGTAAATTTAAGAAAGAACAGATAATTAAGAACACAGGAAATTAAGAAGAGGTAAAGTGTTTAACAATGTATAAAGCAAATTTAAAAGATAGTCAGAAAAGTGTAGGTTAACAAGAAAAGTAGTATGACTAAGGGAAAAAAATAATATATACAGTATATGGAAAACATGTAAATTTATAGAATCATGCCCAATCGCTTAGGAATTGAAAACAATAAAAAAAATTAAGTACAATAATATCCTCATCATCATCAGGGGGGGTTATTTAGGGTCGCCGTTAGTCTGGGTGACGGTCTGGTAATAGGGGGTGGTGGTGGTTGTGGCTTTGACCTTGGGGTTTCACTTTCACTTTGGAAGGGCGGGGTGGATATACCGTTAGTTCTGTCGTTAGGAATGTGGATCTGGGGGCGAGCTGGCCCGGGGCCAGTTTTGGAGGGGGGTCTAAGTGGTTTCGGTCGGGGGTAGTGATAGGGGGGTTTTAAAGATGAAACGGGCAGGTCGAGTCGGGGTTGTTGTTGCGGAAGAGGTTGGTGCTGGGGAGGGGTTGAATTGTGTAGAGAGTTGTGGTCGTGAGTGGGGTTTGGGGAAGGGTGAGTAAGGCTGAAGGTTGAGAGTTTACTATGATCGGGTGGTTTGGAGGTTTGGGGTGTGGGGATTTGATAGGGAGATGGTGGGGGGGGGGGGGTCTGGGCAGGCAGGGTTGTGGTTTGAGAGGGGTTGAATTTGGACTGATTTTATTTTCGGGAGAGACATGGATGGGATTTCGAGGAGTGGTTGAAGTTGAGAGGTTGATTATGTTGTTTGGGGCGAGAGAGAGAGAGTATTTTGGAGTTTAGCCAAGGTGGAAAAAGTGTTGTGGTTGGATTGGGATGGGAGTGGTATTTTGTCGAGCGGGATCTTTGGGGGTGGAATTTGGGGCGGGTGGGGTAACGGTGAAGAGGGGGGTAAGATAGGGGGGAAAAAGGAGGTAGGGGTTATGTACGGGGGTGATTGTTCGTTCTGAATGTGGTCGTGAGAGGTTAGGCTGGCAGGGTGGGAATTGGTGGAGGTTGAAAGTTTAGCTGGGCTCATGATGGTGGGGGACCGACTGGTGAGCAGGTGTTCGGTACGCATGAGGGGGGGGAAATCACTTTGGTGGGGGTCACGCGTGAGGGGGGGTTTAACGGCGCGTGTGGGAGGATCAGAGTGGTGGGGTGTGTCGGTGGCAGTGACGGTTTGTTTAGAGGTTATATGGGATTGGTGGGTTTGTCTGTCATGAGGGGGTGAGTCAAGTGTGGGGTTTTGAAGTTTATTAGGGGTGTGAATTGTGGGGGGGTGGAAGGGAGCTACTGACGGAAAACTGTCACAAGGGAAATTTTGTTGGTGGGGAAATAGCTGAGCATTTCTGGGGGAAGGGGGGGAACATGGTTGGGTCCCTAGGTCGTCACGCGTGAGGGGAGGATTAACGGCGCGTGTGGGAGGATCAGAGTGGTGGGGTGTGTCGGTGGCAGTGACGGTTTGTTTAGAGGTTATATGGGATTGGTGGGTTTGTCTGTCATGAGGGGGTGAGTCAAGTGTGGGGTTTTGAAGTTTATTAGGGGTGTGAATTGTGGGGGGGTGGAAGGGAGCTACTGACGGAAAACTGTCACAAGGGAAATTTTGTTGGTGGGGAAATAGCTGAGCATTTCTGGGGGAAGGGGGGGAACATGGTTGGGTCCCTAGGTCGTCACGCGTGAGGGGAGGATTAACGGCGCGTGTGGGAGGGTCAGGGTGGTGAGAGGTGAGCGAGTTAGAAACGGGATTTGTTGGGGGGACTGCGGCGGGTTGGTGGGGGAAGAGTTAGGTGTAGAACAGGGGTTATTGGTAGAGGACTGATGTATTGATTTGGGGTTGTTAACAGGACGAATTTGGGGAATTTTCTTGGTGTCAGTCTCGGTCTGGTTAAAGGTTATGTGGGACTGGGGAGGATTAGTGGGGGCAGAGTTAGGCATAGGACATGGGTTATTGAGGGAGGAGTGATGTACTGATTTGGGGTTGTTAACAGGACGAGTTTGGGGAATTTTCTTGGTGGCAGTCTCGGTCTGGTTAGAGGTTATCTGGGACTGGTGAGTTTGTTTGACATGAGAGGGCGAGTCAAGTGTGGGGTTTCGATGTTTTCTAGGGGTGTGAATTGTGTGAGGGTGGAAGGGAGCTACTGACTGAAAACTGTCACAAGCTACTGACGGAAAACTGTCACAAGGGAAATTTTGTTGGTGGGGGAATAGCTGAACATTTCTGGGGTCATGGGGAAAATATGTTGTGGTAGGCCTACATAGGTAGGCATAGCTAGAATACGGGGCTTGTTGGGGGGCTGCGGAGGGTTGGTGGGGGAAGAGTTAGGTGTAGAACAGGGGTTATTGGTAGAGGACTGATGTATTGATTTGGGGTTGTTAACAGGACGAATTTTGGGAATCTTCTTGGTGGCAGTCACGGTCTGGTTAGAGGTTATCTGGGGTTGGTGGGTTTGTTTGACATGCATAGAAAAAGGATGGGGTTTATGGGGTAACACAATTGATGGAAGATGATCGTTGGTGGATGGCTGGGCAGGGGAAAATTTAGGGATGGTCAGAGAGGATAGAGGCAAGGAAGAGTGCACTGGGGTTGGACTTTCACCGGAAGTCATTTTGGAAGGGTGCACGGAGTCTTGGATAGGGGCTGAAGGGTTGGATAGGGGATTCATCGAACTGAGTAGGCATTCTTCTCTGATGGAGAGCATATGTTCTTCGAATAAGCCATACGGGTCGAGATGGGCGGTGATGTGGGGTGGGAGGATGTTTAACAATGCGGTGAATAAGAGTTCATTTTGTTGGTCGTAATCTTCATAGCTATACGTAGTCCTCACATATCTGTAGAGTTGTATGAGGGTCACATTTATATCCCCTTCATACTTGATCTCGTCGATTTGTATTATTTTGGGGGAGATGAGGGAACCCAAAAGTGGCCCTAAGGTCCGGATCACGAAGGATCGAAACTGGTTCCAGGTACTCTCTGGCGTTACCTGTTTAGCAATTTGGGAAACGGCTTTTCCCAACTGCATAATGTGCGATAATGCAACGGCGATTTTTTCGCGGTCATTTTGAAGTGCCACATCTAACACTGGTTTTATTATGTCTAAGTAAGTGGCAATATCATACGTGTTTACATCATACTTGGGAATGTGTGTGAGTGACTGCCAATTTCGCGATGTTGCCATGCTTCTACTGTTCCAAACTTGCAGTGTAATGCAACCTTTTATCCGAATCAAGAACCACCGCTGCCGCCAATGTTATGCCCTGTTTTTCTACAGGTTTAACTTGGGTAATGTGAGTTCGCATTGACTGGGTATATAAGGCTGCATGCACAATACAAGATATGAGGAATAGAGAACACAAAGAAACACATGGTAGCAAGTTACACGATCACGTTTATTTATATACCACTGCAGAATACTCGTGCAAGACAATATAATAGAATTGAACAACACTAGCATAAGTGGATCTGGATGGAGCCTAGTCTCCCACTTCCAACGTTCAGGTATTAATCTTCTGATCACTGGCTTTAATTCAACAGGTTTATATACCGAAGACCATCAATGTTACTTATAGAATCATATTCACTGTTAGATTTATTACTGGTAGCTCTGGTGCACAAGTAGTAGTTCACAGACTAGATTAGACACGCGTATTTTAGAGCACGGGAATTCTAGTAACCTCAGGGGGTACTGATCTAAGTTTTATATTCTTGTCTCAGAAATACATAGAACGCAAATCAGTGGGCGAACCTTCAGATATCACTAGGGTTTCCTTCTAGGTAATAATATCTGGGCATATGGTTGATTACGAGAGTTAGTATCGCCTGTTAAATAATGAACACTGATACGCTTAGCACTTCCTAATTGAATGGTTATATGAATTATACTGGGGCAAAGAGATAGCCACTTCGTAGAAATATTAATTAGTGAATCTCTAAACAGCACAGTAATATGTAGTACTGCTAAAGGGAATCTTGGGTAGTATCTGATGGGTCTGGTCCTGGTTATCTTGCGTCCATGATGTTGGGGGCTAACGACTGGTTCCGCGGCCGTCCAGGGGGCCCATATGTGTGAAGTTCTCAAATACGTGGGCAGGTCCTTCTATCCAAATCTGCCACGGACTCTGCCGGCTCTGGAATCTCACTCCGGAACAACACAAGGGCAGAGCTAGAAGTTAACTGCAGGGTAGTGACCCCTGGTTGGTGTCTAGCTTTCAACTGATTTGACTGGGGGCGGGAGCTAGATTTATAGGCTCGGTTCTGGACCCTGTAGACAGTAGGGATCTCGAGTCCTATGGACTTATTTGAGCTCTCAATAGATATGGGGACTAGGTAAGATGGTATTTACTGTTGTGGCACATGGCTATAGGAAGCCTTTATATTTTCATATAACTGAGCCTTAGTAAGAGGTACTATTTTGGCTATACTGGAAGTATTTAGGGGAGAGAGACTGGATCTACTTTGCGAGGAGGATGGGGACAGCTGTGATACGAGCGTCTCTCTTAGATTGTTCAATCTTCATTCTATGGTATAGCTGAGGTGCTAATTTAGTGATCAGAGTATGCAAGAAAGGTAAATGGTTTATTGTGAGTTAATAGAGGTTAGTAAAGGTGTTAATCATGCATGGTTAGTTCATCGATAGGAAGAATTCCTGTGCTACCTGGCAATGACTCAGAAGTCAAAACAGGGGCCAGGTATACCTCCGCGGGGGTGGGGGTCTCCCTCCTCGGGTGGGCAAAAAGGGGGAGCTGGGCGCCCTCTCTCTGTGATAGTCGTCCGGCGGCTGTGGCTAGGGGCTTGCCATATCACCAGTGTTTGTAATAACCCTCTGTGTATGAGACAGATGTGGGCGTCCTTAATACCAAAACCGAAGGTGCCTTAGCTAGCTGGTTTTACTCGGCTGGTTGTTAATTGTAGGGTTTGCTGGATGTGGTGGAGACTGGGTTGCTAACTCTGCCACATTTATCTGGAAGTATGGCAATTGAAGTTAGTTACTGGCGAGGCGGCTAGCCTCGCACCGACGACCATTGGGTGCAGGGTTGTGAATGGGTTGTAAGAGAATAGATGGCATGCAAGGGGCTAGTAAAGTTCTAATGTTGTTCTGGCCTACTAAGTGAAGGTAGGCTGGATAGGAGTATATATATAAAAGGTTGGAGAGCGTTAGCAACGGACAATTCAAGGATCTTCAAGAGGTATGAGAGAGAGGCTAGGTCGGACAAGAGTAGAGAAGTGCGGGGTCTTATAATGAGAGGGGAGGAGTGCAGGGGGGCTATAGGGGAATTTGACCCTAAGGTCTCTGGGCGTGGGGGTGGCATTAGGCTGCAATTGATATGGAAGTTTGAAAAGGCAGTAGAATACGTTAGCCAAATGCTACCGGGGAATGCAACTATGGGGTGGTATATGAGTCTGGAAAAGATAGAGTTATGTGATCAGTCCGAGGGGTTATGGATACTATTAGTTGGCCCTGGGAACTGCGTTTTCTATTAAATATAAATATACCAACAACAGCGGCAGTTCGTAGGGGTACTTAGTTATTGTTTCGGGGTACTTATGACAGATACTGGTAACCAGGTTATCTTATACAATCTCTGGTTGGGGTAAGAGGTGTATGACACAAAGTAAATTGGCGTAGTGTGGACTGTGGATACGAAGGAGGCAAGGGGAAGACGTATGACAATTGTGGAAAAGTAAATGGAAAAAGGTGAACACAATGGCGGATAAAAATAATTAACCTAAGGATTGAATACATAGATTTATGGGGCGATGGGTCTTCAGAAGCTTAGTCTGGCAAGACAAGATGTTAGGGAATGTTAATATTAATACTTAAACTAAGGATTGCATACATCGATGAACGACGACATTATAGTCGTCGTCCTAATAAGGTGATGAAACCTGGTTGATCTGTACTTGGCACAATACGACACAAGGACAGTGCCGCTATGTCGTATCAATACTGGTGGCAGTTAATATTAGAGACACTTAGTTACTAGAGGAACAATGCAAGGGGCGACTGAGCACGGGTTACATATATCTATACTCGTCATGGGAAATTATATACAAGGTCTAGGGACAGGCGTGGGTGTTTTAACTTATAAGATATATAACATCTACTTCTCGGATGTAAGAACATACATAGATATAATTATGGCTGTCTGATGTGTTGGCATTGGCTCAATGTCGGGACAGGGCATGGGTGTTTTTAATATGAATGTATATTCCTGTTCATCATCTTTGTAGTTAGGAGTGTAGGACACGAGGGGGTAGTGTACATGAGGTGTGGAAAAATGGTCAGTTTAGAAGGGGTCTCTAGGTGCGGCCTGGAGCTGCTTAGCCCTGTGGGCTTGGGCCTGTCTGAATTGGCTGGCTCGGTCAGCTGGTCCTTTCGTTCTGTGGACCTTTCCTTTGGGTGTTTCTGTGTGGTGTTCGTTCGTGGCTTCTGTGGTGGGCTTCTCGTTCTGGGGCATTTATATATATATATATATATATATATATATATATATATATATATATATATATATATATATATATATATATATATATATATATCTATATATATATATATATATATATATATATATATATATATATACTGTATATATATATATAGATATATATATATATATATATATATATTATATAAATATACCATATATATATTACCATTTTATATTTTGACTTTGTTTCCACACCACCCAAGAGGTAAAAGTTTCGGCGCGTTTTTTTTAAAGAGGTTCCCCTGGAGGCCTATTCCTCTATATTATGCTTTTCAAAGGTACACAATGTTATTCAGAATCCTCATCAGAAGATGTGAGAGTAATGATGAAAGAATCTATGAATTTATCAATCACCACATCTTTGTTTGCATCATCTTCTTGTAGATTTTTCGCATGTTTAACAGCCTTTGTCCAGTTTTCCTCTGTGATGCTCTCAATTGCTTCGCGGGCGAGTGGATCCAACCGGCGACCTTGAATGTGTTCCTCCTTGCCACATACCCTTTCACCTGAGCCCATATTAATTCAATTGGGTTGTACTGGCAGTGATACGGGGGAAGGCGCACAACCTTATGGCCATGGTTTGATGCCATTTTATCAATTACATAGCTGACGTCTGTGGTGTGTTGCTTCACAAGGTGCAGAAGCTCAGCCTTGAGGAGATGTGTAGACACTTTAACTCCTTTCTTCTGCAACCATTCTGTGATTGTGGCTTTATTATTTGAAGACGGGGGTTTATCTATTTTTCTAGAGTGATATGATGCATTGTCCATCACAATTATTGAAGATGGATGAATGTTTGGGAGAAGTTGATGCTCAAACCATTTTTCAAAAGTCACAGCATTCATTTGATTATGATAGTCCCCATCATTTTTTGCCCTGAAGATAAGTGAAGCATTGGGAATAAATCCATGTTTTGTTCCAGCATGGAGTACAATCAATCGGCTTCCTTTACCTGTTGGCACCTTCACTCCCACAGCCTTATCCGAAGTGTTGTCAACCCAACATTTAGGAATTGTGTAATTCTAGTTAATCCAAGTCTCGTCTACAGTAGGTAGACAATGTTTTTGTTTGAAGATACATGTTTCCTCATTTCTCCCAAAAACCTGCAGCGGGCATATACAACATCACTACGTTCCATCAGAAATCTTCTTCCGTCAACCTTTGCATACTGGAACCCAATTTTCTTGAGAACCTGTCTTATGCTGGGTCACACATTCCCGTATATGCTCCCGTATGCTCCCGTACGAAGGTTTATTGGTAGTTGGCAACCGATTACGTAAAACGTAAGGGCATAGTACGCAAAACGTAAATGAAATTGTGTATAGTCGTGGGGGTTGGTACGCATGACGGGAGTAGCCACGCTGGTCGGGGAGGTGGTGGGTGCGGCCAAGGCTGCCCGGTATGTTTTGAATTTGAAATCACAGTCGGCTCACGCGCTCCCGTATGTCAAAAGTCGGGAAATCTTACGTCTGACCGGGCGAGCGGCTACGTCTGACGGGAGCAGCCCCGTCAGACGTAGCCGCTCGCCCGGTCAGACGTAAGCTGCTCCCGTCAATCGTAAAATATTCCCGTCAAACGGGAAAGTTTACGTTAGTCCGGGCGCATCTGGCAGCACTGCCGCACTGCAGGTTGGCGGGAAGACGCGGCAACGTTGTACGGGGGGGTATATAAGGACCAGCGGGGGACACTCCAGTCACACCTCTCACCACACCGGAGCAGCAACCAACAAGCCAACCCTGCCACCCTGCCACCCTCTGCACCCTGCCCTGCCCTGCCCTGCCCTGTACCTCCAGCCACCCTCTGCACGCTGCCCTGCCCTGCACCATGCATAAGAAAGGCGTGAAGAAGGCCAGGAAGGCTTCCCCTGCCACCTCGACGCCTGCCACCTCTCCGCCTGCCACCTCGACGTCTGCCACCTCACCGCCTGCCACCTCGACGTCTGCCACCTCACCGCCTCACCCCTCAACGCGTGCCACCTCTTCGCCTGCCACCTCGCCTTTTGACCCCTCTCAGCCTGGCCCCTCCAACTCTGCCACCTCACCAACTGCCCTCTCGACGCCTGATGAAGATGAAGTTATTATCGACCTCGGCCCCGATAGTGGAGAGCTTGACACTGTCGAAGAGGTTCCCGAGGATGAGAGTGAGGAAGACGAGGAGGAAGAAGAAGAACCTGCACCTTCCAACAGCGTACAGGCCCCACCAAAGAAACGGCGCCGGAAGAAGACCAACATAATACTGACGGAGGAGACTGAGCATATGCTGGCAGATTGGATTGAACTGGATGCGCCTTTTATTTACGACAAGGGTGACCCCAGGCACAAGAACAAGGAGCATATTGACGCTGTATGGGCGGAGAAGGCTGCGACCATGGACCCACCAATGACCGCCTTCGACTTAAAGACGTGGTGGGAATCTCTCCGCTCCAGGTTCGGCCGGCTCAGCAAGGTGAAGAGTGGTGCTGGGGCCAAACGACTGACGGAGAGGGAAAAGTGGATCCTCAACATGTTCCACTTCATGAAGCCACACATCGTGCGTCAAAAGAAGCCCCGGACACTTGGTATGCCTGAGGTACGTTGATATTTGTTATGTTTTCAAACCCTTTCACAGTGACAGTGTCAGGTTTTGTTTTCTTTTTCGTAATTATTTTGCTTATAATGATGCTATTATTGTGTTCAATTTATCGTGTTAACTTAACATTTTTGTTAATGAAACGCATAATAACTCAAACCAGTTTATTCATGTTATTTAAAGGTTACAAGGATGAATGGTTATGTTGAATGTTATTTTAAAGTTCATAAATAAAGTACATGTTACTAATTATACATTCATGTCCCAACAGTCTACTGCCCAAGCTGCCACACCGGAGCCTGCTGCTGTTCCTGTCCCTGACCCCACCCCAGCACCTGCCGCACCAGACTACGAAGTGGATGACCCCTCTGCCGGCAGTCAGGAGGAGGAGGACACACCCAGCCATCGCCCAGCCTGCGCGGAAGGTGAAGAAGGGGAAGCCTCCTGGTGCTGTCCCTTCAACTACAGCACACGGGACCCTGGAGCAAGTGAGTAGAGGAAATATTAGTTACATTGTTCATTGTTGGCACCCCATTGCAATTCCATGCTATTATTAGATAAATTGTTTCTGTTTCCAAAGTTATTAGAATAACATAAAGTAATAATAATACTAAAGATCTCATGATTTCACACCATACTATCAACAATAACTTTGAACATATTGGCTTCCCAGAATACCACAAAATTTCATTGGTTAAAATTAACACTTGGTCAAATATGAAAATATTATGTTTCGTGTGTTTAATGTTCTCTTGTTCCTTGTTCAAGGTCCTTGAAAATTCTGAGAAGCTGCGCCAGAACCTGGGTCAGGCTTTCGATGTGGTCGAGGACCCGGACCACAAGTATTGGCGCCACTCCCTGGAGGGCATGGCCAAAGACTGTGTGGGGCTGCCTCCAGCTTATAACACCCAGCTGAAGTTGGAACTCTTGGCAGCCATCGACCGGTTCAAGCTTGCCCATGCGGAGGGAGTGGCCCGGCCTGGTCCGGACCTCTTGCTCCACGCCCACAGGAGCTTTGGCTTTCCGGCGCCCCAACCCCAACCCCTGGCACAGCAGCATCCTATACAACCGACAGTGATGTACCAGGGCACTCCGGCAACCACCCTGCCTCCTCCCACCATGCCTCATCCCACCCTGCCGACCCAGCCCCAGCCTGCTGCTGGGGGCATCGTGCTACCTGCACACCAGATTGCAGCCTTGCAGTCATTGCTGGTGCCGCCATGTGTAGCGACACCCCCTCGCCAATTCGTCCCGCCTACTGCCTCCACACCCAGCCACACGTCGTTCGACCTGGGGCAGTTTGGCACCACCTTCATTGATCTGATGTCGGCCCAACAATCACCTGCATCTTTCAATCCAGGTACGCCCGGGTCGGCCATAGATCCCGTTAATCAAACCCTGGAGACCCCCAAGAAGTAGCCCTACCCTCTCTATATGTAAATAAATGTTAATTTGTATTTTGAAAAAATATATGTATTTGTGTAATGACGTGTGTTTCTATTTCCAATATTTTATCATAATTATTGATTAATAAGATGCCAAATAAAATCTATAATGAAAGTAATGAGTAAGCATAAAAAAGAAATAATTAATTTAAACGCAATAATGATAATATGGTTAATAATAATTATGAAAATCCTTGACTGACAACTTAAATTAAATATAACTGTAAAACATAAAGTACAAAACAAAGGAAACATGGAAAAAATAAAAACAATGAATGAAATATAAAAGTCAAAGATGGAAAATTAAATAAGCATGGTACAATTTAAGTAATTAACACCTTACGAGCGGCCTATGCGGTTTATTTATATGTACCGCACAGCGGGGTGTTTTTAGCCAAAATAGGGCTGTTTACGTGATCATTTGCATGCCTAAATAAGACCCAGAACGTAAAACAAGTACCTATCCCTGAAAGGGCATAAACAGAGCTTTCGAATGACACCATAACGATCCTTGTATGATGGATAGTTTTCTTGCAATAACCGTGCAACGCGAGTGCAAAAAGCAGGTAATTCGGTACTTTCGGTACATAATTGAGTATGTAGCGAGTGAGAGAGGGAGGAGGGAGCTGAGATTTGTGTCAGTAGGTTCGCCGCGGTGGTCTGGAGCAGTCATACGCTCGCTAGTCTCCTGCCACCACTTGTCTCTCTCTCTCAGCCACATTACGTGCTGAAATTGCCACTCGACCTATGTCGAGCGCCGCCACATAGTCCAGCTTTATTTAACTCGACTTATGTTGCTCGCCGCTAATTAAGGGTTAAAGGATATATAAAAATATAAAATAAAAACAAAATGGAAGAACCTAAAACATTAAAGAAAATCCAAATTAAAAGATAAAAGTACAATACAAAGCAAACTGGCAGAGACTGGATAACTTAAATGTAAGATGAAACTAAAATATAAAGCAAAATAATAAGTAAAAAGGGGAAAATCTTACAATTTTCAATGAAGTATTAAAGTAAATGTAACTCACCTAAATCCTGTCATCCTGCCAAGCCACAGATCCTTGAGGGGAAGAGAAGTAGGTCTTGAGGTAGTTGCGTTGTGCCTTGGCAAGCATGGTTGCAGTGTTGCGGGACACGGGTGGGATGTTGTTTCCTACAGGTGGGTCACTCCTCCAGGTGGCAGATATGAGATGGTGGGTGTGTGGGTCCTCTTGATCTACCTCTGATTGGGGTGGGCTTCGTCCTCGTAGGATGTTGTGCAGAATGCATGAGGCCAACACAACAACCTCTACACGTTCAGGTTTCAGAGATATTGCAGTGTGGAAAACCCGGAAGCGGTTGGCAAGAATGCCAAAGGCATTCTCTACCGTCCGGCGGGCCCTGCAGATTCTGTAGTTGTATATTCGTTCCGGTTTCGTGAGGGATCGTAGGGGGTAGGGCTTCATCATGTAGGCGCGCAGAGGGAATGCATCATCACCTACTAAGAAGTAGTCCGTGGGTGGTCCAATGGGATCGGTAGAGATGACCTCGGAGGGTGGCAGATTTGCGTTCTGTCTCTCAAGCAACTTACACAGACTGGTGTGTGCAAAGCCACCACCATCAGACTCTGACCCTATGGCACCAACGTCGACGTAAATGAACTTGTAGTTGGAGTCAACAATTGCCATCAGGACAATGGAAAAAAACTTCTTGTAGTTGAAGTAATATGTGCCACCAAAGTTTGGGTTTTGGATCCGTATGTGTTTGCCATCAATGGCTCCTACACAATGCGGCAGATTCCATCGTTCCTCATAGCCGCTGGCAACCTCCTTCCATTCAGCAGGCGATTGTGGCGTCTTGATCTCCTGATCTCCGTAGACAGAAATGATGGCCTGGCAGGTGTCTGGAACAATTTGGCTGATGGTGTTGTGGGCAACACGAAAGTTGTATTGCAGGCTCTTATAGGAATCACCCGTAGCGAGGAAACGTAGGGTGATGGCCACCCGCAGGCCAGGAGGAATGGGTTTCCGCCAGAACGTAGGTTTCCTCTGAATGAGGGGGGTGACACGTTCCACTATCTCATCAAATAGTTGTTTGTCTACCCGGGTGAAGTTTTTGTACAGTTGTGGACATTCTGTGGCCAACTCTTGCATCAGCTTCTCATAATGGCCATGTTCAGGCCTTCGTTGTAGATATGGCCACACCCACACTGTCCTCTTGCTCCTTTCCTTCTTCTTCTCTTGTTCATCTTAATGGATGTAGTTTGCTATTGCAAGTAGTTCTAACATTTCTATGTAGGAAATGATCCATTTCATGAGCCAAGTGTTATGCCTGTTCTCCGGTTTGATTAGGGAGTTCACCATCTTGAACTCCTCCAGGATGTATTCCGCGATGTTGTTCATGGTGCCGAGTCAGGAGTGGGAATGGGAAAGTTGTGGGCAGCCCTGCCCTTTTGTAGTTCCCAGATTCCAAACCAGACCTACATGGTTGACAAAGACTGACTTTGTCTGTGTTTGGACAGACGGGGTGTGCCTACGATTGTCCGGAAACGGTCCACGTAAGTCCTAAAAACTCCCAAGACGTACGGCCTCAGCTATGCAGGTCTTATGGGGGCGTGGCCATGGGCGTGGCCTGTGTTCCCGCAAATCGGGCAGCCCAGGCGGACTAACGGGGACATGCTTACGCAAGTCGCAAGCACGTACGTAGTTCCATACGACTACATTACGTCTGACGTAACACTGGCCCCGTCACGGTACGTCTGTCGGGAAGTGCAATAGTCGTGGTCTATACGGGCGTACACGGCCGGACTACGCCCGTCAGAACACAAAATTGGCGATTACGCCTGTCGGGAGCGATATACGGGAATGTGTGATCCCAGCATTAACGTTTCTCGGCTGCCGGGGTAAGAAAGGTTCTCTTTAATTTCTTCATGGATTTTTTCCAGTGTGGGGATCTCTTTTCTTTCGTAGAAATTGAGCACTGTTCTTCTTAGAACACCTTCATTGAATCCATCAAAAAAATCTGTAATGGGTGTTGTGCGTTGTCGTTTCTTGGGTGACATAAATTTGGGCGATTTATTGTTTTCTTCATTAATTCTTGCTTCTTTCGTTATTCTTGAAATTGTTCTTTCACCCAGTTTTGTGGCTGCAGCTGTCCGGGAAGTAGCTTTTGTTACGGCAATAAAAGGGCATCCAAGCTCCTTCTCTTTCTGGAAGTATTGGTGAACGTTATAGGCCATCTCTTTTACCTGACTATGCAAGTGTGTGGGGCGACTTGGAGAGGCTTCCATTGTGGATGGTGGCAAAGTCAGGAATGAACTGATTTAGTTTAGACGTGACAGTAATAATTTTGTGCGCCTGGCAGCGCGCCATCATGTCATGTTTTTTTATAGTTTAAAGGGATAATCTGAGAGGGAGTTTTTTGCCCAGAAACCTGACAATGTCGCAGTAGCTACGTTGCCAAGTTGGGTACAATGTCCGTTGTATTTACTAATAACAAGCGAATTAATTATAAAAACAAAGCTTTTTTGTACATGTAGAAATTGCCTGAGCATTTCAAACCGACTTAAGGTACTTAATACCGAAAATAATATATTTTTGTTGTAAATAATTATACATATGGCACCAATGTAAAGGGAGTAACCGTGGGTAGGACCGCCTGTTAAGATCTGTTGGACTATAGGCTACAGGCTATTTCCGGAAATTTTCGGTTGACAGTTTTGTTTGTTGCAGCACTATGAGGCGCTATTATGTATATAATTAACAACTATACTGAGTTTGAATGATACAATGACCATGATATACATTCTAATAATAACATATATATAGAAGCTTCCAAAATTAACATTAGATATTCCAGAATATAGTTGCCCAGAAAAGTGGCCGGGGAAAGGTGACCGAGTTAATCCTATATAATTATTATACCTTCTCCTCCTACTCTAATCCTTCTAATCGGTCACGTCATTAGTCTCCTCACATACTAAATAACAGGACATTCCTAGTTGTACAATGCTTCACTAGTATTGTTATATATTGTTTATGATTTGCTCCTTGAATATGAGCTATATTACTATCTCTCTCTCTCTCTCATATGGAAGTCTTATATATACTGAATGGGTCAGACAATGTGGATTAAAACAAAATGCTTAGCCTCAACATTACACAGAGTTAGTAATATGACTATGTTGAAAAGTTACCAATTAATCTGAAGATATTTAAACTAAGTTAAGTCCGGAAATGAGATAACACAAATTATTAATAGCATTATTTTTTTATGAATGGACAACCTTTTGTCGTCAAAATAATACACACAATTTGCATCCTTTATAAGCAATTTTAGAGTGTGGGAGGCTAACAAACTTCAAAGTGTGGGCGAAAAGACTTCAAGGTGTGGGCTAACGAACTTCATTGTTTGGGATAACAAATTCCTAGTGTGGGCGAAAAGATATGTGGGCGAATAGACCGTAAACCCCAATCATATCTTAAATTATTTAATATACCGTACCGAATGAAATAGTTCGGTCGCATTATTTTATTTGACTAACTATTATGCGATCTTATTAAAATTAGGAAGGACGTCTATCAGTTATAGTGCTACAAACCATCTCATTGAACCTTAGCTAACATGACCCTTCCTAAGCAGTACAAAGCCGTCCAAATATATTTGAAAAATAAAACACATTACCGGTACTGCAATATATATATATATATATATATAATTTATAGTGTACTGTATATATAATACGTGTAGGCCTATGTGTGTGTCAAAACAAACGAAAACTTTTCCCTGTTGTGAGTAGAGAGCAATTTGTATCCCTATCTTTCCTGCATAGATGAGAGAGAGAGAGAGAGAGAGGGGGGGGGGGGGAGGGTACCAGTGATCGCTGTACAGGACAGTAGATGTGGCATCGTGTGGTATTGAGATGCCTTGGTATTGAGCTGGTATGGTGATGAAACCGACTGGTGAAGAAAAGGTCTGGTCATGAGATGGCATGGTGTTGAGATGTCCTGATACCATATATACAGTATATAATATTATACTGTATATACATACAGAGTTGGGTCGATTAACTCATTAAAATAACTATATAAGTTAAGTTAATTTTAAAAGTTAATCGGTTAAGTTTGTTAATCAAGCTTCCCAAACTTGAATTTCTGCTTCTTTTATAATTATTTGCACAATTTGTTTAACTTGTGATTGCAAACATCTATTTTTATATGTATTAAGCAACACGTTCTATAATATTATTAGCATTAGCCTACTCAATTTCCTTACACAATTTAGTATCCATGTGTCAGTTATTTCCATACGTATGTTATCATTCCCCTCCATATTTACTTATTTTGATGAATGCAAGCAAAACCTTTTGTAAGCTCCTTCATGACAAATATATCTATATAATTTTGTTTATTCGTTTATGGACTGTTTCATGGGAATTACAATCAATCATATACTGTATAATTCAGTCATCAGTAATACTAAGTAGATATAACTCATCTCACTTGGCTAAATTACTCGACGACTCGTCGATTAGGTCAGGTGAAGGTATCGAGAGATAATGATGGACACCCAGATCGATATACAGTATAATTAAGATGCTAGCAAAAAAAAAAAAAAAAAAAACTATACACTTCACATAATTTTGACTATCGGATTTCAATGTATTACATACCGGTATGTCAACGTTAAACTCTTGGCCTCCTATTTTTTGTATTATTATTAACTACAATATGCCACTTTATGAGCCTGTTCATAATCAAAGACAAAGACAAAGATTGCCTTGTTTCCTTACAAGTTACAACTGTAATGTACACATTCTTATACAGTGCATCTAACTCGAACTTCAACCTTATCTGACTATTAAGGACCCCAATGGAAATACGCCTAACGGCCTTATTGGGCTATCCTTAGTTGGAATTATGCAAGGCTGGTACATGTCATATTTGTAACAAACTATGTGGTACCAACTCTGTAAATTGCTGACTGAATAAATATTATTATTAGGGGTTCGTCCCCTACGGGGAACCCCTATTGTAATCATTAAACCTGGAATTTCATCCAAATTGTTCTTACGCGCCGGTTTCGACGCAATAACTCCAGAACCGCTTTTTGGATCGGGATCAAACTTTCACAAGAGGTGCGTTTTTGTATTGGGCAACTTTTGATATGCTAAACATCCGGCGATGTGGCCAAACAGGTCCGTGGCAGTCGATTTCCCGAAAAACTTGACGCCTAAATACCGTCTCTCCCACTCACAGGAAACGACTGGGCTTTGGCATACACACTCCCCTACTAATGCTCCGCAAATTTTATAGAGAAGGTTTTGCTTTTGCACGTGTTTTTTTTTCCGGCAATCTTGAAAAAACCTCGAATTCCACTTAAAATTCCACATCTTGAAAACTACGCCGATGATCAGAGCCATGCTTGCGTAGTTGGGTGAGGCTCGCGATTCCAAACGTTTTGATACCAAAGAAATATAAATGGGTGGAATAGTTTGGCCGCAGCATTGAAAACTGCCTATTCTTAAATTACTTTAAAACCGAATTCGCTACCCACACAAAGTTTACCGTCTACAGTCTTCCACGCATCCCCCAGTTTTGCTTAACAACATAATCTCTTTATTATTCAGTCCTATCTTTTGTTTTTTTATTTAACTCTCTCAAAACCGTTCGAGTCCCTACGAATTCCAGCAATTATTTAGCCAACCTACCTATACATACCTACCCTACCAAATAATAATGATAAATTCAAATTTATTTGTGGTGAATGACAGAGTATTGGCTAAGGTTTTTAACAATTTCTCCCTTTGCCAAATGCTTAGTTTAATAACAATGATATGGACCTTTAAAGTTTTGGCAATTGCCCGTGTGACTCGTATTTTAACCCTCCTAAAGTGTTACCACGAAATACCGCTAGATCCTTGCTCAAAAGTCGCTAGCATGTTGCTACATAGCCAAACAATGTTAGGATAATGCTGCAATTTCTAAAGAGTTTTGGTTTGTTTGTTTTGCAAATTTTACAATGTAGTATGACTAGAATGTCTGAAATTTTCAAATTATCCCTAGTAAATGTCTCTAGATATAAAAGAAATGGCTGCTAGATTGAAGTAAATAGTTTCTACATTTAGCGATAATATGTAGCTTTACAACTGGCACCACTGCAACCACCACCTCCCTCCCAGTATGTCTCCACAAAATACCGCTAGATCCTTTCTCAAAAGTCGCTAGCATGTTGCTATATAGTCAAACAATGTTAGAATAATGCTGCAATTTCTAAAGAGTTTTGGTTTGTTTGTTTTGCAAATTTTACAATGTAATATGACTAGAATGTCTGAAATGTTTAAATTATCCCTAGTAAATCTCTCTAGATATGAAAAAATGGCTGCTAAATTAAAGTAAATAGCTCTACATCTAGCGGTAATATGTAGCGGTACAACTGGCAACACTGCCTAGCCCTTCCTTCCTCCGTCCCTCCTCCCTCATCTATGTATCAACAACCACTCTAGTGAACTTTCGGTATTTAGTTTATTCAGCTTAATACTATTTATCCACATAAAATAGAAACCTATCACGATTGTTGTCTAATACAAACATAGATAATGCTATTACATATTATTTGAACATGATGTCGAATTTAGCAGTTGCTGTACGTGACAGTCTGTGACAGAACCGAAAGCTTCTCTTGCCGTGTAGTACTCAAAGAAAGCAGGGGTACTTAAGCCGGCCCATATCGAACTGTTATACCAAGTCAGAGATTCAGAGGTAACTTTCACAATGCATTATAACCCTAGACAGACACCAATATACCACTAAATCAGACAAATATCACTACAAAAAATGATAGGAAAATATTATATTAATGTCCTAGGTATTTGAAATTATGCAAATGAGTAAAATCCATTATGATATAATGATAATGGCATTGATTAGTATCTGGCAACAGTGTTGCAATATAATTTCTGAACGTATGCGAACTTCGGAGTATTTATCCCATTAATATACACATCTATTACTATTTAAATGTAATACAACCATACACAGTGCTATTACATATTATTTGAACATAATATAGGATGCTCTTTCCTTTAAACCATTTTCTATATCTATTCACGAAAAATATAGGCCTAGCCTAGGCAGCGCTGCTACCGGTAGGTACGAATTTATCAGTTCGAATTTTGATTGAGTGGGATTAGGCCTAGGCCTAGCCTAGGGCTTAACATGGGATACTGTTTGGGGTTTGGGAATAGACTGAGGCTGCTTTAGGCCTAATTAGGTAAAAAATAGTCAAATCGAGACAATTGCACAGCCAACATAGGCTAGCATATTTATAGGCTACCTTTCATTACTGCAGTTAAGCACAAACTTAGTTTACAATGGAAAATAATGCATGAGGAGGGCTGGGTAGGCCTATTAGTATTTTGTGAAATAACTTAAATTAGGTTAGGCTATAGTATACTTCATTAGGTTATTAGGCCTATGAGAAACCAGGCCTAGGCCTAGCTTAATTTTATTTCACTGCTCAACATATTTTTTTGTTTTTTTGCTTTTGAGCTCTGCATAGGGCTATATTCAGGTAGGCTTGGGTTTTAGTAAAATTGTATTAGGCTATGCTACATATTTTTACTTCTATTGGAAAGCACAGGCCTACACAATAGTACACATGTTAAAGAATTTAGCCTAGCCTACCACAATTTAGCCTAGACTGAAAGAACAAACAAAAATAGGCTAGGCTAATTGCAGCTAAATAATTTAGCCTAGCCTCCACAATTTAGCCTAGACTGAAAAAAAAAAAAAAAAAATAGGCTAATTGCAGTTTTGGTAAGAGTTGTAGTTGTGGGCATACCAAAAGCTTTGTTTATATAGCCTAGTCGCACGCTCGCAGTTAGGCCTACATTCGCTTCTAATTTTACTGCTGGGGTAAACTTGGTAAAGCCACCCTCAATCTGCCGGCCGGTAACAAAACAATTTACCCAACGCCTGGCCGTGAGATACAATAATGGGTTGAAGGGGCTTTATCCCCCTATGACTTATTGTCATCATCATATATATCACCAGCAGGGGCAAATAACCACAGTCAAATTAGACGCGAATGTAACTGCGAGCGTGCGACTACGTAAAGAAAGGGGACGATAGACCCGCAAACACAACTCTTAACGCATTTTTTCCTAATGTATTATATTTTTTTTATATTTATGACCTCAACAGTTGAAAGATGACAATTTTATGGTTTATTTTAGGCTATACAAAAACATTTGCTTTGTAACTTAGATACTCATATTTATGCTTATAATTGCAGTACGAGTGGGTTTTTTCTTTTTATATGTAGGCCTAGGCTAAACAAATGTTAGTTTTTGTTTTATAGGCTTAACTAGGCTGAATGTATGCTAATAAATATTAATTGGAGGGAGCAAATCTGTCAAGGAATAGCCTAGATGTGGACATTTACAGCCAATTTGCTCTAGCCCTTTTTGAGATACAGAGGTTAGAGATCGTTGGATACAATAATATGTTGAGGGGGTCAATCGCCCCCCATGACATATTGTCATCATCATATATATTGCCAGCAGGGGGCAAATAGCCTAGGCCTAGCCTAACTACAAAAAAAATCGCCGTCAAAATAGACGCGAACTTATATTAACTACGGCGATCGACCATTGCCCGCACCGGCCGTCCCCCAGTTATTGTTGAGGTCCTGAGGAACCGTATGACTTTGACGAGCTATTCCCTCCGCTGTCTCCGCATCCCATGTATCGTCGTACGGTACCTCTTCCCCTCCACATCCTACATCTGGTCGTCCTACATATGCCTCCTAAGCCTCGCCTCGTCCCGTCACTGAGCATATGGATGGGCGTCCCTTTCTGGCTTCAAAGATGGATTCCTTCCGACAGCTCCTACTGGATTGTCTGGGGTTGGTTGATAAGGGCACCTCACTTCAAGACATTGCTCTGGCCCTAATACCGTGGTTTGTAGGTCTCTGGTTCACCACCTGATGACCTGCTATTGGGTTGTTGCCTTTACATTGTTACGGACGGTTCTACGAATGACCTAGAATGAAAGTGACACGGTGGTGAATTTTAACCTTAACTATAAACTAATTTAATTGTGACATAGGATCTCCGCGACCGCGAACTTATATTAGCTACGGCGATCGACCATTGCCCGCACCGGCCGTCCCCCGGTTATTGTTGAGGTCCTGAGGAACCGTATGACTTTGACGAGCTCTTCCCTCCGCAGTCTCCGCATCCCATGTATCGTCGTACGGTATCTCTTCCCCTCCACATCCTACATCTGGTCGTCCTACATATGCCTCCTAAGCCTCGCCTCGTCCCGTCACTGAGCATGTGGATGGGCGTCCCTTTCTGGCTTCAAAGATGGATTCCTTCCGACAGCTCCTACTGGATTGTCTGGGGTTGGTTGATAAGGGCACCTCGCTTCAAGACATTGCTCTGGCCCTAGTACCGTGGTTTGTAGGTCTCTGGTTCACCACCTGATGACCTGCTATTGGGTTGTTGCCTTTACAGTGTTACGGTTCTACGAATGACCTAGAATGAAAGTGACACGGTGGTGAATTTTAACCTTAACTATAATACTAATTTAATTGTGACATAGGATCTCCGCGACTACGGTAGGGCCGGAGTGGGCGAGTATTCGCCTGAGGTTGCCCCAAGACAAGACAAGACAAAATTCTAGTGCTGGTTTTACTCAGATTTTGTGAGTTTTAATTTAGCCTAGCCTAGGCCTAAGAGTTCAGAAAATTTGCAAAATGCACCCCATACTAGCCTACCCATAGCCTAATAGGCCTAGTGATTCTTTTTTGGCAGACCACCCACAAATTTTCATATATCCTAGGCCTAGGCTAGCCTAAGTTCTGGAATGCATGTTGGAATAGCCTTCCTATAAACTGTAGGCTAGGCTACTTCCTTTTAATTTAAGTTTGATTCTTTGGAAAAATCTATTAGGCCTAGACCAGGGCAGGAAAGTAACATTTAAAATGACGTGTAAAAAGTCGCCCATAAACGGCGGGCCGCTATGGTATTGTAATTTGGGAGCTTATTTCGTCTGTTGATTGACTTTGTCCTTAATTGGGGATCCTATGAATTAGCACAGATGATGATGACTTACCGTACATCATAATACGTGACGGGCAGACGTGGGGGGGCAGAGCCGCAGAGACCCCCTCAACATATTTGGTGTCCCACAGTAACTTTTAATGGGATGGATGTAGTTACTGGGTGTACGGTCGTCATGTTTACATAGGGCGATCGTCGCGGTTAACTTCGCGTCTATTTTGACGGCGATTTTTTTCGGCATATTTCATTTTATTCACTTCCTTTTATATTTAGGCTATAATCTAGCTTTGGCACGACAATAACTCTAACCTAGTCTTTCTTAAAGATTCTTCTAATCTTCCAGTAGCCTATAGCCTAATTTAGGTCATTTTTAAAGGCACACAATTAAATGGTTGGTATTTTAAACGACACTACTGCAGCATTATGAGAAACAATGATTAGAGATAATAGGCAACAATAGATTCGCCATATTTTTCTCCATAAGCTATAGTCCGCATGGAGGATTTTCGTTATCGACAAATTGAAAAAATTCCCACTTCACAGACAAAATAGACAAATACACCAAAAATCGGGGTGTGGGGGCAGCAGCCCCCACCCATAATAGCCTACTATAATAGGTTAGGTAAGGTTGTTGGGTTAGGCTAGGCTAATGTCCTTTCAAAGGGGTATAGGCCTATTAACCCTTAAAAGCGGCTCACCACATAAGTCGAGTTGAAAAAACTGGCAAAAAAACGGGTGAAAAAAGGGTGAAATCGAGTGAAATGGGTGGGATAGTAATGATCCATACGTCCGACATCTGTGGCCTCCCGGCCCACACTAACTCCAGTTCCCCCACCGCGCGTGAGGATGACAGTGTAACCAATAGTTCGCTAAAAGTGAGCAAGGTAGCAAAATCAGCTAAACTTCCATCTTCGAGGTAACACTGTCAGTGCTCCACGAGTGCTACGTAGCTGTATGTGGCGTCATTGTGTAGCGATTTCCACCTAGTTTTCGGCGCAATACAGTTCCTTTCATACTGATGGTTGATATAGCAGTCAGAACGGCCCGGAAAGGCCCAAAACGGCCACAGAGCACCCGCTAGACAAGGGTTAAACACTAGGATAGCCTATACCTGGTCAAGGGTAAGTCCTGCTGTAGTCAACTTGAATGCTACCTTAAATTGTAATATTAGACTAGGCATAGCCTATAGAAAAAATAGCCTAGCCTACTTATTTATTGTAGCCTATAATATAGGCCTAGCCGGGTAGAATGTAGAGTTCGGGCGTACCGCCACCATTGTTTACACTACGCAGAGCGGCGACGGAAGCTTGCCATCATGTTCCCGTCTATTTTGACTGCCATTGGATACAATAATATGTTGAGGGGAGGGCTTTGCGGCAATTTTTTTAGTTGTTTGCCCCCTACTGGCAATATATATGATGATGACAACACGTCATGGGGGCAAAGCCCCCCCTCAACATATTATTGTATCCAATGGCATTCAAAATAGACGGGAACATTATCGCAATTGTCCGATGCCGACACCGCTGCCGTCATGTTTACATATGTCGATCACCATGGTTAAAGGCTGGTTCACACATAGCCGAGTCGGTGCGCGAGTCCAACACGAGTTACACTCGTCGATTATTGCCGTCGCTGGAGGCTGAGTCGGCCGTGAGTAGCAATTATTCCCGAGTCAAGGAGAGTGTAACACGAGTTAACTCGATTCAATACGAGTCAACACTTGTTCATGCAAGAATCTGTACGAGTAACTGAGAGTCAAAACGAGTGTAACACGAACCCAACACGAGTGTCAAAAATTTGAAAATAATGGCCACATTCCAGGGCACGTAAACAAAGAGTATGGACGAGTCAACGCGATTGTTACACGGATCAACACGATTTTTATACGGATCAACACGAAAGACAACGCGTTGACTCTCGTTGGATCTCTGTTGCACACGTGTTGACTCGTGTTACATCCGTGTAAACTCTCGTTGATTCTTCCTACATTTTTGAAATAACGGTATTTCAAATGACACTTGCTTTTTCGTGTTACACTCGTGGTTTTTCTCAGTGGATCGTGTTTACTCTTGTTTACTCGTGTTTTCACTTGTGTTTGAATCGTGTAAACTCTGGCATCATGGGGGCACCAAATTTTGGCACTCACATTCGTGCTTTCTACTCTTGTTGATACGTGTTGCATGTGTGTTACATACGTGTTGTTGCGTGTAGACACGTGTTGCTTTGTCAACGTCGAAATGATGACGAAAAGCGACGAATCACCGAAGAGTGTTACACAGGTTTACACGAGTCAACACGAGTTAATACGAATAACGAAGAGTTATTCAGAGTCAAACACGAGTTAACACGTATGTACACGAGTCTACACGTATTTAGGCCACACTCATGGGTACTCACCACGGGACCCAAAAATGTCATGCATGCATGACATTTTTGGACCCCGTGGCGAGTACCCACGAGTGTGTCGAGTATACACGAGCGTAGCACGAGTCTATACGAGTGTTGAGGAGTATCGACGAGTCATTGCTGAATAGCAAAATTTCATCACTCGTGTTGGACTCGCGCACCGACTCGGCTATGTGTGAACCAGCCTTTAGTTCGCGTCTATTTTGAAGGCGTTTTTTTTTCGGTTATTTGCCTCCTGCTGGCAATATATATGATGATGACAATATGTCATGGGGGGGGGGGGTGACCCCCCTCAACCTATTATTGTATCCAAAAGCAGTCAAATAGACGGGAACATGATGGCCAGCGTCTGCCGCCGTTCCGCGTAGTGTAAACAAGGCTGGCGGTACACCCGAACTCTACATTCTACCCCACTAATTTTCCAACTAGCATAACCGATGATTATCAATGATCAATCCCAGTCAAAAACATCCATGCTTCCCTCCCATAAGTCAATGTCGGGATTACCACACTGTCATGCAAGGACTTCTTTACTTCCATGCTGATCACCCTATTTCTTCTTACTGCTTTCAGAGTTCCTACAACGCTCTTCCCCTGTTACACTTTCTCCCACACTTCTTCTTCCATAGGCCTACCGGTACTCACATCTTTACTCAACACACTGCCCAAATACTTAAATGAGCTGACATTCTTCATAGCCGTTCAACCTCACTTCACACTCTATGGTTTGCACCCCTTTCAATGACCATAATTTTGCTCTTCCTAGCATTTACCTCCAGATTCCGTTTTTCACACACTGTTCCAAACATATTTACCTGACCCTGCAACTCCCATTCACTATCGCTCATCAGAACTCTGTTGTCAGCAACAGTAGTACCGGTACTGTACTGTTGAGGCAACTTCCACTCGTTTCCTTCCCTTATCAGCGGTACACCAACATCCGCTGCTCTTCCTTGTATTTCTTTCATGACTCCATCCATATACTGTACTGGTATATATTGAACAACCATCGGGACATCACATACACCCTTGCTTTAACCCAACATTCAGATTAAAGAACTCGCTCTGTTAATTATCCACACATACTGACACCTTTGCACCCTCATACATGCTCTTCATTGCTTTCAGCAACTTGCCATCTACTCCGTATATTCTCAGTACCGGTACCGGTACTTTCCACATACCTTCTCTATCAATTCTGTCATAGGCCTTCTCCAACTCCATAAATGCAGCATACAACTTTTGTCGCTTCTCCAGATATTTCTCCACAACACATTTCCGGGCAAAAATCTGAGCTACACATCCTCTTCCCTTCCTAAGATGACTACAGTATCCTAACCGTTTCCCCAGCAATACTGACTGAAAATGCCCAAATATATTGCATGTCCTCTTCAGATTTATCTAAAATATGTAAAATTACACCAAATACCACTACAGTAGCACTGAAATCAATAAAACTCACTAACAGGATAAATAAATGGAAAAATAGTCCAAAAGATTAATATCTTAACCCTTTACCCAGCAATACTGACTGAAAATGCCTAAATAGATTGCATGTGCTCTTCAGATTTATACATACATACGTACATAACATTTTAAGACTGAGTGCTCCACACAGATGTGCAGTTTCAGTCTCTTTTCCTAATGGCGGCGTTCCAGGCAACCCTGTTAAGGGATGCTTTACTTGTCAAGTTTTTGGATTTGAGATCGGCACGTATAGTCTGATCCCAGGTCTTACTCGGTCCACCCCTTGGTGCAGCTCCCTCCACAATCGCAGACCTGCATCTTTTCACCCAATTTTGTTCATCCATTCTCTCCACATGTCCATACCATCCCAGTTTACTTGTACTCGCTAATACTCTTTATACCTAAACGTCTCTTCAGCTCATCATTTGTTATTCTGTTGACATCCTTTATCTGAAATATGTAAAATTACACCAATTACCAACTACATTACCAACAAATTTAATAAAGTACACTAACAGGATAAAGAAAATGTAAGAAATAGCCCTAAAGATGAATTTATCTATATCTATTGACGGACGCCTTGATCCCCGAAGGATTGGCCACGAACAAAACACCCCTATGCACCTCTGTCCCCAGTCAGTCGACGCCCCTCCTCCCATCCAGCACCGCTTTCACGCATATACTTCTTAACTCCATCCTTCCACCTCTCTCTCGATTTATTTCTCCCTCTGTCCTTCCACCTCACTCGTACACGCTCTTAGTCATTCTCTCGCTTCCCATACGTTCCACATGGCCGAACCATCTCAAGGTGTTCTTTTTCGTACTTTCCAGTACATTCACACCACACCTCTCTCGTACTTCCTCATTCGTCTGTCTATCCATCCATGTAACTCTGCACACACTTCTCAAGTAACTCATTTCCATCCCTTTCACTCTTGGTTTGAATCTCTCCAACAACGTCCATGCTTCGCTTCCGTAAGTCAGTGTCGGGATTACCACACTGTCATGCAATGACTTCTTCAGTTCCATGCTGACCACCCTATTTCATGTTACTGCTTCTAGCATTCCTACAACCCTCTTCCCCTGTTGCACCCTCTCCCACACTTCTTCATCCATACTCCCATCTTTACTCTGTACACTGCCAAGATACTTAAATGAGCTGACAATCTCCATAGCCTGACCGTTCAACTTCACCTCACACTCTGTGGCTTCACCCCTTTCGAAGACCATAATCTTGCTCTTCCCCGCATTTACCTTCAGATTCCATTTTCCGCACACTGTTCCAAAAATATTTACCAGACCCTGCAACTCCCATTCATATCATCAGCAAACAGCAGTACACAAACATCCACTGCTCTTCCTTGTATTTCTTTTATGACTCCATCCACATACTGTATATATAGAACAACCATCTGGACATCACACACCCTTGCTTTACCAAACATTCAGATCAAAGAACTCCCTCTGTTCATTCTTCACACGTACTGATACCTTTGCACTCTCATACATACTCTTCACTGCTGTCAGCAACTTGCCATCTACTCCATATATTCTCAGTACAGTACTTTCCACATACCTTCTCTATCAACTCTGTCATTCCACTCGTTGCCTTCCCTTATTAGTGGTACACCAACATCCACTGCTCATCCTTGCATTTCTTTTATGACTCCATCCATATACAGTTCAGTATATATTGAACAACCACGGGGACATCACACAGGGTACCCTTTCTTTAACCCAAAATTCAGATCAAAGAACTCGCTCTGTTCATTCTCAACACATACTGACACCTTTACACCCTCATACATGCTTTTCACTGCTTTCAGCAACGTGCTATCTGCTCCGTATCTTCCAAGTACTTTCTACATACCGGTACCTTCTCTATCAACTCTGTCATAGGCCTTCTCCAAGTCCATGAAGGCAGCATACAACTTTTGTCCCTTCTCAAGATATTTCTCCACAACATATTTCAGGGCAAAGATCTGAGCTACACATCCTCTTCCCTTCCTATGATGAATAATAATAATAATAATAATAATAATTCTTTATTCCAGACACATAAGATAGATACAGTATAAATACAGTACGACCTAATGGTCCATATCACATACACTTCTCGTCAGAGCACAGATAATAATTATACACAAAGATATATTAATAAAGACACAATAAAATAAAAAATACAGTAGGCCTATTTACAGAATAGAGCACATATCACATTTTGTCACAATATAACACAGATAGGCTAACTAAGGCTATTGCTCAATGTTGGTTAACACCTATTGCACAGATCATTGCTCATAGTTCAATTAGACCTATATATTACATTACAGTACATACTATGTGTGCAGCAGCTTCTGCCAGTGAGATATAATACGGGATTCATAGATATGATCACTAGACCAAAGAGCTACAATCAGCGTGTTACTGGAGGATTGCAGTCGCTGCGAAAAGCTGTACACCAGTCTCCTGATGACAGCCCGACAGCACTGCACATCCAACAGTGTGCACACCATACTAGTGCTTTCATATTTAGAGAGACCAATGAACATCTTGAGTATATTATGATAGGATGTACACAGACCATTTATGGTGGCTCTCTTATACTTCCACCACAAATGGGCCGTGTACATAGAGGAACAATATGTCCGGAACAAAGTGACTTTAGTTTCCCAATTACACATGTGGAATTTTCTCAAGATGGTGTTACCACGTAAATATAGCTGTCTGCGCTGACGGCCGATATCTGCATCATCTGAGCAATCGTTTGAGATAATGTGTCCCAGGTATTTTATTTTGTTTACTTCTTGAATAATTTGATTATTGAGTGAGAAATTTGGCAGTTTACTTTTATACAGTAATTTTGATCTAAATATAAGAACAGCACTTTTCAGTGGGTTGAATTTAACACAATGTTTACTACCAAAAGATTCACATATATCAAGAAGTTTGCTCAGACCCGCAGAAGACGGTGCAATAATGACCAGATCATCAGCATACATGAGATGGTTGATGATTTTATTCCCACCATAACATCCAATCTGCTCTTTATTCAATTTATCACTTAATTCATCCATATATACATTGAATAAGTAAGGTGAGAGAATACTACCCTGTCTCACTCCATTGGTTACTGTAAAGGAATCCGAAATAATGTTACCCCATCTTACATTAAATGTTTGATTGGCGTACCAGTACTTCAAGATTCTCAGTATATAGGATGGCACTCCCCTTGTTGCTAATTTATCAAACAGGATATTGTGGCAGACTCTGTCAAATGCCTTACTAGCATCAAGAAAGCAATGAAAAAATAGAGCTGTTCATTTTGATGTACCCATCCACTAGCTCCTTCAGAGTGTAGATGCACTGGTCCGTACCATGATTCTTTTTAAAACCAAATTGATTACTATTAGTTGAGATATACACTGAGATTCTGTCTAAAATGATTAACTCTAGTATCTTACTTACAATACTGGCAAGGGCAATAGGTCTATAGTTGTCTTTTGATGTAATTTTGCCAGCCTTGTCTTTAATTACTGGTATCAAGGTAACGGACATCATAGATTCTGGTAGGAAACCATGGATTAGAAAGCTGGTAAAGCAACTGCTGAGTTTCTCCAAGAGGAGAGTGGAGGAGTACTTCAAATGTTCAGCATATATACCATCAAAACCACAGGATTTGTTAGCATCTAGCCTACTTATTGCAGCCTTGATTTTTTCACTTGTAACTTTAATTGTGTCATATTTTTCTTCTTTGTTACACTCTGTTGTAGCAGCAATGGTATTTCCTTGGTGCCCAACAGAGTTAAACAAAGTTTGGTAATGTGTTTTCCAAAGATTGGCTATGTTATTAGTACCAGAGATCCCATCTACACTAACGGGTAGAGGTGTGCAGCTATTATGCATTTTTTTAATATCCTTCCAGAAGGCCAATGTGTCTTTGCTAGCAAAGTTTTTGGCCAATGCTTCTCTTCTTAATACATTTTCATTGTTTTTTATATATCTGATTGCATACTTGCATCTAGCCTTTAGTCTGGTGAACATGTCAAAAATGGGTCCCTGTCTCGGTTTGTTATGATCCAGCCATACACTACGAGCATCTCGGGATGCCTGGTATAGTTCTGAAACATGGTCATTCCACCCAGGTTTGTTAAAAGAGTAATTTTTGTTATGCTTGTGAAATACTATGTCACTAGCCTTAGTAAGACAAGATATAATATTATTGTACAGCTTGCTGACTTCTTCTCGATGACTAGCATTAACACAATTAGGGTCTTCACAGGTAATGGCATCCTCACTGCCAGGATCAAGCTCAGAAAGGAGAGTGTGTGTTAAAGTGCAAAATTGCTCACACTCCTCCTCGTCAAGCCCGCCCCATGGCAGTTTTGGATTTACACTATTGTTTGACTGGGTTAATTCTGGCACTCTTTCCAAACTAGCTGTTAAGGTCAATGGGATATGATCTTCATCTGTATATGTATACTGAATTTCCATATTTGTTATCATATCATGGAAATCAGCACTAGCTACGGTATGATCTAGCCAAGACGTTGAGCCCCATGCTGCACTGACACATGTGTAACTACTATGAGGGAGCATGAGCTGAGAAGAGATAATTAGATCATGCTCACCACAGAAGTTAGTCATATGACTAGCAAACAGAGAGTTACTCATGTCCTTCAGATTAGCATTCCAGTCCCCTATTACAGAGTAGCAGGTGGTATTTAGTTCTTGTAAAAGAGCACTTAGCTCTCCAAGGCATTCCAGGTATTGTTCTTCATTTTCATTACATTGGTAGGGCAAGTACACACTAAGAATAACTACTTTCCGTTGGATATCTTCTATTTCTATACCTGTACACCATGGTAAATTTGTTACAAGTGGTTTAACCCGGCTGTCTAAAGAGTCCCTCCACAAAATAGCTACTCCTCTCGGTGGGTGACCTGCTACTAGACCATCCATAGCATCGGTTGTCGAGACCCCAAACCCATGAAAATTATCACAGATAGTACTGAGGTTACCCAAATCCTGTTTAAAATACCAAGTCTCCTGCAGGCACACAATATCACTGGTATTAAATACGTCTACTACATCAGGGCGTAGGAGAAGCCCTCTGTTGGTTTTAGGGAGCCCCCTACAGTTATAAGTAGCAATACGCAAATTGTTGGGAGATGAAGTAGACTTTATATCCATGATTAAGAGTTGTTGGGAGGGTGGGTTACCGTAGTTATAGAGTCCTCATTTGTTGATACCGGTACCTGTGCCCTACGTTCTCTCCACCAGTACACCGATGCTTCCTCTGGCCAAAGTTCTTCATCCATAAACACCTCGGGATTTGGACACTCGCAGTTTATTCTGAATGAAATATATGTGTGCCTATCAGACCAGGGAATAATTGGTTCAACATCCATACTAAGACTGAGTTTATTGGAGAGATATTCTTTCAAGTCGGATGCCGTCACTCCTGGCTTAAAACCTGTCGCGAATACTTTGGCTATGCGTGATCTTTTCACTTTTTTAACTGTACTTATCCCCGTACTTTTATTTTTACCCTTAATCCCCTGATGCATAAAGTTCCTAGGTTGAATTTGCACAGCCATAGAATTCCTAACATTGTTTGTGGTACCAGTACCGGTACCTCCATTCAGCCTCTGTTCCCCCTCAGGTATGTGATGAGTTTTACCTTTGGTGGAATGTACCCTAAACCATTGTCCTTGAACAGTACCCTCCCCCTTATCACCTGAGGGTGGAGGCGTTGTGATCCTGTCGATAGGGGTTGTCGTCGAGCTCCTTCCCGTCGCAAGTGCTGTAGTGATGCCTTGCGCGTTGCCTGTACTTACAGCTACATTATAGGCCCCAGGTGTTGCTATACTCATGCTATACTGTATGTTAACCGTTTCCCCAGCAATACTAACTGAAAATGCCCAAATATATTGCATGTGCTCTTCTGATTTATCTAAACTATGTAAAATTATACCAAATACCAACTACATTAGCACAAAACTAATCAATCACAGAAACAGGATAAAAACATAGAATAAATACCCCAAAAGATGAATACGTTAACCCTTTCCCCAGCAATACTTACTGAACATGCACAAATAAATTGCATGTGCTCTCCAGATTTAGCTGAAATATGTGAAATTACACCAAATACTAACTACATTAGCACAAAAAATCAATCAAGCACTTTAACAGGATAAATAAAATGAAAGAAATAGCCCAAAAATGAATTTATCTATAGCCTACCGGTATATATTGCCGGACACCTTGATCCCCGAAGGGGTGACCATGAACGAAACGCCTGCGTATTTCAAGCTCGCTTGAGTTATCACTCGATCGTCTTTTAGAGCTTTTTGGCCCGGGGTAATTACCACACCATCGCGTCATATGGAGTTTGAGGGGGTTAAATTGCTAGATACATAGAGGAAGAGGAATGCCAAGTAAAGCTAAACAAAAATATATAAGATATTTTTAACATCTATCTATCTATCTATTGCCTGACGCCGTGATCCCCGAAGTGGTGGACAAGAACGAACCGCCCCCATGCACCTCTGTCCCGAGTCAGTCGACGCCCCTCCCCCCAACCAGCACCGCCTTCGTTCATGTACTTCCTCACTCCATCCTTCCACCTCTCATTCGGTCTATCTCTCCCTCTCTGTCCCTCCACCTCGCTCTCATACACCCTCTTAGTCATTCTCTCGCTTTCCATACGTTCCATATGGCCGAACCATCTCAAGTTGTTCCTTTTCACACTTTCCAGCACATCTACCTCCACACCACACCTCCTTCTTTCTTCCTCATTAGTCTGTCTATCCCTCCATGTAACTCCGCACGCACTCCTTAAGTAATTCATTTCCACTGCTCTCACTCTTGGTCTGAGTCTCTCAACCAACGTCCATGCTTCGCTTCCGTAAGTCAGTGTCGGGATTACCACACTGTCATGCAAGGACTTCTTCACTTCCATACTGACCACCCTATTTCTTGTTACTGCTTTTAGCGTTCCTACAACCCTCTTCCCCTGTTGTACCCTCTCCCGCACTTTTTCATCCATAGTCTCATCTTTACTCAACACACTGCCCAGATACTTAAAATAGTTGACGATCTCCATAGCCTGACCGTTCAGCTTCACCTCACACTCTGTGACTTCACCCCTTTCGAAGACCATAACCTTGCTCTTCCCCGCATTTACCTTCAAATTCCGTTTTTCTCACACTGTTCCAAACTCATTTACCAGACCCTGCAACTCCCATTCATTATCACTCATCAGAACTGTATCATCCACAAACAGCAGTATAGGTAGCTTCCACTCAATTCCCTCCCTTTTCAGTGATACACCAACATCCACTGCTCTTGATAGTATTTCTTTTATGACTCCATCCATATATACAGTAAACAACCACGGGGACATCACACACCCCTGTTTCAAACCAACATTCAGGTCAAAGAACTCGCTCTGCTCACTCTCCACACGTACTGCCGCCCTTGCACCCTCATACATGCTCTTCACTGCTTTCAGCAACTTGCCCTCTACTCCGTATATTCTAAGTACTTTCCACAAACCTTCTCTATCCACTCTGTCATAGGCCTTCTCCAAGTCCATAAAGGCAACAAACACCTTTTGTTTCTTCTCCAGATACTTCTCCACAACACAATTCAGGGTAATAATCTGATCTACACATCCTTTTCCCTTCCTAAAACCTCCCTGCTCGTCGCCTATCCATTTCTCCGTTCCTCCGTTCTCACTCTCACTCTCTCAATCACTACCGGTACCCTACCGTATACCTTCCCTACTATGCTTAGAAGACATATTCCTCGGTGGTTACCACACACTCCTCTTTCCCCTTTGCCCTTATATAGGGGGACTATTATGCCAGTCTTCCAGTCATCGGGTGCACTCCCCTTCTCCCATGCTAGTTTGCACATTTTCCATACCCATTCTATCACTATCTCACCACCATACCTCAACATTTCCCCACACACTCCATCTGTTCCTGGTGCTTTCCCCAACTTCACTCTTTTCATGGCTTCCCACACTTCTGACCTCCTGATCCCCAACTCCTCCTCCACTACTTCTCTTCTTCTCCCTCCCATACCATATCCAACTATGTTTGCTGGCTCTTCATTCCTTACATTTAGCAACTCACTGAAGTACTCCCTCCATCTTTCGACTCTCTCTTGCTTCTCGGCTAGCATTCTCCCATTCTTATCTTTCACACCCTTACTGTTTCCCTTGCTACCTTCCCTAACTTTCTTGACTTCTTTCCAGAACAGTTTCTTACTCTCCCTCCATTTTACACTCAGGTGCTCGTTTCTGTCTCTCGGAATCTTCATTCCCTCTACTACCCAACCACTCTCTATATGCTTTCTTCTTTTCTTCCACAGCTATTCTTACCTCTTCTGTCCACCATGCTGTACCTTTCACTCCCCTCCCTCTTCTCCTCACTCCACACACCTCCTCACATGCTGCACAGATCTCATCCTTAAACAACTTGCTCATCTCCTCCACTTCCTCCATAACTTCCAGGTCGAACCCACCTAGTCGTCTTTCCACTGCTCTCCTGTACTCCTCCCTGACTTCCTCCTCCTGCAACCTCTCCACCCTCCTCACCATTCCACCCTCCTCTCGCCTCCCTCCAGCTCTCCTCACCCACTTCTTTTGTATCCTAACCTTAGCTACCACTACATAATGATCAGACAGATCCCCTCCAATATCCCTATACACCCTAGCATCCATCACAGATTTCTTCATTCGTTCATCCACACATACATAATCAATCAATAACTTTCGTTCCACCACTGTCTTATCCTTCATCGTCAACATCCATTTCCACGTGTACCTGTGGATCATTCTGTGTCGGAAGAAGGTGTTGGCTATCCACAGCCTCCTCCCCACACATACGTCCACAAGTGCACTACCATTCCCATTCACCTCTGATGGTACCCCCCACCCTCCCACCACTCCCTCAACTTTCCTATCACCCACCTTACCATTCATATCCCCAATCAGAAATATTCTTTCGTTCTTGTCAAACATCTCCAGGCACGCCTCCACATTCATCCAGAACTCCTCTTTCTTTCTTTCAAGTATATCCTCTGTCGGGGCATACACGCATACCTCAATACAATATTTTTAACATGAGGTTGCTTATAATAATTTGTACCTCTGCAGTTTCTCCATGGCTAACGAAAAAGGTCACATTCCTAAGAAGCCCCAACCAAAAAGGCCAAGCTTCTGTACAGAAAAAATGCCACACCATTACCCTTATGGTAACCCTATCAAATAATCAAAACAACTACACTTCTTAACCCAATTCCCGCGGGGCCCCTCATATGACGGAGATGATTTTCCGTCTATTTTGTAGCCTGTGAGCCAGGCCAGCTTTTGCAAGCAGCACGGATGGACGTCAGCCGGAGCCTACAGGCCCCGCTAAGACACTGAGGTTTGTGTGAGAAAGAGTTCACTTATGTGCAGCGTCACACATAGCGAAAACAGAAAATAATTGGTAATTTTTAGCAATTTCGCCTAGGCCTATCGGATTTGGTAATTTTTAGCAATTTTGCCCTTCGTTTGCAAGATCCTTACAAGAAAACCAGACGTCGTACAGGGATGATTCAGGAGTAATTTGAAAGCTATTACCGTACTTTCACGAATACATAATTGTATTACGCTCTGGCTTTTGCTTATGCATGAAAATGAGCAGGGAATGAAGGCAATTTCGGGCAATTATGCCTACTCGTACAGGATTCCTTGGAGCGGCTTCGGTCACGCCGGGAATTTCCACACCTCACACCACACACACACATCACACAGTTTTTCCTACACCGAGAAATGACTCCCCGGCTGTCATTTCTCGAAGACTTCTTCTAGCCGGAGACATTGAGAGCAACCCAGGACCCACCTACACATACATATGTCCAACTTGCTCAAAACCCATCACTTTGAGTCGCCACACTAATGGTTCAGTTCTCTGCAATTCATGTAGGAACTGGACCCACTTCACCTGCACAACACTTGCCTCCAAGAAACACTACACGAACACCTGGACCTGTTCCTCATGCCCCTCCCTCTCCCAGTCAAATCCCTCGCCTAAAACCCGTCCACCTCTCCTCCCCAACCCACCTAACCTTCCCATATCATCCACTCCCCCCCTAAAACCTGTCCACCTCTCCTCCCTAACCCACCTAACCTTCCCATACCATCCACATCCTCAACTCAACATACCACACCCCATCCTAATCCATTCCCACCCCCATCTCCTGCTCCCCAATCCCCACCCCCACCTCACCCATCCCAACCCCTAGCCCCTCCCTCACCCCCACCCCCACCCCCTCCCTCACCCCCACCCCATCCTCGTGCAGCAGCACCCAACATACATCGTGCACATAACATTAACATTCTCCAATTGAACATAGATGGCATCAACACAAAGAAACACAAACTCTCACACTTCATCAAACAACACAACATACACATTGCCATCTTACAAGAAACAAAACTCCGCACAACACAAAAAACACCCACATTTCATGATTTCACCACCATCAGACAAGACCGGGCTGTCGGCGGAGGCGGTGGATTCATCACCCTGGTACACAAAGAAATATCATACATAGTAACCAGTGTACAAACCAAATCCCTCCTCCCCCCCAAATGATAACACAACAGAAATACAATCAATTAAAATACGCACTGGCAACAACTCCAACATAACCATCATAAACACATACATCCCCTACAGTACCAAATGAATACAGACCACACTTACAACACATCACAAACACCCCACACATCATCCTGGGTGGTGACTTCAACGCCAAGACGTCGGCCTGGTTTGTCGACAACCCCGACACAGACAGAGGGCTGGTACTACAAAACCAAACTGTTAACCTCATCATCCTTAACGACATCCATCAAACCCATATTCCTCACCAAGCCCTCTATAACCCATCATCTCCAGACATCACCTTTTGCTCCCCAGAACTCGCCCCCACAACATCCTGGAGGGTTGTCAGAACCTTAGGCTCTGACCACCTCCCGATCATTATCACCACCAAAACCAGACTCAATCCCAGCTAACCACAAACACACATACACCAATTATAAAAGACCTAACTGGGAAGCATTCACAAATGAGACAAAACAATACTTCACAACTCTAAACAGTACACCCATCACTAACATCAACAATGCTGTACACATACTCAATAAAACTATCCAAAACACTGACAAGAAAACACATTCCAAGAGGTAACAGAAAAAGACACAACCCCAACTTCACACCAGAAATTCAAAACCTCATCAGACAACGCGACATACTGAAATACTCCCCAGCACCCCACACAAGACATCACACAACAAATCCAAGCACTCAACACCCAAACTAACAACAAAATACAAGAACAACAAAAACTAAATTGGAATAACTTCCTACAAACACTTGATCACAAATCAAACCCCCAAAAAATCTACAAAACACTAAACAGTATCACACTTTCCAACAGCAACACAACACAATCACATGCTGCAATCACAACAACAGACTCTACTCCTTCATGTAAACAACAAGCAAACACTCTCATCAATCACTTCTCACATGTCAGTCACCTAAAACCTCACAAAGACGACCGACGTGTCATCCGACGTAAGAGACAATTCCCACAGACCCTGACTATACACCCTTCACCAATCACCAGACAAAGCATATCATCAACAATCTCAAGCACTCACCCGCTTGTGGCCTAGACAACATAAGCAACATACACCTCAGACACCTGGGACCACAAGGCATACAAGCACTCACTAACATATCAAACTACAGTTATTCACACAACACAATACCAGACATTTGGAAGCATGGTCTCATCACCACATTCCCCAAACCCAACAAAGACCCCACACTACCCTCCTCACACCACCCCATCACACTCCTTTGCTCCCCCTCCAAAGTCATGGAACGCCTAGTATTACAACTAATTACACCCGACCTACCCCTAGCTCCAACACAACATGGCTTTAGGCCACTGCACTCCACAAACACTCTTCTCACAGACCTTACACAAAGAGCTTATGATGGCATCAACTCAGCTAGACCACCACACAGATCACTATTAGCCACACTCGACATTAGTAAAGCCTTCGATGCCATCCCTCGCCACAACCTAACAAACAAAATCTACAACACAAACATGCACAACAACACAAAAAGGTGGCTGGCCAACTTCCTAGCAGGCAGATGTGCACACGTATCTTTTGCCGGTCAGTCATCTAAAATCAGAAACTTTCCAAACGGAATCCCACAAGGATCCGTCCTATCGCCCGCACCCTTCAATCTGTACATGCACGATATAACTACACCCAATACGCCCCAAATAAACTTAGCCTACTATGCAGATGACATAATACTCACATGCACACACCATGACCCAAAAAGAGCAACAGATCTCCTTCAACCCTATCTCAACACACTACATGGCTGGTGCACTACAAACAGACTTAATCTACCCCCAGCCAAATCCACCGCAACCCTGCTCACAAGCTGGACAGGAGAACACAAATACATCCCTCAACTCACCATAAACAACACACCCCTAACACATACACACACACCCAAAATCCTAGGAGTAACATATGATACTCATATGACATTCAAACAGCACACCACAAACATTAAAAAGAAACTGACACCCAGACTTAACGCCCTCAGGTCACTTGCTCACACAAAATTTGGACACAACAAAGAAACTACCACCACAGTATATAAACAATACATAAGATCAGTGATGGAATACGCAAGCCCAGCCTGGGCTTCTAACCTAGGTGAAACGCATAAGACCTTACAGACTATTCAAAACAAAGCCCTGAAGATCATTACACGCTGCACAGCTACTGCACCCACAGATCACCTACATCAAGAAACCAAAATCCTCAAAGTCAAAGACCATCTGGACATGAGAGGCACTCAATTCCTGGCAGCAGCCTCCACGAACCAAGACCACCCACTAAACTACATGGCAACACACCCACAGACACCAAGAAATATCAAAACACCACCCAGCACACGGTATCACACACAATTACTGTCTTCTCTCCCACCACGAACCACCTTCCAGAAGCACATCCATACTCATATCTCTCGCCGATCCATCCACTAACTCGCAGACAACACGCAGCTGCAAGCACGACCTCCCGAAATCCATCCTTCCGAATCCTCCCTTCCTCGCGAGGACAGAGTCCACCTGGCCAGGCTGAGATGCGGACATCATCCAGCTCTCCTGAGCTATCAGAAGAGACTGGATGACTCCGTTGTCGATGCCTGCCCGGGATGTAACACAGCACCCCATACCATTAAACACATAATAGAAGACTGCATTTCACACAACCACTTACGCCAACAACACAATCTACACTCAATGAGAGCTCTGTGGGAAAGCCCGATTGTGGCCATGGCCTTCCTCAGGGACTCTGGGCTGTTCGGCCAGGCAGCTTAGGGAACAACAACAACTCTTACAGGATTAATAGCTTTAACCAAAATTGTCACACTCCTTAATGGTCTAAGTGGCCATAGCCAAAATGGCTACACTATATTCCTTCTGTACTTTCTCCATGCCCGATGAGATACATGATATTTTGATATATGTGGCACAGCCCTTGTATCCAACACAATACCCTGCGTGCAACCCCGCTCGAACCCCGCACAACGTTGCTTGCAACTTTAATTATTATTATTATTATTAAGCGATTTGAAGTTGACTGTAAATAACAACAAAATGGGTTGGAAAGTATACATCTACAATACATATACCGATATTAGAAACACGAAATGAATGACATACAACAATTCATATGAAATAATTATATGACAGGAAAACGTATCACGATTTGTTTCTTTCATACTACATACAGATCAATATAACTTGAAAGACAGCAAAACGTTTCAATAAGCATTTTGTCTTATATGTGTATGGAGGAGACAAACGGCAGGCTGCCTGTAACGAGTGTCTCCCCCAAAGCCAAAAGAGTGACAGAGAGCCAAATTCAATGGTCGTTGGGGTCATAATGCCTGGACATGCGGAATATAAAGCAATTGAAGTCATAGTATGAAGGAAAGATTAATTAAGGGAGAGTTTGTTGAGCAGAAGACCGAGAAAATTTGCTAATTCTTGGGTTGAAGAGCTGGACAGAATAGGAGTGGGACTGTGTTGAACGGCGGGTGCCTCACACTCGCCGCAGGAGAGGGGTATGCACTGAGAGTGCTTTGAAGAACAGTGATTGGTGTAATACTGATAGAAAAGTGAAACATTTCACAAACTATGCTTTTCAACTGGTTAACCCATAACGAAAATTACCGTGATAACTAAAATGCATAATTTGAAAGATTACTGAACATTCAAATCCAAAACAGATAATAAGCAATGTTCTTGTTAGTATTTCAATAAATTACGATTGATCATAATTATGTAGAACTTTTGAGGTTAGAGTATTTGACATAACATTTATACAGGAATAAGTGCACAGGTACAGGCTATTTCCGGAAATTTTCAATCGACAGTTATGTTTGTGGCAGCACTATGAGCCGCTATATGTATAATTGACAACTATACTGAGTTTGAATGATATAATGACCATGATATACATTCTAATAATTATTATGTTCTCTCCACCAACCAACATTTCTTCTAAACTCGATTAATGAAATTAACAAACATGTGGCAGTACGGGGATTCGAACCTAGGATGCTCACACCGAAAATCAACACACTTATGCATTGCACCACGATGACATATATTTAGAAGCTTCCAAAGTTAACATTAGATATTCCTGAATATAGTTGCCAGAGAAGTGGTCGGAGAAAGGTGACCGAGTTAATCCTATATCATTATTGTACCTTCTCCTCCTACTCTAATCCTATATCATTATTGTACCTTCTCCTACTCTAATCCTATATCATTATTGTACCTTCTCCTCCTACTCTAATCCTATATAATTATTGTACCTTCTCCTCCTACTCTAATCCTATATCATTATTGTACCTTCTCCTCCTACTCTAATCCTATATCATTATTATACCTTCTCCTCCTACTCTAATCCTATATCATTATTATACCTTCTCCTCCTACTCTAATCCTTCTAATCGGTCACGTCATTAGTCTCCCCACACACTAAAACACAGGACATTCCTAGTTGTACAATGCTTCACTAGTATTATTATATATTTGTTCATGAATTGCTCCTTGAATATGAGCTATATATACTGTCTCTCTCTCTCTCTCTCTCTCTCTCTCTCTCTCTCTCTCTCTCTCTCTCTCTCTATCTCACATGGAAGTCATTATACTGAATGGGTCAGACAATGTGGATTAAAACAAAATGCTTACTTAGCCTCAACATTACACAGAGTTAGTAGTATGAATATGATGAAAAGTTAACCAATTAATCTGAAGATATTTAAACTAAGATAAGTCCGGAATTGAAATAACACAAATTATTCATGGAATATTTTATTATGAATGGACAACATTTTGTCGTCAACATAATACACAAATTTGCATACTTTAGAAGCCATTTTAGAGTGTGGGAGGCTAACAAACTTCAAAGTGTGGGCGAAAAGACTTCAAGGTGTGGGCTAACGAACTTCATTGTTTGGGCTAACAAATTCCTAGTGTGGGCGAAAAGATACGTAGGCGAAAAGACTTGTGGGCGAATAGACCGTAAACCTCTATCATAATATCTTAAATTATTTAATATACGGTACCGAATGAAATAGTTCGGTCGCATTATTTTATGTTACTAACCATTATGCGATCTTATTCAAATTAGGAAGGACGTCTATCAGTTATAGTGCTACAAACCATCTCATTGAACCTTAGCTAACATGACCCTTCCTAAGCAGTACAAAGCCGTCCAAATATATTTGAAATATAAAACACACATTACCGGTACTGCAATATATATATATATATATATATATATATATATATATATACAGTATATAATATACAGTATATCATATTTTATAGTGTGTATATATAATACGTGTAGGCCTATGTGTGTCAAAATAAAGGAAAACCTTTCCCTGTAGTGGTTGGAGAGCAATTTTTCCCTATCTTTACTGCATAGATGAGAGAGAGAGAGAGGGGGGGGGGGTAACCTTGATAGCTGTACAGGACAGTAGATGTGGCAATGTGTGGTATTGAGATGCTTTGGTATTGAGCTGGTATGGTGATGAAACCGACTGGTGAAGAAAAGGTCTGGTCATGAGATGGCATATGGTGTTGAGGTGACTCGTCTTGTTTGTGTGGTGAGATGGCATGGTGTTGAGATGTCCTGATACCTTCTTGGCTAGGGCCTCGAGTGACAGCATTTCGCCATCCCGCCTCCACAACATCCCTGGGTTGACGCAACGACCTTTGTGGTCTTCTTCGTCAACCCGCGATGTTGTGGGTTCTATACCGAACCCTGAGGAGGTTGTGGAGGCAGCAGATGGCCATTACAGCTGACTCCACGTTCTTAGGGTTCAACAGAATGATGATGAGTAGACGAAACCTAGATTAAAAGGAAAATATAATATTAAAACCCTTTCGTTGCGGATGACGTTCTGGAACGTCCTGGCAAGTTACAGCAATTTCCAGGCTTTAAAAGCCTGTAAAAAACGTAAAAATCGAGTGTCAGTGGGCGGGAGCGTGAGGGGCCCACCTCCGACCCTCAGAGCAGCGAGCGGCTCACTGAGGTAGACTGTGTCTCGCGGGTCTCTCTCTGTCTCTGACAGCAGTGTAGCCAAGGGGGCGAGTGCTACCAAATAGCGGGTTTCCCGCGTTTCACTGGCACCGCTGCGGGTGAACCAGACCACGTACGGGGCCCGTTCTGGTCTCATTTTGAAGCTATTTTCGCCTAGTTTTCGGCAGCATAAACTTCATTTAATGCAGATGCTTGATTTATCATTCAGGAGTGCCTGAATATGCCCTAAATAGCCCAAACATAGCCGCAGCAAAAGGGATATGAACCAAAAAAAAATAAAAAGAAAATACTAATGAAATGGCTAAAACATGAAAGTGATTGAAATATCATGTACAAAATAAACTTTATAATAAAATTATTGTGTTTGTGTCATATTAAATATAGTAATTAGTACAGGGATTAAGTAGATTCATGAGTAAGATCTATTAAACAGTACAAACAAATGAAATAGTAATAACTAAGTAATAATCAAATATATAAATAATAATATGGATTGGAATATGTAGATAATTTATATATAGTATATATATATAATATATATATATATATATATATATATATATATACATATATATATATATATATATGTATACAAAAATACATGTAGATATTAATATATATATATATATATATATATATATATATATATATATATATATATATATATATATATATATGATAGTAAAGCCAGGTAATAAATTTTCTTTAATACATACGAGGTTGAAAGAAATGGCAATTTCTGTGTTGGAAATTTTATTATTCAAAGTTTCCAGGTCTCTGATGAGTTTTCGCTGGGTGGCAGGAAGTAGATGAATGAGATGAGCAAAATTCATGGTGGTACAGGGTTACATTAATGTACATGATGATACAGGATATACGACGCGTTTCACTGGACAACCAGCATTATCAAGTAAGGATAGAATGATATAAAAGGTAAACAGGAAGGGTATATATAGAGGGTGGAGGATCAGAGGAGGCGAAAATCAGGGGGCAAAAGTCTGCTATTGGTGGAAGGGTATTCTAGGAGTGCAAAAGGGAGAACCGTTTCACGCAGGCGCGCTGGATGCGGGAAGGTGGTGGTCGGTTGGCGGGGTCAAAGCTGATTGGCTGCGTGTCGAGGGGCATGGCCTAAGTTGCGTAGTACGTGTGGCGCCGGCAGAAGACGAAGCTGAAGGAGGTAGCGAGGGGGGGCGTTAGGTCCTGTAGGATAGTGCCTTTTGGCAGAAGGAATGATCTGAAGGTCCAGAGGTTGGTTGTTGATGTTAGGATGTAAGGCTTGGATATATAACGCTTCGAGTATAGGTAATCTCCTTGGATCACTTTCTTTATCGAGTATGGTGGTGTGTTTCTCTAACTCGTTGCGTGTGAGGTGGGGGTGGTTAGGGGTGAGATAGTGGTCTTTGATGGCTCCAGCCTGAAGGTGAAGAGTTAACCGACGTGAAAGACGAGTCTGCGTCATGCCAATATAGGAATGAGGTCCACAGTCCTCATAATTAATGACGTGATCGTCGGTCATCGGGCTCTTTATCTTGGTGGAAGCTGGTTTGTTGTGGAGAACGAGGTTGGAGGTCTTGGGGGATTTGTAATAAATTATTAATTTGATTTTGTTTTCCGGGTTGGTTGGGTGGACATGCTTGGAGATTATTTCTTTTAAGACGGCCTCGTCATTTTTGTGTTCAGAGGACATACAATTGCGGTAGATCTTAATTTCATTGGGGGGGTCAATGTTGGGAGGGCTTTGGGTGTACCATTTTTCAAGATGGTGGTTGATGGTGCTGGAGATGTCGGAGTTGGAGTATCCGTTATTCACTAAAACTTGGGATAGTCAATACCTACCTAGTCCCTCTTTTGCACTCCTAGAATACCCCTCCACCAATAGCAGACTTTTGCCCCCTGATTTTCGCCTCCTCTGATCCTCCACCCTCTATATATACCCTTCCTGTTTACCTTTTATATCATTCTATCCTTACTTGATAATGCTGGTTGTCCAGTGAAACGCGTTGTATATCCTGTATCATCATGTACATTAATGTAACCCTGTACCACCATGAATTTTGCTATTCTTATTCATCTACTTCCTGCCACCCAGCGAAAACTCATCAGAGACCTGGAAACTTTGAATAATAATATTTCCAACGCAGAAATTGCCATTTCTTTCAACCTCGTATGTATTAAAGAAAATATATATATATATATATTGTTACGTCACCAGGGTTTAACCACCAATCAGGTAAGATCCTGGTAGCCGCACAGCGCCATGAACACCAAACTCTTAATATAAACATAATATCAAGGAAAGTCCAGCGCCAGGCAGTGAAGGCAATATGGTATTAAAGTAGACCAATCTCTTAAAGTCACTCCATTGTAAGCCAATAAATAATAGGGAGAAGTAAAATCTATACCTAAAAGACAAAAGGTATTGATTTATATACCTAATCCACCCCCAAACCCTTCAATCTCCAAACCCACACCAATAAAGTTCATATACCCAATCCAATATATAATTGTGTATTCCCGAACACTCATTTAATTTACTAAAACTGAGATACTCTCCTGGGTATTATCCCACTAGTCCCTTTCCCAATGAACACTTCACAACCCCATATCATAAAGCAATAACAATACTTAATGAACACACTTATTTGAATAACGAAAAGGAGTCTCTTCACTCCACTGATCATATACACAAAGATAATCCCACAAGGCTCATATCCAATGAATACTCCACTACACCATATCATGAATCAATAACAATAGTTAAGAAACCCACCTCGTTAAATATCAAAAGGAAGTGTTACCTCACACCTCTAATTATGTACATACCTGTATACTCAGCTATCCCATCGAGTCTTGGAACACCATCCCAAGCCCCTTTACACAGAATATGGCCACCTCCACTCCTCACACAGAACCTCGACTTGCCGTCCTCCACAACACACTGCCCTCTCTCGCTTTCGTAAGCCCCAGGAAGCCAGGGAAGGGGGTGGGGGGTCAAGAGTGGGGGTCCGGCTTCACTCAACCTGCCACACCTGGGGCATGGGGGAGGGGGGGGGGGGGAGAAGGGGTCGGTAGTTTAGAAGAGGGGCGGGTGGTGGTAGTCCTCCCACTGCTACTGTCTGCCACCACAATGTACAGTCGCATTCATAGGGGGTGTAGAGCTCTATCCATAACACCTCCACCGCTAAAACAGAATACGACAGGGGAGTATTCGTTCACATATTGTACATATGACAAACAGTCGGCCAAGACATTATTTACCCCGCGAAAGTGCCTGATATCCAGCACATAATCCTGCAGGAACAGGCTCCATCTAGTCAACCGTTGGTTTATGTTTCTAAATTTGGTTAGGAACTTGAGAGGATGGTGGTCTGAATATACAATGATAGGCCCTGTAGAAGACTGAACATAAACCTCAAAGTGCTGTAATGCCAATATCAAGGCTACCAACTCCTTCTCAATAACTGAGTAGTTACATTGAGCCCCAGTGAACTTCCTACTGTAATAGCAGACAGGATGTAATTATACCTCCGAATCCGCCTCCTGTAAAAGAACAGGTCCAACACCCCATCACTGGCATCCACAGCCAAGGAAAAAGGCTTATCAAAGTTGGGGGCTCTCAACACAGGGTAAGTGGTTAATATATATTTAACTTTTTCAAAGGCTTGGGAACATTCAAACAGTCCAATTAAACTTAAACGTCCTTTTTCAGTAAATTTGTTAGTGAGGAGGTAACCTGGGAGAAATTACTAACAACTTTACGGTAATAACCCACCATGCCCAGAAAACGTTGGACCTCCTTCTTGGACTTTGGAACAGGATTATTAATAATGGCTTCAACCTTCGCATTGGGGGGCACAACCCTGCCTTGCCCGACCACATAGCCTAGATATTGGACAGTAGAGTGGACAAAATAGCACTTCCTCAGATTTACAACATGATCAACATTTTGGAGGGTTTCAAACAACATCTTGATCTGATGAAGGTGTTCCTGCCATGTATGAGCAAATATAATTAAGTTGTCTATATAGACCACACACCCGGGAATGTCTGAGATTAGAGAATTCATCATCCTCTGAAAGGTGGCTGGGGCATTTTTGAAACCGTATGGCATGACCTCACAACAAAACGATTGATTTGGTGTTACAAAACAAGAAATCTCACGAGCCCTAGGCGTGAGAGGCACCTGCCAGTAACCCTTCATCAAATCAATCTTTGTAAAAAAAATGGCTGTTCCTATCTGATCTATACAATCCTCAACTCTCGGTAGAGGGTATATAGGCGTCACACTTTGCAACCGAAGTCACCCTCCTATAGTCTATACAGAACCGAAAATTCTCCCTCAGGCTTGGGTACCAATACCACCGGGCTGGACCATTGACTTAGGTGACGTGAAATAATCTGATGGGACAACATATAGTCTAACTCCACCTGCATGATGCTATGGCGTTGAGAAGAAACCCTGTATGGAGAGAGCTTATTGGGCCGGGCGTCCCCCACGTCCACAACATGCACCGTCATTGAAGTCCTCCCCGGAGAATCTCTAAACACTTCTGCACTCTATGAAAGGACAAATATCAATTCCGCTGACTGGGAGGGAGAAAGATGACTTAACATGTTAGGTAGTGAAGCCCAAGTTTGAGAGTTTCCATTAACCCGGGAACTGCGGGGAGACTCTTAAGAGTTCCCCCGGCGGACTGCGGGGAGACTCTTAAGAGTGAGTGAAAAAAAAAATCTACTTTTGACATCGATTTTTTTTTTTTTTTTTTTTTTTTTTTTTGGCCCCTGGGCCATGCAAAATCTCAGTGCTCTACCTCCCCTCCTTCCCCACTTTCCTCCTCTCCTTCAGTTATCACCTATTTTCCCTGTTATTCCCTTATTCTGAGGTCTATTTTCGTGCTAACATTAGCGAGTTGCAAGCAGGGTGTTGTCATCACTGATGGCAAGCGAGTGCAAGAGAGAGAGAGAGAGAGTATCGATCGACTGTGTCTCAGTGGCCTTGGGGGAAATTGGCGGGAAAGCAGCTTGCCTCACCCATACATTATACAACTCGCGGGCTATATCTCCGATTTTGACCATCCAAACGCTGTTTTCACTCGTTTTATTGTTGTTTCAGGTTAATACCTTTATAATCAACCCATAATAGGTGCATATGGAGAAGTATTAATGCTATTAATGGCACAATGAATATTTTAGTGACGGAAACACCTCAAATACGTCAGCACAGGGGGACGTTTCCAATTACCCCCATGCGCACTTGTTAGGTTAAAGGCTCGTAAGCTACTATAATCGACAGAATGGTGAAAGAAGGGAAGTTCAGTTTCATTGGTAACACCCACCTCATTAGCTACCGCCACTGGTAATGAGCACGGGGGGAGAGAGTCAGGGGTTCGATGATACATCTTCAGAAGGTTCACATGAAAAACCTGGTATGACTTCCTGCGGTCCGGGGTATGGATGAGATAATCCGTTTCATTCACCTTACGTTCTATCCTATAAGGACCCTGAAACCTTGCTGCAAAGGGTTTTCCAAATACTGGCAGTAAAATTAAAACTTCCTCACCTGGCTGAAACACCCTGGCCCGAGAACGCCTGTCATACCAGACCTTCGTCCTTTCTTGAGTTACTTTCAAATTCTGGGAAGCAAAGTGACAGGCATCATACAGCCTTGTTTTAAAGTCAACAACATACTGCAATATATTATCAGTTCCGTCGTTACTACTCCAATGTTCTTTAAGATGTTGCAACGGACCACGTACCTGATGTCCGAAGATTAGCTCATTTGGGGAGAAACCCAATGACTGAGGTGGAACCTCCCGGGCAGCAAAATGGACATAAGGAATCTCCCAGTCCCCCCCATGCTCACCACAATAACACTTCAACATATTCTTCAAAGTTTGGTGGAAACGCTCGAGAGCTCCTTGACTCTCTGGGTGATAGGCACTAGATATGATGTGACTAATTCCCAGCTCCTGGAGGGACTGCTGAAAAATATTTGAAGTAAAATTAGTACCACGGTCACTTTGAATCTCCCGAGGAAGGCCCATACGAGTGAAAAAATTAAGCAGAGCACGGATCACAAACCGAGCAGATATATTCCTCGATAGGATTGCCTCGGGATATCTCGTGGTTGTTATCTAAAATAGTCAGCAAAATAACAACGTCCTTGGGAAGTTTTAGGTAAAGGGCCAACCACATCAATAATCACCCGGGTTGAAAGGAGTCTTGACCGTTGGTATAGGGACCAGGGGAGCCACAGGGACCTTTTGGTTTGGCTTCCCCATCACCTGGCACACATGACCAAAGACGGTAGTAGGTAGCTACATCCGCTCTCACCCTGGGCCAGAAGAAATGGGAACGGATGCGGTCCAGTGTTTTCTTGACCCCTAAATGCCCTGCCAAAGGAGTGCCGTGTGCCAGGTCTAGAATCAGGTTCCTACAAAATGTTGGTACCACTATCTGATTAATATCCCATGCTCCACCATCAACAGGCAAATCACTAGGTCACCATCTACGCCAAAACACACCATCTTTCATATAAAAACATGTCCCTAGCTCCTTCTCACGCTCCTCCAGTCACAGCTCCCACAGCCAAACGTCTGCATTCAGAATCCGCCTGCTGCATACTCACCAGATCCCTCTCACCATCTTTAGAAAGGGAGTTCGAGGCTTTGTCCTGGTTAAGGCGAGCCATAAAGGTATCTGCAAAGGTTATATCTGTCCCTACCCCAGACGAGTCAGAGTTACTGTCACTTACCAAGTTTCCCACATCCACACCATATGATGAAGGGGGTAGAGGCAGGTTGGGGGGGGGGGGGGGGCGGCACACTTGCCATCGACCTTGTCACCGCACACACAGGGAATGCATCAGGGAACTCCCTCTCGAGCACACTAGTTAGAGGCTCAGACACTGGTTCAACATCCATGACAGGGTCGGGTCTGACCCTATCCCCAGCCAGATCATTCCCCAGGAATAGGTCAACTCCAGGTACTGGCAATTCCTCCACAAGTCCCGCTGTCGCTTTACCCTTATACAGCTCACAATCAATATCTATCTCCACCAGCGGGGCTGATAATGGTCCTTCCACACCACACAGTATCACATAACTTCCTGTGGAGACAAGACCAGGATTAACCCTTCTAATCAATGTTCTAGAGGCCCCGGTGTCTCGTAGAAGATTCACCTTCAAAATTTCATCTGTCATCATAATTTTTCCCCGGGAAAGAAAAGGCTGGTAAGAGAGGTCTGCCCCATGGGTGGCTGCAGTGGTTGGGGTCACAGAGCTCATTGGGGGGACTTGACTCACACATGCCACTGAACCCTCTTGCCTTCCTCCCCCTCATCTCCCCCTATGTTCGCAACCACTCCCACACCATACACTCCATTCACAGCTCCCTCTCTCTGACCATTAGCATGTGCCCAACACTGATATCCCAAGTGGCCAGTTTTCCCACAAAAATTACACACTTTCTCTCGGTTACTATTATTATAGTTACCTTGACCACGAGTGGCAGGCGGATGACAGTAGGGGCCTGGGATGATCTGGGTGCATTATCATTATGAATTCCACTAGGAGGAGACTGAACATAATTATCTCCCTTGAGATCAACATGAGACTGAATGTAGTTAAGGTTACCTCTACGATTTTGCAGATCCAAGACACGATCATCAGCTCGTTCAGCAGCAAAGATGAGGGAGGTTACACATTTCTCTCTAATATAGTCAGCAACGTGGGGGTCAATCTTCCACACAAAAAAATCCAACAAAATTAGTTATTTGAGTGCATTACAATCTTTCACATTTGTACTCGTAAGCCATAGATTAAACGACTTGGTCATCTCATGGCAAATTCTTTGTGAGTGACATCTGACTTCTTGTGTTTTATCCGGAAGGCCTGCCTATAGGCTTCTGGTCATAGCTGATATGTGTATAAAATAGCTAATTTAAGGGGTGCATACTCTGACCTCACTTCTGCCTCCACTGCAACATATGTCGCACGTGCCCGCCCAACCAGTACAGTCGACAACAAGAAAGGCCACTGAGAAGCCTGCCAGCTCATCCCATTACATACTTCCTCTAATAAAAGGAAAAAATCCTCTACCTGGTCTTCAGTGAAATGGGGTAACACATTAGCAAATGAGAATCCCTGGAGGGGCAGGAGGGGGAGAGCACCCGGGACACCGGGGTGTACCTGGGCCATACGATATTCATGGTCAAGCCTTTTCTGTTCAAGTTCCATCTCGAGCTTCCTTTTTTTTTTTCTTTTTTTTAGAGACATGAACGGAAGAAGGAAAAAAACAGATAAAACAATAAGGTCCATGTGCCTAAAGGCATCCTCCATTCATAAAATATTTGTAACTGGATTTAAACTTTTGTAGATTGTAAGTTTATGGAAAGCGACTCGGGGGAAGTGCATTCCACCAAAGAGTAGTAGTTCTAGGGTAAATGAATTTTGATAAGCAGAAGTTCTGCATTGTGGAGGAGAAAGTGTAAATTCATGGGCGCTCTCAGCTGCCCTAGTTCTACGGGGAAAGATGTGGAGAGGCGGCACAATTGAAGCAAGTTCCTCGGAACAATTGCTGTGAAAATATCTGTAGAATAATGCAAGGGATGCAATGTTTCTTCGTATGGATAATGTAGGAAGGTCCTGTGTGATTGCAGGGTTTATTGATTAATCTAATAGCTTTATTTTGAATTTTGTCCAACTGCCTCAATGCAACCACTCCACTTCCACTCCACAGAGGTGAACAGTAATCCATCTGAGAACGCACATGACTTTTATATATTACGGCCAACTGCTCGTCAGTGAAGAATTCTCGAACTCTGTACAGGAGTCCCAGTTTTTTAGAGGCATTCTTAGCAATGCTTCTAACATAATGAGTCCAGCTCAAGTTAGTAGTTAATGTTACACCGAGAATGTCAATACTAGGGGAAGTGGGAATAATTACATCATTAAAAAATATATGGGAGTCAGTGAGATTCTGTCGGTTAGAAAATGTAATGTACTTGGTTTTCTGGGCATTAAAGGAAACTAGATTCTTTTGTCCCCATTCATTAATTCTAGTAAAGGTCCTGGTTCAGAGAAATTGCAGTGTTTATTTTTGAATTTATAAGATCGGGTTGGGTGAAAGAATTGGTAAATGTGAAGGAACTGTGGAGTGTTGAGTCATCTGCGTAGGAATGAATTGGATTATGAGTGGTAGATATGAGATCATTGATATGAATGAGGAACAGAGTTGGGGCCAAAACTGATCCCTGGGGAACACCAGCATTTATTGAGTGAAATTGAGAATAAAGGCCATCTACCATTACACATATTTTTCTGTTATGAAGATAAGAAGAAATTAGTGGAACTAATGATGCAAGGCCGTAGTGTGACATCTTCGACAATAAGGATTGATGCCAGACTCTATCAAATGCCTTGATATTATCCCGTGCTATTGTATGTGTTTCACCATGTTGGTCTGTAGCTTGGTTGATTTGATGCATAAGAAGGCAAAGAATGTCTGCAGTTGATCGACATCGTCTAAAACCACATTGCCTATCACTGATTAATTTATTATTCTCAAGATGCTTAATTATGTGATTATTTAATATAATTTCAAAGACTTTACCAAGAGTGGAAGTTATAGCTATTGGTCTGTAGTTTGATGGATCTGAAGAGGCACCTTTTTTAGGAACTGGATGGATGTTTGCTTCTTTCCAGGGTACTGGGAAGCATGAGGTATGAGTACACAGACGGAAAATGTTTGCCAATACAGGAGCGAGCACCAAGGAGCAATTCTTAAGTACTATTGGAGGAATTTCATCTGGACCAGGAGCCTTATCTACTGGAGATTCTGCAAAATAGTTTTGACATGTCTGGTGGTGGATCTTAAGTGAGGAAATTTCAGGCGAATTAAAATTAAGTACAGGGACATCTTGATTTATTTCATATAAGGTTGAGTTGGTGGAGAAAAATATCCGCAAGAAGGTTAGCTTTACCTCGTGGGTCACTTACAAGATTGCCAGTCGGAGATTCTAATGGTGGAATGGATGAAGATAACTGAAAATAAGCTAACACTACTTGATCGGAGTTAGCAGAGGATATAACAATGGGACTAGGCTGGGTAACAGTATCATCATTTACACCACTCCCCTGCCCCAGCACTACACCCATATCCACAGTACTCACTCCCTCCCTACCTCCAATCTCAACCTCAGATAATCTGGATCTCTCTGGAGTACGTGCCTGAAAGTATGGAATACTATAATTCAACAAATTAGCTCTGGTCAACGTCTCATGATGTGGTATATATATATATATATACTGCTAAACTTGTTACCTGTTGGCCATTATGCCAAATGCATTTTGAACAACTCGGTGTGCTCTAGAGAGGCGGTAGTTGTATATCAGCTCCTCCCGGGTCATGTTGCGGTGAGGGAACGGCTTCATCATCCAGGTGCGAAGCCTGAAGGCATCGTCACCCACGATAAAATAAGGGACAGGTAGATCCTCAGCAGGTAGAGGCTCAGTATCTGGAAGTCCTGCACGGCCCTCCTCTAGTGCATCACGCAGTGGGGTGCCTAGCAACACACCACTATCAGACAAACACCCATGGGTTCCAACATCAACATACATAAATCGGTAGTCTGCGTCAACTAGGGCCATCAGTACTATCTGAGTGGATTTTTTGTAAATTGAAGTACTTGGAGCCACCTTTGGGAGGACACTTGAAGGCAATGTGTTTGCCATCCAGGGCACCGACAGCGTGTTGAAAGTCCCAGTGGAGTGCAAATTTGTCCGCCACCACTTTCCACTCCGCAGGTGTCTTTGGGCATACCATCACCTCCTTCATATACTCTGTCACAAGGGCCTTGCAGGTTTCAGGAACGAACTTGGTGACGGTATTGGGCGCCACTCTGAATCCAAAGGAGAGGGATGTAACTCCAGAGGCCAGGAATCGCAGCGTTATTGGCAAGCCGCAAACCTGGTTCCACACTCTCATGAAAGGAAGTATTCTTCTTAGTAATTCTAGATCCAACACGAGCAAGAACCTCTCTGAACATGGAGACAGGCATCCTCAGGAAATTTTTGAAGGTGTCACTATCCTCCTTTGCCAACTCCCACCATCAACTGATGATAAATCCTGTGATCCTCTCGTCACATAAGCCAAGGTCGAATCCACCACCTCCTCCTTCTTGTTTTTTTCTTGATCTTCCTTTCTCGTCTCCTATTTATGAGTGCCACCAGGTACTCTATCTCTAAAAATTCTCACTACAACGACAAAGGCAATTGGAGACAGACATTGGAGGTTGTAGAGAGTAGATCCATGGCGCTTGGGTGTTAAAGTTTGGTTGTGTGGTGCATCCGAGGTTATGAGGAATACTGTTGGAGAACTGAGCTTGGCACAGGCTATTTATACCATGCCCTACCTGCCACCCCAATTACCAAATCGGCTAAGGTCGTACGTGAGATTCACGAGATTTTTTTCTTTCTATGTGAGTGAGGGGGACAAAAGGCAGAACTGCCTGTAGCGAGTGCCTCTCCCATAGTTGAAATAGTGTCAGGGCCAAAATCAAGGGAGGAGGGAACGACTGATTCTGGGAGAGAGTTCCAGAGCTCAGCTGTTGGATAGAAGCATGACTGAGAGTAATGTTTCACTCTTAGGTTGGAGAGTTGCACAGAGTAGGGGTGGGATTGTGTTGCAAGATGGGTACCACATACTCTACATAGAGGAGGTGGTATACACTGGGAGAGCTCTGAGGTGCACTGATTATTGTAAGTAGCGATAGAATAGCGAGAGAGATGCAAATTGCGGCGAAGAGAGAGAGTTTACAGAGAGTTGGTGAGTGGGCGGGAATTAATGATACGACAGGCCTTTCTTTCTACTTTATCTAGAAGTGCGGTGTGAGAGGATCCTCCCCACACATGTGAACAATACTCAATACAAGGACGCACCGTGCCCCTGTACAGAGCAAGAAGCTGTGCAGTGGTTAAAGAACCCCTTGAGGCACACCTAGAGCACACCCAGCTTCTGGGAGGCTGCCTTAGCAAGACTGATAATATGGTCCTTCCAAGTGAGAGGAGAAGAAAAAGAGACACTAAGAATATTGAGAGAAGATGAAGGATTGATTTTTGTATTGTTGAAGAATAAGGGATAGTCCTCTGGGAGTTCCAGATGGGTAGATAGATGGAGAAATTGGGTTTTGGAAGCATCAAGGTAATAAGGTTTTCTCTGCCCCAATTGGAAATAATAGTTAGATGAGAAGATAAGTGTTATATGGCTTCGTTACCTTTGTTTTTGAGGGATTGCTGGCTGGGGCATTCTGGAAAACTAATCGAGTAGTGTGTAAGGTAGAGCCGTCTGAGTATGAATGATGGAACTGGAGGTACAGTTGAGAAGATCGTTATGAAAATTTATTTAAAAAGAGAATAGGAGATAGGACAGAGCCTGAGGAACACCGGAGTTGATGGGATGAAGAAGTGAGCGCTGGCTGTCCACAACCGCAGATATGGAATGGCCGGAAAGGAAATTAGAGACAAAGGTACAAATGGAGGGATAGAACCGAAGGAGGGCAGTTTAAAAATTAAAGATTTGTGCCAGACTCTATCGAAGGCCTTCGATATGTTTAGTGCAATAGAACAAATCTCACCAAAGTCCCGAAAGTTGGATGACCAAGAATTAGTAAGATATGAAAGACGATCACTAGTAGAGCGACCCTTAAGGAAGCCATACTGGCGATCTGAGAGCAGATTATGAGAAGAGAAATGCTTAAGAAATTTGGAAGCAAGAATAGTTTCAAAAACTTTAGAGATACAAGAGAAGAGAGCAATTGGACGATAGTTGGAGGGTTGAGAGCGGTCACCCTTCTTTGGGACAGGTTGAATGAGAACATTCGTTAGTCATTCGCAATATTCGGACAACATTCGCCGTGTTATCGGACCACTTTGTACAACAATCGCAAGACAATTGCACTGGCAGCACAATTGTCGCCATCACCTGTCGCAGCATGGGCTCTGATTCGCATCTAATGTCGTACACAATTCGCTATTATAGCCTCGCAAGTTGCCGTCATCGCACGGTACTCATACTTCTTTCCCGCGGCCATCGCCTATTTCGCTTCTTGGAAAAAACCGGTTCGCCACGCAAATAAACCGGACATAGACAAAACATTAATTCGCCTAGTGGGATTCCGCCTTAAGTTACTCAACAGTTGATTTTGGCTTCCACAACAAACATCTAACATACCCTCAGAAGGGATAGGATGTGGGCTAGGGAAAACTCGATGATGGACACACAGAGGGTGGAGCCCATTCCCGCACCAAACCTTCAGGAATTTCGTTTTTATACATTCACCAGCAGGTAGCTGGGATCGAACCCGCCACTACAAAGGCCAAGCGACTAGCAGTACAAATTGACTCAGTGTGCTCGGCCACTGGTGGCCGTAGTTGTGGTAGTAATGATGATTGTGAGAGTGTTTGTGGTTCGTTAACCCCAATCAATAAATTCAAAACAATCATCTACCATTTCATAATATACAATATACTGTTAAATAGAGATTACATATTATATTTTACAAGGCTTACAAGCTATATATAGGCTGTTCATAATAAACAAAATTATTGCGTAGATCAGCTTATAAACACAACAATTCTTCCTCTTTACTGTTCATTCCTTCCCCCCCCCCCCCTCCCCCCATTTTTATTCTTGCTAAATATGTTTAAATTTTTTTAAGATGCACCAAAGTGCATTATTGTACCATGGCTAAACAGAGACATCATTTAACAAGTTCCTATGGAGCCCAGGCACACATTACACACAATCTTATCAGCCTGCATATGAAACTGTTCGTGCAGCTGTTAAGACGAAACATAAGAGCCGAGGGGTAGGGGTCTCTTGCCGGCCAGACCCCCAGGGCATGTCTGTGGCCTCAGCACAGTTTTCCCCTACAGCAGTTAGTTTCGACACTTTCCTACGTGAGGATTTGCTTAAACACAGGGGTGCTCATTGTAACCACGGGACACCCACATTTTTTGTGAGGGTTATCCACAGCTACTTATTCACATCCAGAAAGCGTGGGAGAGACAGCATAACATTGATTGGGGGAACACCGCATACTGGGCTGCTTATCGCTCTAACTCTCCCAATTATTAAAGACAAATATTATAGGTTTGGAGTCCCGAAGGGCAAGCAGATGGAAAAACTATTATTTGAGTAGTGGCCCCGGAATCATTGATGATGCGCCTTACTAAAGGTATGGCCTATCTCTGTGAACTCTATGGCTCGCCGTTCCAAACGACCCGCCCTAGGACGTAAAACATCAAGATTGCCAATCTGTTGGTGAGCCTAAAACCGCTCTTAAATATAACAAAACCACTCAACAGACTCGTCCTTTATGATGTGGGTACCACTACTTAGAAAAAAACAGTAAAACAAGTAGAATATTAAAAGCATTAAAAATGATCCAGCATAATGCGCTTAGCGGCCGTCTGCTGTCTAGCTGCCTAGCGGGTCATTCAGCTCTTATCTCGGCGGCATAATTATGTCCTTCACTGATCTATCAAGACTTTATATCAATACAGCAGATGAATGGGAAGGGGATGGTGGGAGGGCCGGAATCGTCAATGAGTAACTTTAACTCGAAAGCAAGGATTGTGACAATACCTCTTAGAGTGATGGCGAGGGCTAAATAATAGAGACCAGGTGGGCGCATGATTTGGCACCGGGGGGGGAAGGGACGAAGCGTTGGAAGCATGCACGCATGAAACCCCTTCTCACCCGCATCAGGTATGCGACAGGCCATTTAAATAAAAAAAAGGCATCTGAATTACCCAGTGAGGTGATTCCTTAATGTGACAAACAGACAGTGAACGTCTTTCAAAAAGATAAATTCAAAGATTTAAAGATTAAAGCCATCTGAGGACTTGCTGTTGGTCAGTTTCTACAATTCAGGTTAGTTGAAAGTCCTTCCAATGTGTTCGCGTACTGTCTTTGGGTTGATGGAGTATACTGATTAATCAACTAGTGAGTCACGTTTTCCCCAAACGGTTGCTAACCACTCTGGCCTTCTGAATATCCACCAAGGCAACTCAGCGAGATCTTGAGGTTTCCAATTGTGTATAAATGCGAAGTACGAGATCGGGAGCGACACCGGGGTCTCGCACAACGTCTTCAAATTGGTTGTACCACACTTGGGCTGGCCACAGAGGCACGATCATCGAGACCATGCCCCGATAATCCGTGTAGTTTGTGAAACTACTTTTGCACATTAAGGATCCGTCTGTGCCATGGAAACAGAATAAATGGAGATACATTTGTTCCAGTCTACCAGAAAATGCGTCCGGTCC